>CM074609.1:198563-355982 GCA_037305975.1 Chrysolophus pictus
GGGGGTAATTAATTGCTTGGGGGGTTCATTAATTGGAATAGCGCCTTGGGGGGGTTGTAATTAATTGGGGGGGGGGGGGGTAATTAATTGCTTGGGGGGTTCATTAATTGGAATAGCTCCTTGGGGGGGGGTGTAATTAATTGGGGGGGGGTAATTAATTGTTTGGGGGGTTCATTAATTGGAATAGCGTCTTGGGGGGGTTGTAATTAGTTGGGGGGGGGGGTAATTAATTGTTTGGGGGGGTTAATTAATTGGAATAGCTCCTTGGGGGGGTTGTAATTAATTGGGGGGGCAGTAATTAATTGTTTGGGGGGTTCATTAATTGGAATAGCGTCTTGGGGGGGTTGTAATTAATTGGGGGGGGGGTAATTAATTGTTTGGGGGGTTCGTTAATTGGAATAGCTCCGTGGGGGGGTTGTAATTAATTGGGGGGGGGTAATTAATTGTTTGGGGGGTTCATTAATTGGAATAGCGTCTTGGGGGGGTTGTAATTAATTGGGGGGGGGTAATTAATTGTTTGGGGGGTTCATTAATTGAATAGATCCTTGGGGGGGTTGTAATTAATTGGGGGGGTGGGGGGTTAATTAATTAGAACGTCACCGTAAGGAGGGGGGGTGGTAATTAATTGGGGGGGTTAATTAATTAATTAGAATATCTTTATGACAAGGGGGTGGTAATTAGTTTTTTGGGGGGGTTAATTAATTAGAATGTCACCGTAAAGAGGAGGTGGCAATTAATTGGGGGGGTTAATTAATTACTTAGAATATGTTTATAAGGAGGGGGTGGTAATTAATTGTTTGGGGGGGTTAATTAATTGGAATGTCACCGTAAGGAGGGGGGGGTAATTAATTGGGGGCAGTTAATTAATTCGAATAGCTTCTTGGGGGGGTTGTAATTAATTGGGGGGGGCGGTTAATTAATTAGAATATCTTTATAAGGAGGAGGTTGTAATTAATTGGTGTGAACTCCAGTGGGGTTTTTGGTCCTCCAATGGGGTTTTGTTGGTCCTCCAGTGGGGTTTTTGGTCCTCCAGTGGGGGTCGTTGGTCCTCCAGTGGGGTTTTGTTGGTCCTCCAATGGGGGTCGTTGGTCCTCCAGTGGGGTTTTTGGTCCTCCAATGGGGTTTTTGGTCCTCCAGTGGGGGTCGTTGGTCGTTGATCTTTGGGTTGGGGGTCCCACAGCCCCCCCCGACTCCCCCCCTCTCCCACTCCCCCCCAGTGCGACTGTCAGTCCTCCAGTGTGGCTGTAGTCAGTCCTCCAAACCCCTCCTTCAGTCCTCCACACCCCCTTCCCAACCCTTTTCCCCCCCAAAATCCCCCCCAAACTTATGGGGCGGGGGTCCCACAGCCCCCCCCCGACCCCCCCTCTCTCCCAGTGCGACTGTCAGTCCTCCAGTGGGGCTGTAGTCAGTCCTCCAAACCCCTCCTTCAGTCCTCCACACCCCCATCCCCACACTTTTCCCCCCCAAAATCCCCCCCAAACTTATGGGGCGGGGGTCCCGCAGCCCCCCCCCGACCTCCCCTCTCTCCCACCCCCCACTCGAGGTGTTCTCAGTCCTCCAGTGGGGCAGTAGTCAGTCCTCCAAGCCCCTCCATCGGTCCTCCACGCCCCCTTCCCAACCCTTTTCCCCCCCAAAATCCCCCCCAAACTTATGGGGCGGGGGTCCCGCAGCCCCCCCCCGACCCCCCCTCTCTCCCACCCCCCACTCGAGGTGTTCTCAGTCCTCCAGTGGGGCTGTAGTCAGTCCTCCAAACCCCTCCTTCAGTCCTCCACACCCCCTTCCCAACCCTTTTCCCCCCCAAAATCCCCCCCAAACTTATGGGGCGGGGGTCCCGCAGCCCCCCCCCGACCCCCCCTCTCTGCCACCCCCCCCGTAGGGCCATGAAGCGCCCACGCTGTGGGGTCCCGGATCGTTTTGGGGCGGAGGTGAAAGCCAACGTCAGGAGACGGCGTTACGCCATCCAGGGCTCCAAGTGGGAGCACAGAGACATCACCTTCTGGTGGGGGGGGATGGGGGGCTTTGGGGGGGTGGGGGGGGATATGGGGGTCTGGGGGGGGGATTTGGGGGTCTGGGGGGGGGATTTGGAGGGATATGGGGGAGATATGGGGGTCTGGGGGGGGATATGGGGGACTTGGGAGGGGATATGGGGAGGATATGGGGGTCTGGGGGGGACATATGGGGGTCTGGGGGGGGGATTTAGGGGGATATGGGGGAGATATGGGGGTCTGGGGGGGGATATGGCAGAATATGGGGGGGGATACGGGGGTCTTTGGGGGGATATGGGGGGATATGGGGGGGATATCGGGGACTTGGGAAGGGATATGGGGGAGATATGGGGGTCGTGGGGGGGATATGGGGGTCTGGGGGGGGGATTTGGGGGGATATGGGGGACTTGGGAGGGGATATGGGGGGTCTGGGGGGGAGATGGGGGGGGATATGGGGGTCTGGGGTGACATATGGGGGTCTGGGGGGGGATTTGGGGGAATATGGGGGAGATATGGGGGTCTGGGGGGGTCTTGGGGAGGATATGGGGGAGATATGGGGTGGATATGGGGGATTTGGGAGGAGATATGGGGGTCTGGGGGGGATATGGGGGTCTTGGGGGGGTTTGTGGGGGAGATAGGGGGGCCTGGGGGGGGATTTGGGGGGATATGGGGGAGATATGGGGGTTTAGGGGGGGATATGGGAGGATATGGGGGGCATATGGGGGGCATATGGGGGGCTCAGGGGGGGCTGGGGGGGAGATATGGGGGTCTGGGGGGGGATATGGGGGAATATGGGGGAGATATGGGGGTCTTGGGGGGGTTTGTGGGGGAGATATGGGGGTCTGGGTGGGAGATGGGGGGAGATATGGGGGGGAGATGGGGTCCCATCACCCCATAACCCCAAACAGGGGGGACCTGGGGTTCCCATCACCCCATAACCCCAAACAGGGGGGATCACCGGGCTCCCATCACCCCCATAACCCCAAACAGGGGCACCTTCACCCCATAACCCCAAACAGGGGCACCTTCACCCCATAACCCCCCCATTTCTCCCTCTCCCCCTGTCCCCCCCCCCCCAGCATCCAGAACCACACCCCCAAAATCGGGGAGGCGGCCACCCGCTCCTCCATCCGCCGAGCTTTCGGGGTCTGGGCCTCCGTCACCCCGCTGCGATTTCGGGAGGTGGCCCCGGCTTCCTCCCCCCCCGCCGACATCGTCCTCTTCTTCGCCGAGGGTTTCCATGGCGACAGCTCCCCTTTCGATGGGGAGGGGGGCTTCCTGGCCCACGCTTATTTCCCCGGCCCCCACATCGGGGGGGACACGCACTTCGATGGGGCCGAGCCTTGGACGGCCCGCAACGACGACCTGAGCGGTACGGGACCCATAGGGACCCATAGGGACCCATGGAGGGGGCTCGGACCCGTAGGGACACATTGGGACCCATAGGGACCCATAGGGACCCATAGAGAGGGCTTGGACCCATAGGGTCCCATGGAGAAGCATTGGACCCATAGGAACCCATAGGGACCCATAGGGACCCATAGGAACCCATAGGGACCCATAGAGAAGCATTGGACCCATAGGGACCCATTGGGACCCATAGAGACCCATAGAGACCCATAGGGACCCATAGAGAGGGGTTGGACCCATAGGGACCCATGGAGAAGCATTGGACCCATAGGGACCCATAGGGACCCATAGGGACCCATAGGGACCCATAGGGACCCATAGGGACCCATAGGGACCCATAGAGACCCATAGAGAAGCATTGGACCCATAGGGACCCATTGGGACCCATAGGGACCCATAGAGTAGCATTGGACCCATAGGGACCCATAGGGACCCATAGAAACCTATAGGGACCCATAGGGACCCATAGGGAGCCATAGGGACCCATAGGGAGCCATAGAGAAGCATTGGACCCATAGGAATACATTGGGACCCATAGGGACCCATAGAGAGGGGTTGGACCCATAGGGATCCATAGGGACCCATTGGGACCCATAGAGACCCATAGGGACCCATAGGGACCCATAGAGACCCATAGGGACCCATAGGGACCCATAGAGACCCATAGGGACCCCATAGAGACCCATGGGGACCCATAGAGACCCATAGAGACCCATAGGGACCCATCGGGACCCATAGAGACCCCACTGCCCCCCCTGACCCCACCCCACCGTGCCCCCTTGCTGACCCCTGTCTGACCCCTGTCTGACCCCAGCGACCCCCATTGACCCCACCTGAACCCACTGCCCCCACCTGACCCCCATTGACCCCCATTGACCCCCATCCTCCCCATTGCCCCCCATTACCCCCCATTGACCCCCATTGCCCCCACTGACCCCACCCCCACCGCGACCCCTTGCTGACCCCTGTCTGACCCCATTGACCCCTATTGACCCCACCTGACCCCCATTGACCCCCATTGACCCCCATTGACCCCCATCCTCCCCCATTGACTCCCATTACACCCCATTGCCCCCCATTGCCCCCTGCTGACCCCCTTGCTGACCCCTTGCTGACCCTGGCTGACCCCTGGCTGACCCCATTGACCCCCATTGACCCCACCTGACCCCACTGCCCCCACCTGACCCCCATTGACCCCCATTACCCCCCATTACCCCCCATTGCCCCCCACTGACCCCACCCCCACCACGCCCCCTTGCTGACCCCTGTCTGACCCCATTGCCCCCTATTGACCCCCATTGACCCCACCTGACCCCACCTGACCCCTCCTGACCCCCCATCCTCCCCCATTGCCCCCCATTGCCCCTTGCTGACCCCCTTGCTGACCCCTTGCTGACCCCAGTGACCCCCGTTGACCCCATTGCCCCCCATTGCCCCCCGCTGACCCCCTTGCTGACCCCTTGCTGACCCCTGGCTGACCCCTGGCTGACCCCGTTGACCCCCGCTGACCCCCAGGCCACGACCTGTTCCTGGTGGCGCTGCACGAGCTGGGCCACGCGCTGGGCCTGGAACATTCCAGCGACCCGTCGGCCGTCATGGCGCCGTTCTACCAGTGGATGGACACCGCCGACTTCCAGCTGCCCGACGACGACCGCAGGGGCATCCAGCAGCTCTACGGTACGGCCCCACAGCTGCCCCATAGCCGCCCCATAGCCGCCCCATAGCCGCCCCATAGCCGCCCCATAGCCGCCCCATAGCCGCCCCATAGCTGCCCTATAGCTGCCCCATAGCCGCCCCATAGAGACCCCATAGCCGCTCCATAGCTGCCCCACAGCCACCCCATAGCCGCCCTATAGAGACCCCATAGGGACCCCATAGCTGCCCCATAGCCGCCCCATAGCTGCCCCATAGCCGCCCCATAGCCGCCCCATGGAGACCCCATAGGGACCCCATAGCTGCCCCATAGGTTCCCTATGGGTGCTGCATTGCTGCTCCATAGCGCCCCCTGCTGGCCTGTAGTGCTCCATGCAGAACTGGAGTGACCACGTGGCTGCCCCACAGCTGCCCCATAGCTGCCCCATAGCCGCCCCATAGCCGCCCCATAGCTGCCCCATGGCTGCCCCATAGAGACCCCATAGCCGCCCCATAGCTGCCCCATAGCCGCCCCATAGTCCGCCCCATAGCCGCCCCATAGCTGCCCCATAGCCGCCCCATAGCCGCCCCATAGCTGCCCCATGGCTGCCCCATAGCTGCCCCATGGCTGCCCCATAGCCGCCCCATAGCCACCCCACAGCTGCCCATAGCCGCCCCATAGCTGCCCATAGCCGCCCCATAGCTGCCCCATAGCTGCCCCATAGCCGCCCCATAGCTGCCCCATAGCTGCCCCATAGCTGCCCCATAGCTGCCCCATAGCTGCCCCATGGCTGCCCTATAGCTGCCCCATAGCTGCCCCATAGAGACCCCATAGGGACCCCATAGCCGCCCCATAGCTGCCCCATAGGGACCCCATACCCGCCCCATAGCCGCCCCATAGCTGCCCCATAGCCGCCCCATAGCTGCCCCATAGGGACCCCATAGCTGCCCCATAGCTGCCCCATAGCTGCCCTATAGCTGCCCCATAGCTGCCCCATAGCTGCCCTATAGCTGCCCCACAGCTGCCCCATAGCCGCCCCATAGCTGCCCCATAGCCGCCCCATAGCTGCCCCATAGCTGCCCTATAGCTGCCCCATAGCTGCCCCATAGAGACCCCATAGCCGCCCCATAGCTGCCCCATAGCTGCCCTATAGCTGCCCCATAGCCACCCCATAGAGACCCCATAGCCGCCCCATAGCCGCCCCACGGCTGCCCCATAGCTGCCCCATAGATGCCCTATAGAGACCCCAAGGTTGCCGCATAGCTGCCCCATAGCCGCCCCATAGCCGCCCCATAGCCGCCCCATAGCTGCCCTATAGCTGCCCCCATAGCTGCCCCATAGAGACCCCATAGGGACCCCATAGCCGCCCCATAGCCGCCCCATAGCTGCCCCATAGAGACCCCATAGGGACCCGATAGCTGCCCCATAGCTGTTCCATAACTGCCCCACAGCTGCCCCATAGCTGCCCCATAGCTGCCCCATAGCCGCCCCATAGCTGCCCCATAGCCGCCCCATAGAGACCCCATAGCCGCCCCCATAGCTGCCCCATAGCTGCCCCATAGCCGCCCCATAGCTGCCCCATAGAGACCCATAGCCGCCCCATAGCTGCCCCATAGCTGCCCCATAGAGACCCCATAGCTGCCCCATAGCTGCCCCATAGCTGCCCCATAGAGACCCCATAGGGACCCCCATAGCTGCCCCATAGCCGCCCCATAGCTGCCCCATAGCTGCCCCATAGCTGCCCCATAGATACCCCATAGCCCCCCATACCCCCCCATCTGACCCCATATCTGCCCCATATGACCCCATCTGACCCCAAAGCCCCCCAATATGACCCCATATCCCCCTCCCCCGTTTATAGGGCCGGGTCCCAGTGTCGCCCCCCCCCATATGACCCCATAGCCCCCCATCTGACCCTATAGCCCCCCATATCCCCCCATCTGACCCCATACCCCCCAATATGACCCCATATCCCCCCCCCCGTTTATAGGGCCGGGTCCCAGTGTCGCCCCCCCCCCATGTGACCCCATAGCCGCCCCATCTGACCCCATATGACCCCATCTGACCCCATAACCCCCCATCTGACCCCATCTGACCCCATATGACCCTATAGCCCCCCATATCTGCCCCATCTGACCCCATATCCCCCGCCCCCGTTTATAGGGCCGGGTCCCAGTGTCGCCCCCCCCATCTGACCCCATAGCCCCCCATAGCCCCCCATGTGACCCCATACCCCCCCCCCATCTGACCCCAAAGCCCCCCCATCTGACCCCATCTGACCCCATCTGACCCCATAGGCCCCCATCTGACCCCATATAACCCCATCTGACCCTATAGCCCCCCATATCTGCCCCATCTGACCCCATATGCCCCCCCCTGTTTATAGGGTCAGGTCCCAGCATCGCCCCCCCCCCTTATGACCCCATAGCCCCCCCATCTGACCCCATATGACCCCATCTGATGCCATAGGCCCCCATCTGACCCCATATGACCCTATAGCCCCCCATATGACCCCATAGCCCCCCATATCACCCCATATCTGCCCCATCTGACCCCATAGCCCCCCATCTGACCCCATATCCCCCCCCCGTTTATAGGGCTGGGTCCCAGCGTCGCCCCCCCCCATATGACCCCATAGCCCCCCCATATAACCCCATATGACCCCATATCTGCCCCATCTGACCCCATATCCCCCCCCGTTTATAGGGCCGGGTCCCAGCGTCGCCCCCCCGGACCCCCGCGGCACGGCTCTGCCCCAAGACCCCGATCGCCCCCCCCGGCCCCCCCTACGGCCCCAACATCTGCGACGGGGGATTCGACACCATTGCGGTGCTCAGGGGGGGAGATGTTCGTCTTCAAGGTGGGGGGTGGGGTGGGATTTGGGGTCTGTGGGGTGGGATATGGGATGTAGGATATGGGATATGAGATACGGGGTGGGATAGGGGGTCTGTGGGGTGGGATATGGGGTGTGGGGTGGGATATGGGGTCTGTGGGGTGGGATATGGGGTGGGATATGGGATATGGGGTGTGGGGTGGGATATGGGGTGGGATATGGGGTGGGATATGGGATGTGGGGTGGGATATGGGGTGGGATATGGGGTGTGGGGTGGGATATGGGGTGTGGGGTGTAGGATATGGGGTGTGGGGTGGGATATGGGGTGGGATATGGGGTGTGGGGTGGGATATGGGGTGTAGGATATGGGAAATGGGATATGGTGTGGGGCAGCTACGGGGTGGCTATGGGGCAGCTATGGGGTGTCTATGGGGCAGCTATAGGGCAGCTATGGGGCAGCTATGGGGTCCCTATGGGGTCACTATAGGGCATCTATGGGGCGGCTATGGGGCGGCTATGGGGCAGATATGGGGTCCCTATGGGGTCCCTATGGGGTCCCTATGGGGCGGCTATGGGACAGCTATGGGGTCGCTATGGGGCAGCTATGGGGCAGCTATGGGGCAGCTATGGGGCGGCTATGGGGCAGCTATGGGGTATCTATAGGGCATCTATGGGGTCTCCATGGGGCAGCTATGGGGCAGCTATGGGGCGGCTATGGGGCGGCTATGGGGCAGCCATGGGGTCCCTATGGGGTCACTATAGGGCATCTATGGGGCAGCTATGGGGCAGCTATGGGGCAGCTATGGGGTATCTATGGGGCAGCTATGGGGCAGCCATGGGGCGGCTATGGGGCGGCTATGGGGCGGCTATAGGTCATCTATGGGGCAGCCATGGGGCAGCTATGGGGTCTCTATAGGGTCGCTATGGGGCAGCTATGGGGCGGCTGTGGGGCAGCTATGGGGCAGCTATGGGGCGCCTATGGGGCGGCTATGGGGCAGCCATGGGGCAGCTATGGGGCGGCTATGGCGCGGTTATGGGGCAGCTATAGGGCAGCTATGGGGCGGCTATGGGGCGGCTATGGGGCGGCTATGGGGCGGCTATGGGGCAGCTATAGGGCAGCTATGGGGCAGCTATGGGGCGGCTATGGGGCAGCTATAGGGCAGCTATGGGGCAGCTATGGGGCAGCCATGGGGTCCCTATGGGGTCTCTATAGGGCATCTATGGGGCAGCTATGGGGTCGCTATGGGGCAGCTATAGGTCATCTATGGGGCAGCTATGGGGCAGCTATGGGGCAGCCATGGGGCGGCTATGGGACAGCTATGGGGTCCCTATGGGGTCTCTATGGGGCAGCTATGGGGCAGCTATGGGGTATCTATGGGGCAGCTATGGGGCAGCTATGGGGCGGCTGTGGGGCAGCTATGGGGCAGCTATGGGGCGGCTATGGGGCAGCTATGGGGCAGCTATGGGGTATCTATGGGGCAGCTATGGGGCGGCTGTGGGGCAGCTATGGGGTCCCTATGGGGTCTCTATGGGGCGGCTATGGGGCGGCTATGGGGCAGCTATGGGGTCGCTATAGGGCTGCTATGGGGCAGCTATGGGGCGGCTATGGGGCAGCTATGGGGCAGCTATGGGGAGGCTATGGGGCAGCTATGGGGCAGCTATGGGGCGGCTATGGGGCAGCTATGGGGCAGCTATGGGGCAGCCATGGGGCGGCTATGGGGCAGCTATGGGGTATATATAGGGCATCTATGGGGCAGCTATGGGGTCGCTATAGGGCTGCTATGGGGCAGCTATGGGGTCGCTATAGGGCAGCTATGGGGCGGCTATGGGGCGGCTATGGGGCAGACGCGTGCCCCCCTCCTACCCCCCTGTGCCCCCCAGGAGCGCTGGTTGTGGCGGCTGCGCGAGCGCCGCGTTCTGCCCGGCTCCCCGCTTCCCATTGGTCAGTTTTGGCCCGGGCTGCCGCACAGCATCGGCGCCGCCTACGAGAGGAAGGACGGCAAGTTCGTCTTCTTCAAAGGTCAGGGGTCAAAGGGCGCGGGGTCACGCGGGGTCACCGGGGGTCACCGGGGGTCGCGGGTCGGCGGGGGGTCAGGGGTCGGCGGGGGGGGAGGAGGGGTGATGGGGTTTTGGGGTCACGTGGGGTCACTCTTGACGTGGAGAGTCCTTTAAGGGTCGGAGGTCACGGGGTCAGAGGTCACGGGGTCAGAGGTCAAAGGGTGTGGGGTCACCGGGGGTCGCCAGGTGTCGCCAGGGGTCACGGAGGGGTAATGGGGTTTTGGGGTCACGTGGGGTCACTCTTGATGTGGAGAGTCCTTCAAGGGTCGGAGGTCATGGGGTCAAAGGTCATGGGGTCAGAGGTCAAAGGGCGTGGGGTCATGAAGGGGAACTGGGGGTCAGGGATCAGCGGGGGGGGGAGGAGGGGTGATGGGGTTATATGGGGTCACGTGGGGTCACTCTTGACGTGGAGAGTCCTTCAGGGGTCAGAGGTCACGGGGTCAGAGGTCACGGGGTCAGAGGTCAAAGGGCGTGGGGTCACCGGGGGTCATGGAGGGGTGATGGGGTTTGGGGGTCATGTGGGGTCACATGGGGTCACTCTTGACGTGGAGAGTCCTTCAAGGGTCAGAGGTCACGGGGTCAAAGGTCATGGGGTCAGAGGTCAAAGGGCGTGGGGTCACGAAGGGGAACTGGGGGGTCAGGGGTCAGCTGGGGGGGGGAGGGGTGATGGGGTTATGTGGGGTCACGTGGGGTCACTCTTGATGTGGAGAGTCCTTCAGGGGTCGGAGGTCACGGGGTCAGAGGTCAAAGGGCGCAGGGTCACCAGAGGTCACTGGGGGTCACAGAGGGGTGATGGGGTTGTGGGGTCATATGGGGTCAGGTTGATACTGGTCCGTATCGATGTATACTGGTCTGCATTGATCTATACTGGTTGATACCGATCTATACTGGTTTATACTGGTCCGTATCGATCTATATTGCTCTGTATTGATCTATACTGGTTTATACTGGTTTATACCGGTCCGTATTGATCGATATTGCTCTGTATTGATCTATACTGGTTTACACTGGTTTATACTGGTTTATATCGGCCTATACTGGTTTATACTGGTCCGTATCGATCTATATTGGTCTGTATTTATCTATACTGGTTTATACTGGTTTATACTGGTCTATACTGGTTGATACTGGTCCGTATCGATCTATATTGGTCTGTATTGATTTATACTGGTCTATACTGGTTTATACTGGTCCGTATCGATCTATATTGGTCTATACTGGTTTATACCGGTCTATACTAGTTGATACTGGTCCATATCGATCTATATTGGCCTGCATTGATCTATACTGGTTGATACCGGTCTATACTGGTTGATACTGGTCCGTATCGATCTATATTGGCCTGTATTGATTTATACTGGTTCTTACTGGTCTATACTGGTTGATACTTGTCCGTATCGATCTATATTGGTCTGTATTGATTTATACTGGTTGATACCGGTCTATACTGGTTTATACTGGTTTATACCGGTCCGTATTGATCTATATTGGTGAGTATTGATCTATACTGGTTTACACTGGTTTATACTGGTTTATAAGTGTCTATACTGGTTTATACTGGTCCGTATCGATCTGTATTGGTCTATATTGATTTATACTGGTTCTTACTGGTTTATACTGGTCTGCATTGATCTATACTGGTTGATACTGATCTGTACTGGTTGATACTGGTCCGTATCGATCTATATTGGTCTGCATTGATCTATACTGGTTCTTACTGGTCTATACTGGTTGATACTGGTCTATACTGGTTGATACTGGTCCGTATCGATCTATATTGGCCTGTATTGATTTATACTGGTTCTTACTGGTCTATACTGGTTGATACTGGTCCGTATCGATCTATATTGGTCTGCATTGATTTATACTGGTCTGTACTGGTCTATACTGGTTTATACTGGTTTATACCAGTCTATACTGGTTGATACTGGTCCGTATCGATCTGTATTGGTCTGCATTGATTTATACTGGTTCTTACTGGTCTATACTGGTTGATACTGGTTTATACCAGTCTGTACTGGTTGATACTGGTCCGTATCGATCTATATTGGTCTGCATTGATCTATACTGGTTCTTACTGGTTTATACTGGTTGATACTGGTCTATACTGGTTGATACTGGTCTGTATTGATCTATATTGGTCTGTATTGATTTATACTGGTCTATACTGGTTGATACCGGTCTATACTGGTTGATACTGGTCCGTATCGATCTATATTGGCCTGTATTGATTTATACTGGTTCTTACTGGTCTATACTGGTCTGCATTGATTTATACTGGTTGATACTGGTCCGTATCGATCTATATTGGCCTGTATTGATCTATACTGGTTCTTACTGGTCTATACTGGTTGATACTGGTCTATACTGGTTGATACTGGTCCATATCGATCTATATTGGTCTGTATTGATTTATACTGGTCTATACTGGTTGATACCGGTCTATACTGGTTGATACTGGTCCGTATCGATCTATATTGGCCTGTATTGATTTATACTGGCTCTTACTGGTCTATACTGGTTGATACTGGTCCGTATCAATCTATATTGGTCTGTATTGACCTATACTGGTCTATACTGGTTTATACTGGTCCATATTGATCTATATTGGTCTGTATTGATTTATACTGGTCTATACTGGTTGATACCGGTCTATACTGGTTTATACTGGTCCGTATCGATCTATATTGGCCTTTATTGATTTATACTGGTTCTTACTGGTCTATACTGGTCTGCATTGATTTATACTGGTTGATACTGGTCCGTATCGATCTATATTGGCCTGTATTGATCTATACTGGTTCTTACTGGTCTATACTGGTTGATACCGGTCCGTATCGATCTATATTGGTCTGTATTGATCTATACTGGTTCTTACTGGTCTATACTGGTTGATACTGGTCTATACTGGTTGATACTGGTCCGTATCGATCTATATTGGCGAGTATTGATCTATACTGGTTTACACTGGTTTATACTGGTTCTTACCGGTCTATACTGGTTGATACCGGTCTATACTGGTTGATACTGGTCCGTATCGATCTATATTGGCCTTTATTGATTTATACTGGTTCTTACTGGTGTATACTGGTTGATACTGGTCCGTCCTGGTTGCAGGTGACCGCCACTGGCTGTTCTCGGAGGCGGTGCTGCAGCCCGGCTATCCGCGCCCCTTACAGGACCTGGCCGTGGGGCTGCCCAGCCGCGTGGATGCTGCCCTGCTCTGGTTGCCCAGCGGCGCCTCCTACTTCTTCCGGGGGGACAAGTGGGTGCTGTGACCTGCCAGGACCTTTGGGGGATCCTATGGGGTCTTTTTGGGGTCTTTTGGGGCTTTTTTAGGGACCTTCCAGGACCTTTGGGGGCCTTTTTAGGGGCATTTGGGGACCTTCCAGGACCTTTAGGGGGCTTTTTAGTGATCTTCTGGGACCTTCAGGGCCTTTGGGGACCTGCCAGGACCTTCGGGGGTTTTTTGGGGGTCTTTTTGGGGACTTTGGGGGCTTTTTTGGGGCCTTTTTGGGGCTTTTTATGGACCTTTCAGGACCTTTGGGGTCTTTCGCAACCTTCTGTGGCTACTTCTTCCGGGGGGACAAGTGGGTGCTGTGACCTGCCAGGACCTTTGGGAACCTGCCAGGACCTTTGGGGGATCCTATGGGGTCTTTTTGGGATCTTCGGGGGCTTTTTTAGGGACCTTCCAGGACCTTTTGGGGCCTTTTGGGGGCTTTTTAGTGATCTTCCGGGACCTTCAGGGCCTTTGGGGACCTGCCAGGACCTTTGAGGGATCCTATGGGGTCTTTTTGGGGACTTTTGGGGACTTTTGGGGTCTTTTTATGGACCTTTCAGGACCTTTTCGGGTCTTTTGGGGCTTTTTTAGGGATGTTCCAGGACTTTTTGGGGCCTTTTTGGATCTTTCAGGACCTTTTGGGGCCTTTTGGGGGCTTTTTAGTGAGCTTCCAGGACCTTCAGGGCCTTTGGGGACCTGCCAGGGCCTTTTGGGGATCCTATGGGGTCTTTTGGGGGTCTTTTGGGGCTTTTTTAGGGATCTTCCAGGACCTTTGGGGGCCTTTTTAGTGATCTTCCAGGACCTTCAGGGCCTTTGGGAACCTGCCAGGACCTTTGGGGGATCCTATGGGGTTTTTTTGGGGTCTTTTTGGGGACTTTTGGGGCCTTTTTGGGGCTTTTTATGGACCTTTCAGGACCTTTGAGGTTTTGGGGGGCTTTTTAGGGACCTTCCAGGACCTTTTGGGACCTTTATGGGGCTTTTTATGGGCCTTCCAGGACCTTTTCGGGTCTTTTGGGGCTTTTTTAGGGACCTTGCAGGACCTTTTGGGGTCTTCTGGGGGTGTTTTTAGGGATCTTCCAGGACCACCTACTTCTTCCGGGGGGACAAGTGGATGCTGTGACCTGCCAGGACCTTTGGGGACCTGCCAGGACATTTTAGGGGATCCTATGGGGTCTTTTCGGGGTCTTTGGGGGCTTTTTTAGGGACCTTCCAGGACCTTTTGGGGCCTTTTGGGGACTTTTTAGTGAGCTTCCAGGACCTTCTGGGCCTTTGGGGACCTGCCAGGACCTTTTGGGGGATCCTATGGGGTCTTTTCGGGGTCTTTTGGGGCTTTTTTGGGGCTTTTTGGGGGCTTTTATGGATCTTCCAGGACCTTCTGGGTCTTTTGCAACCTGCTGTGGCTACTTTTTCCGGGGGGACAAGTGGGTGCTGTGATCTGCCAGGACCTTTTGGGGATCCTATGGGGTCTTTTTGGGGTCTTTTGGGGCCTTTTTAGGGACCTTCCAGGACCTTTTCGGGTCTTTTGGGGCTTTTTTAGGGACCTTTTGGGACCTTCTGGGCCTTTTTAGGGACCTTTCAGGACCACCTACTTCTTCCGGGGGGACAAGTGGGTGCTGTGACCTGCCAGGACCTTTGGGGACCTGCCAGGACCTTTTGGGGATCCTATGGGGTCTTTTCGGGGTCTTTGGGGGCTTTTTTAGGGACCTTCCAGGACCTTTTGGGGCCTTTTGGGGGCTTTTTAGTGAGCTTCCAGGACCTTCTGGGCCTTTGGGGACCTGCCAGGGCCTTTGGGGGATCCTATGGGGTCTTTTTGGGGTCTTTTGGGGCTTTTTTAGGGGTCTTCCAGGACCTTTTCGGGCCTTTTTAGGGGCATTTGGGGACCTTCCAGGACGTTTAGGGGGCTTTTTAGTGATCTTCCGGGACCTTCAGGGCCTTTGGGGACCTGCCAGGACCTTTTGGGGATCCTATGGGGTCTTTTTGGGGTCTTTTGGGGCTTTTTTAGGGGTCTTCCAGGACCTTTTCGGGCCTTTTTAGGCACCTTTTCGGGCCTTTTGGGGGCTTTTTATGGACCTTCCAGGACCTTTTGGGGTCTTTAGGGGACTTTTTAGTGATCTTCCAGGACCAACAGGGCCTTTGGGGACCTGCCAGGACCTTTGGGGGTTTTTTGGGGGTCTTTTTGAGGTATTTTGGGGCTTTTTTAGGGACCTTCCAGGACCTTTTGTGGCCCTTGGGATCTTTAGGGACCTTCCAGGACCTTTTGGGATCTTCTTAGGGTTTTTGGGGACCTTCCAGGACCTTCTGGGGGGGTCTTTGGGATCTTTAGGGACCTTCCAGGACCTTTTGGGGTCTTCGGGGGCTTCTTAGGGACCTTCCAGGACCTTTTTGGGAACTTCTTAGGGGTTTTTTGGGGACCTTCCAGGACCTTTTGGGGTCTTTAGGGACCTGCCAGGACCTTTTGGGGTCTTTAGGGACCTGCCAGGACCTTTTGGGGTTTTTTTTTTAGGATCTTTCAGTACATTGGGTTTTCTTGGGATCTTCCAGGACCTTTCGGGACCTTCTGTGCTTTTCTGGGGCCTTTTGGGATCTTCCAGGACCTTTTTTGGGATCTTCTGGGGCCTTTCGGGATCTTCCAGGACCTTTTTCAGACCTTCTGGGATCTTTTGGGGTTTTCTGGGACCTTCCAGGACCTTTCGGGGCTTTTCTGTCTCCTCTTCACCCCACAGCGCCGCCCTATAGGACCCCTGACCCCATAAGACCCCGACCCTGTAAGACCTGGCCCTATAAGACCTGGCCCTATAAGACCCCCGACCCTATAAGACCCCTGACCCCATAAGGCCCCGACCCCATAAGACCCCGACCCCATAAGACCCCCGACCCCATAGTGCTGCCCTATAGTGCTCCCAACCCCATAAGACCCCGACCCCATAAGACCCCTGACCCTATAAGACCCTATAAGACCCCTAAGACCCGACCCTATAAGACCTCTGACCCCATAGTGCTGCCCTATAGGGGCCCCTGACCCCATAAGACCCTATAAGACCCCCGACCCCATAATCCCAGGACCCTATAAGACTCCGACCCTATAAGCCCCGACCCCATAGTGCTGCCCTATAGGGACCCCTGACCCCTAAGACCTGACCCTATAAGACCCCGACCCCATAGCGCTGCCCTATTGGGCCCCTGACCCCATAAGACCCTATAAGACCCCCGACCCCATAAGACCCCGACCCCATAGCGCTGCCCTATCGGGCCCCTGACCCCATAAGACCCTATAAGACCCCGACCCTATAAGCCCCCCAACCCCATAAGGCCCTGACCCCATAAGACTCCCGACCCCATAACACCCCTGACCCCATAATCCCCCAACCCCATAATCCCAGGACCCTATAAGACCCCAACCCTATAAGACCTCTGACCCCATAGCGCCACCCTATAGGGGCCCCTGACCCCATAAGACCCTGTAAGACCTCGACCCTATAAGACCCCAACCCCATAACGCCCCGACCCCATAAGACCCCGACCTTGTAAGACCCCAACCCCATAATCCCAGGACCCTATAGGACCCCAACCCTATAAGACCCCTGACCCCATAGCACCATTCTTAACCCAATAACCACATCCCCGACCCCATAGCTCGGCCCTATAGCGCCCCTGACCCCATAATCCCCCAACCCCATAAGCCCCCGACCCCATAATCCCCCGCCCCCATAATCCCAGGACCCTATAAGACCCCCAACCCCTTACTGCCCTGACTCTATAAGACCCCGACCCTATAAGCTCCCTGACCCTATAAGCTCCGACTCTATAAGCCCCCTGACCCCATAATCCCAGGACCCTATAAGATCCCGACCCCATAAGACCCCCAACCCTATAAGCCCCCGACTCCATAAGACCCCCAACCCCGTAAGCCCCGACCCCATAATCCCCCGACCCCATAAGACCCCGACCTTATAAGACCCCAACCCCATAATCCCAGGACCCTATAAGACCCCGACCCTAAAAGCCCCCTGACCCTATAAGCGCCGACCCCATAATCCCATGACCTTATAAGACCCCCAAACCCTTACTGCCCTGACCCCAAAAGACCCCGACCCTATAAGACCTCCCTGACCCCATAATCCCAGGACCCTATAAGATCCCGACCCCATAAGACCCCCAACCCCGTAAGCCCCGACCCCATAAGACCCCGACCTTATAAGACCCCAACCCCATAATCCCAGGACCCTATAAGACCCCTGACCCTATAAGCCCCCCGACCCCATAATCCCAGGACCCTATAAGACCCCTGACCCTATAAGCCCCCCGACCCCATAATCCCAGGACCCTATAAGACCCCTGACCCTATAAGCCCCCCGACCCCATAATCCCAGGACCCTATAAGACCCCTGACCCTATAAGCCCCCCGACCCCGTAATCCCAGGACCCTATAAGACCCCGACCCTAAAAGCCCCCCGACCCCATAATCCCAGGACCCTATAAGACCCCTGACCCTAAAAGCCCCCTGACCCTATAAGCGCCGACCCCATAATCCCAGGACCCTATAAGACCCCAACCCTAAAAGCCCCCTGACCCTATAAGCGCCGACCCCATAATCCCAGGACCCTATAAGACCCCCAAACCCTTAATCTCCTGACCCCATAAGACCCTATAAGCCCCCCGACCCCATAAGGCCCCGACCCCATAAGCGCTGACCCCATAACCACATCCCCGACCCCATAGCATGGCTCTATAGTGCCCCTGACCCCATAAGACCCTGACCCTATAAGACCTCCAACCCCATAGTGCCGCCCTATAGGGGCCCCTGACCCCATAAGACCCTGTAAGGCCCCGACCCTATAAGACCCCTGACCCCATAGCACCATTCTTAACCCAATAACCACATCCCCGACCCCATAGCTCGGCCCTATAGCGCCCCCGACCCCATAAGACCCCCGACCCCATAGCTCGGCCCTATAGCGCCCCTGACCCCATAATCCCCCAACCCCATAAGCCCCTGACCCCATAAGCCCCCGACCCCATAATCCCCCGCCCCCATAATCCCAGGACCCTATAAGACCCCCAAACCCTTAATCTCCTGACCCCATAAGACCCTATAAGCCCCCCAACCCCATAAGGCCCCGACCCCATAAGCCCCTGACCCCATAACCACATCCCCGACCCCATAGCATGGCTCTATAGTGCCCCTGACCCCATAAGACCCCGACCCTATAAGACCTCCAACCCCATAGCGCCGCCCTATAGGGGCCCCTGACCCCATAAGACCCTGTAAGACCCCGACCCTATAAGACCCCTGACCCCATAGCACCATTCTTAACCCAATAACCACATCCCCGACCCCATAGCTCGGCCCTATAGTGCCCCTGACCCCATAAGACTCCAACCCTATAAGCCCCCGACCCCATAAGACCCCGACCTTATAAGACCCCAACCCCATAATCCCAGGACCCTATAAGACCCCGACCCTATAAGACCCCTGACCCCATAGCACCATTCTTAACCCAATAACCACATCCCCGACCCCATAGCTCGGCCCTATAGCGCCCCTGACCCCATAAGACCCCAACCCCATAAGGCCCCGACCCCATAAGCCCCCGACCCCATAATCCCAGGACCCTATAGGACCCCAACCCTATAAGACCCCTAACCCCATAGCACCATTCTTAACCCAATAACCGCATCCCCGACCCCATAGCTCGGCCCTATAGCGCCCCTGACCCCATAATCCCCCAACCCCATAAGCCCCCGACCCCATAATCCCCCGCCCCCATAATCCCAGGACCCTATAAGACCCCCAACCCCTTACTGCCCTGACTCTATAAGACCCCGACCCTATAAGCTCCCTGACCCTATAAGCCCCGACTCTATAAGCCCCCTGACCCCATAATCCCAGGACCCTATAAGATCCCGACCCCATAAGACCCCCAACCCCGTAAGCCCCGACCCCATAAGACCCCGACCTTATAAGACCCCAACCCCATAATCCCAGGACCCTATAAGACCCCTGACCCTAAAAGCCCCCTGACCCTATAAGCGCCGACCCCATAATCCCAGGACCCTATAAGACCCCTGACCCTAAAAGCCCCCTGACCCTATAAGCGCCGACCCCATAATCCCAGGACCCTATAAGACCCCCAAACCCTTAATCTCCTGACCCCATAAGACCCCATAAGCCCCCCGACCCCATAAGCCCCCGACCCCATAAGCGCCGCCCCCATAGGTACTACCGGGTGAATGAGGAGAGCGGCTCGGTGGACCCCGATTACCCCAAAAGCATCGCGGTGTGGGGCGGCGTCCCTGAATCCCCGCACGCAGCTTTTATGGGGTCGGACGACGGTATGGGGGCGGTTATGGGGTCGGGGTGGGGGGGTATGGGGTTGGAGGGGCGGATATGGGGTCGGTAGGGGGGATATGGGGTCAGGGGGGGGATATGGGGTCAGTAGGGGGGATATGGGGTCCGGGGGGGGATATGGGGTCAGTAGGGGGGATATGGGGTCAGTAGAGTGGATATAGGGTCAGTGGGGTGGGTATAGGGTTGGGGGGAGGGGATATGGGGTCAGTAGGGGGGATATGGGGTCAGGGGGGAGGATATAGGGTCAAGGGGGGGGATATGGGGTCAGTAGGGTGGATATAGGGTCAGTGGGGTGGGTATAGGGTTGGGGGCAGGGGATATGGGGTCGGTGGGGGGGATATGGGGTCAGAGAAGGAATATAGGGGGGATATGGGGTCGGGGGGGAGGATATGGGGTCGGGGGGTGGGTATGGGGTCGGAGGGAGAGGATATAGGGTCAGTAGGGGGGATATGGGGTTGGGGGGGCATATAGGGTCAGTAGGGGGGATATGGGGTCGGGGGGAGGGGATATGGGGTCAGGGGAGAGGATATGGGGTTGGGGGGGGGATATGGGGTCAGTGGGGGGGGATATGGGGTCAGGGGAGAGGATATGGGGTCAGTAGGGGGGATATGGGGTCAGTAGGGTGGATATAGGGTCAGTGGGGTGGGTATAGGGTTGGGGGGAGGGGATATGGGGTCGGTGGGGGGGATATGGGGTCAGAGAAGGAATATAGGGGGGATATGGGGTCGGGGGGGAGGATATGGGGTCGGGGGGTGGGTATGGGGTCGGAGGGAGAGGATATAGGGTCAGTAGGGGGGATATGGGGTTGGGGGGGCATATAGGGTCAGTAGGGGGGATATGGGGTCGGGGGGAGGGGATATGGGGTCAGGGGAGAGGATATGGGGTTGGGGGGGGGATATGGGGTCAGTGGGGGGGGATATGGGGTCAGGGGAGAGGATATGGGGTCAGTAGGGGGGATATGGGGTCAGTAGGGTGGATATAGGGTCAGTGGGGTGGGTATAGGGTTGGGGGGAGGGGATATGGGGTCGGTGGGGGGGATATGGGGTCAGAGAAGGAATATAGGGGGGATATGGGGTCGGGGGGGAGGATATGGGGTCGGGGGGTGGGTATGGGGTCGGAGGGAGAGGATATAGGGTCAGTAGGGGGGATATGGGGTTGGGGGGGCATATAGGGTCAGTAGGGGGGATATGGGGTCGGGGGGAGGGGATATGGGGTCAGGGGAGAGGATATGGGGTTGGGGGGGGGATATGGGGTCAGTGGGGGGGGATATGGGGTCAGGGGAGAGGATATGGGGTCAGTAGGGGGGATATGGGGTCAGTGGGGGGGGATATGGGGTCAGGGGAGAGGATATGGGGTCAGTAGGGGGGATATGGGGTCAGTAGGGTGGATATAGGGTCAGGGGGGTGGGTATGGGGTCGGGGGGGGGATATGGGGTCAGTGGGGGGGGATATGGGGTCAGGGGAGAGGATATGGGGTCAGTAGGGGGGATATGGGGTCAGTGGGGGGGGATATGGGGTCGGGGGGAGGATATGGGGTTGGGGGAAGGAGATATGGGGTCAGGGGGAGGGGATATGGGGTCTGTGGGGTGGGTATGGGGTCCGTGGGGGGGATATGGGGTCGGGGGGGGATATGGGTCGGTGGGAGGATATAGGGTCAGTAGGGGGAATATGGGGTCAGGTGGAGGGGTTATAGGGTCCGGGGGAGGGGATATGGGGTCGGGGGAGGCGATATGGGGTCAGAGGAGGAATATAGGGGGGATATGGGGTCGGGGGGGGGATATGGGGTTGGGGGGAGGGAATATGGGGTCAGTAGGGGGGATATGGGGTCAGGTGGGAGGATATAGGGTCGGGGGGGGCTATGGGGTCAGAGGAGGAATATAGGGGGGATATGAGGTTAATTGGGGGGATATGGGGTCTGTGGGGGGGATATGGGGTCAGCGGGGGGGATATGGGGTCAGAGGGGAGGATATAGGGTCAGTAGGGGGGATATGGGGTCGGGGGGGAGGATATAGGGTCAATATGGGGTCGGGAGGGCTATGAGGTTGCTGTGGATCCTAACTGATGTCTTCTTCTTGCCCTACTGACCCCACTGACCTCATTGACCCCCATTGACCCCATTGACCCTATTGACCTCATTGACCCCCATTGACCCCAACTGACCCCATTTCCCCAACTGACCCCACTGACCCCATTGACCCCACTGACCTCATTGACCCCATTGACCCCCCGTTGACCCTATTGACCCCTATTGACACCATTGACCCCACTGACTCCCTACTGACCCCATTGACCCCCCACTGACCCCACTGACCTCATTGACCCCATTGACCCCCATTGACCCCAACTGACCCCATTGACCCTATTGATCTCATTGACCCCACTGACCCCATTGACCCCACTGACCCCATTAACCCCGTGACTCCCAATGACCCCAAATGACCCCATATCCCCCATGACCCCAATGACCCGATGACCCCAATGACTCCTAATGACCGCTAATGACCCCCATGACCCCTAATGACCCCCCGTGACCCCAAACGACTCGTGACCCCAATGACCCTAATGACCTCTGTGGCATGACCGCTAATGACCCCTTGTGACCCCAATAACCCCTAATGACCCTATATCTCTCCATGACCCCAATGACCCCTAATGACCCCCTATCCCCCCATGACCCCAATGACCCGTAATGACCCAATGACCCCAATGTACCCTAATGACTCCTAATGACCCCCCGTGACCCCAAACGACCCCATGACCCCTCGTGACCCCAATGACCCCAATAACCCCTAATGGCCCCAATAACCCCTAATGACCCCATATCCCCCATCACCCCAATGACCCCTCATGACCCCAATGACCCCTAACGACCCTATGACCCAATGACCCCTAATGACCCCTCGTGACCCCTATGACCCCAATAACCCCTAATGGCCCCAATGACCCTAATGACCCCTAATGACCCCCTGTGACCCCAATGACCCCTAATGACCCCATATCCCCCCATCACCCCAATGACCCCTAATGACCCCTAATGACCCCATATCCCCCGTGACCCCAATGACCCCTAATGACCCCTCGTGACCCCAATGACCCCAATAACCCCTAATGGCCCCAATGACCCCTAATGACCCCATATCCCCCCATCACCCCAATGACCCCTTGTGACCCCAATGACCCCTAATGACCCCCCCGTGACCCCAATGACCCCTAATGACCCCCCTGTGACCCCCAATGACCCCGTGACCCCAGCCTACACGTACTTTGTGAAGGGCTCCCGCTATTGGCAGTTCGACAACCGCCAGCTCCGCGTCACCCCGGGTTACCCCAAATCCCTGCTCCGCGATTGGTTGGGCTGCCCGGAGCCCCGCCCACCACCTCGCCCTGGCCCCGCCCCTTCTTCATCCCCACCGGAAACCGGCGGCGGGGGAGGGGGAGGGGAAACGGAAGTGATCGTTATCGAAGTGGGCGGGGAGGGGGCGGGGCCTGGAGCCGTAGCCACGCCCCTCGCGTTGCTGGGGGGGGCCGGGGGGCTGCTGGCGGCCCTGCTGTGGTTCCGACGCCGGGGGGCTCCCAAAAAACTGCTGCGTTGTCAGCGCTCCCTCCTGCCAAGAGTTTAAGCCACGCCCACCCCGTCCAGGCCACGCCCACCCCTCTTCAAGCCACGCCCACCCCCGTCAAGGCCACACCCACACGGTCATGGCAACGCCCACCCCGACCAGGCCACGCCCTCGCGACCGTGGCCACGCCCACCCCCGAACTAGCCACGCCCACCCCCGCCAAGGCCACGCCCACGCGGTCATGGCAACGCCCACCCCAACCAGGCCACGCCCACCCCTGGGAAAGCCACGCCCACAAGGCCATGGCCGTGCCCACTCCTATGAAAGCCACGCCCACACGGCCCTAAGCCACGCCCACGCGGCCCCAGGCCACGCCCACCTCGTCCTGGCCAAGTCCAGGCAGCCGTGGCCACGCCCACCGCTGTTAAAGCCACGCCCACGCGCCCCCAAGCCACGCCCACAAAAGCCCACGCCCACTGGTGTGAAAGCCACGCCCACCCCGGCTAAAGCCACGCCCACCCCGACCAGGCCACGCCCACCCCTGTTGAAGCCACGCCCCCGTTTCCCAAGCCACACCCACGCTGCCATGGCCACGCCCCACCTGAGAACTCAGACCACGCCCCCCTTATGCAGGCCACGCCCACACAGCCCAGGCCACGCCCACCCCACTGAAGTCCACTCTTGTCACCCAGCCCGCCCTGGCCACACCCCCTCCAATCAGGCCACGCCCACTCCACAAAAGCCCCACCTCCTCCCCTGGGATGGGAACCAATGGGAGCACGGCTTTTTCCGGCCGTGTGGGCGGGGCTTGGCTCGACCACGCCCCCCCCGTATGGTCTATAGAGGTGAAAGGCCACGCCCACTCCGCACAGGCCACGCCCACCCACTCCCCTCCCCATTCTCTCCAATTATCATGGCCCTTTCCCATAGGCTGAACAAGAGGCCACGCCCCCGACAAGGACACGCCCACCCCATATCAATGCAAGCCCCGCCTCCCTCCCTGGCATGGTAACCAATGGGAGCATGGCTTTTTCTGGCCGTGTGGGCGTGGCTTAGCGCGGCCACGCCCCCCTGTTGAAGTCTATGGGAGAGTGAGGCCACGCCCCCAAACGTCCAGACCACGCCCACTCCGCACTGGCCACGCCCCCATATGGTCTATAGCAGACCGAAGCCACGCCCACTCCGCAAAGCCCCGCCCCCTCCCCTGTGATGGGAACCAATAGGAGCGCGGCTTATTCTGGCCGTGTGTGGGTGTGGCTTGTCGCGGCCACGCCCCCTCCCCCGTTTCCTTTTATGGTGCTCTGGGCGTGGCCTCACCTGACCCCGCCCTCTTTCAGGCCGTGCAATGAGGGGGGCGTGGCCAAGCCGCAGTGGGGGCGGAGCCTTCCGCAGCGCGGAGCGCTCCGATTGGCTTAGAAACACGTGGCCGGGGGGGCGGGCCTATGCAAATGAGGGGGCGGGGCCCGCGGCATTATTATTATTATTATTATGGGATTTTTCGTTGTTTTTTTTTTTTTTTTTACCGTTTTTTGGGGATTTTTTTGTAAATTTGGGGGGGGGTCGAAACGGAAACCCCTCCCCCCCCCCCCCCCCCAAAAAAAAAAACCCCGCGGGGCGGGGCTTAAAAAAAAACGGGGGGGGAGGAGGGGGGGAGGGGCGTTTCTAGCCACGCCCCCTGCGGGAGGGAGGGTTTAATGACACTAATTAGTACTTTTAATTAATGAATGGCGGGTCATTAAAGAATGTCCGGAAAGAATCGTCATTCGCTTTTATTGTTTTGGGGTGAAAAAGGGAGAATTTGGGGGTGGGGGGGGGGATGGGAGGGGGGGAGCTTTGGGGCGGAGAGAGGGGCGGGGCTCGGGGGTTAAGCCCCGCCCCCTTTCCCGTGCGGCGTCCATTGATTGGATGAGAGTCACGGCGCGGCGCTGGGGGCGGAGTCAGAGGGGGGAGGGGTCACAAAGGGGCGGGGCTAAGGGAAGGGGCGGGGCTAAAAAGATCTGTGGGGCTTAAATGGGGAATCCATAGGGACCCATAGAGACCCACAGAGCCCCATAAGTGCCCCATAGAGCCCCACAACTGCCCCATAGAGCCCCATAACCGCCCCATAACCACCCCATAGAGCCCCGTAACAACCCCATAGAGCCCTATAACCAACCACAGAGCCCCATAGAGCCCCATAACCACCCCATAAATCCCCATAGAGACCCATAACCACCCCCATAGAGCCCCATAACCATCCCATAGAGCCCCATAACCACCCCACAGAGCCCCATAGAACCCCATAACCACCCCACAAAGCCCCATAGAGCCCCATAACCACCCCATAACCACCCCATAGACCCCCAAACTGCCCCATAACCACCCCATAGAGCCCAATGGAGGGGCGGAGGGGGCGGAGCCAAACTCACGGCCAGTTCCTCGTTGTCATGGCGACGGCGCAGCTGCCCCGCCCACAGGGGAGCCGGGCGGCCATCTTGAGGGGGCGTGGCCGAAAGGAAAAGGGCGCGTGGCTTAGACAGATGGGCGTGGCCTCATTGGAATGAATGGACTGGGGGGGGTGGGGCCGCACCACGCAAAACGGACCAATAGGAATGAGGTGTAGGAAAGGGGGCGGGGCTGGAGGAAGTGGGTGGGGCCAATGTGAGGGGCGTGGCTTAAGGATGGGGCGTGGCCTTAGAGGAACCAATGGGGGAGATGGGAGACTGGAGACGGCCCCAACCCCCCTCCCACCAACGGACCAATAGGAAGGGGGTGACGGAAAGGGGGCGGGGCCAGGGAAGGGTGTGGTCAATAAAACGGGGCGTGGCCAAATGGAAAGGGGGCGTGGCTTAGCAATGAGGGTGGCAGGTGAATGCATGGATTTAGAGGGCGGAGCCACACCAGCCCAAACGGACCAATAGGAAGAAGCAGGAGAAAGGGGGGCGGGGTTATAAAGCAGGGGGCGTGGCTTAGCGTGGGGGGCGTGGCCACGGTATCGAAGGAATTAATGGAGGGATGGAGGGGGGCAGAGCCAAACCCTCAACACGGACCAATGGGAATGGGGCGTGCAAAAGGGGCGGGGTCCAAAAAAGGGGAGGAGCCAGCAGAAGGGGGCGGGGTCAGCCCCCCCCAAAATTTGGGGTGAAACGAAGAGGTTTCGGCTCACCCACGAACGACCAATCAGGGAGGTCACGGAGCGGTCCGTAGCCCGAACTTCCGGGTGCCAGTCCCTGGCTGAGGGTAATTAGTTATGCAAATCAGGCCACACCCAGTTCGTCCAGCCCCTCCCACTCTCCCCTCTCTGACCCCTTCCTAACCTGACCCGCCATTGGCCGATGCGCTGCGGGGCTGCTGGGATGGGGCGGGCATTGAGAGCGCGGCGCTCCGCTGGGGGGAGACACACAGACATGGGGGGGACGTGGGGGGACATAGGGACCCATAGGGACCCACAGGGACCCCACAGAGCCCCATAAACCCCATAGAAATCCATAGGGACCCACAGGGACACATATGAACACACAGGGACCCCATAGGGACCCACAAGGACTCATAGGGACCCATAGAGATCCACAGGGACCCATAGGGACCCCACAGAGCCCCATAAACCCCATAGAGACCCATAGGGACACATAGGGACCCACAGGGACCCCATAGGGACCCACGGGAACCCATAGAGACCCCACTGGAACCCACAGAGACCCATAGGGACCAATAGAGACCCACAGACACACACAGGGACTCACAGAGCCCCATAGAGACTCATAGGGACCCCATAAAGTCCCCATAGGGACACATAAGGACCCACAGAGACCCATAGGGACACATAGAGACCCACAAGGACCCATAGCAAACCATAGAGACCCACAGGGACACATAGAGACCCCATAGAGACCCATACGGACACATAGGGACACATAGGGACCCCATAGAGACCCCATAGGGACACATAGGGACACACAGAGACCAATAGAGACCCATAGAGACTCATAGGCCCCATAAAGACCCATAGAGACTCTTAGAACCCCATAGAGACCCATAGAGAGAGACCCATAGAGACCCCATAGGGACCCACAGAATCCCACAGACCCCAAAGAAACCCCATAGAGACCCACAGAACCCAACAGACCCCACAGAAACCTCACAGAGACCCACAGAACCCAACAGACCCCACAGAAACCTCATAGAGACCCACAAAATCCCACAGACCCCATAGAAACCCCACAGAGACCCACAGAATCCCATAGAGACCCCATAGAGACCCCACAGAAACCCCATAGAGACCCACAGAATTCCACAGAGACCCCATAGAAACCCCACAGAGACCCCATAGAAGCCCTCAGACCCCCACGACCGCCCCACGGTGCCCCCAATCCCACCCAAAACGCCCCACGCCGCCATTACCGATCCGCAGCGCTCTGCGCGCCGCCATTACGCCCCGACCGGAACTTCCGGACGCGGTCGCCACGTGACTTCCGCTTTTATCTGCAGAGCACTTCCGGCGCGCGGGGCGCCTGCTTGTGTTTGGCGAGCGGAAGTAGATGCGAAAATACCGGATGTGGCAACAGGACGCCGCACCGTCTTCATGCCGGTGTGTCACTCGGGCGCCGCCATTTTGCCGTACGGAGACCGGAAGTAGCGCGTTGGTGGGACCGGAAGGAGACGTTCTATAGACACCAGTTCCAAACTGGGGGGAACCCGATCTACCATAGAGGATTGCCAACCCTTGGAGGACCCCAACCCACCATGGAGGACCCCCAACCCTTGGAGGACCTGAACCCACCGTGGAGGACCCCTGACCCTTGGAGGACCCAAACCCAGCATGGAGGACCTCCAACTCTTGGAGGACCCCAACCCACCATGGAGGACCTCCAACCCACCATGGATGACCCCCGACCCTTGGAGGACCCCAACCCCACCATGGAGGACCCCAACCTACCATGGATGACCCCCAACCCTTGGAGGACCTCCAACCCACCGTGGAGGACCCCAACCCTTGGAAGACCCGAACCCACCATGGAGGACCCCCGACTCTTGGAGGACCCCAACCCACCGTGGAGGACCCCAACCCCACCATGGAGGACCCCCAACCCTTGGAGGACCCCCAACCCCACCATGGAGGACCCCACCCCACTATGGAGGACCTCCAACCCACCGTGGAGGACTTCCAACCCTTGGAAGACCTACGACCCCACCATGGAGGACCCCTGACCCTTGGAGGACCCAAACCCACCATGGAGGACCCCCAACCCACCAGGGAGGACCTTCAACTCTTGGAGGACCCCCAACCCCACCATGGAGGACCCCCAACCCACCATGGAGGACCTCCAACTCTTGGAGGACCCCCAACCCACCATGGAGGACCTCCAACCCATCGTGGAGGACCCCGACCCCATCATGGAGGACCCCCGACCCTTAGAGGACCCAAACCCACCATGGAGGACCCCCAACACTTGGAGGACCCCAACCCCACCATAGAGGACCTCCAACCCACCATGGAGGACCCCTGACCCTTGGAGGACCTGCAACCCCACCTTGGAGGACCTCCAACCCACCAATGGAAGACCCCAACCCACAAACGGAAGACCAGGAGGCCGCCATCTTGTCCCTCCGCCATGTTTGACACCCCAACCCACCAACGGAAGACCCCCAACCCACAAACAGAAGACCAGGAGGCCGCCATCTTGTCTCTCCACCATGTTTGACGCCCCAACCCACCATGGGAAGACCCCAACCCACCAATGGAGGACCCCAAATCCATGACGGAAGACCCCAACCCACAAACGGAAGACCAGGAGGCCGCCATCTTGTCCCTCCGCCATGTTTGACGCCCCAACCCACCAATGGAAGACCCCCAACGCACAAACGGAAGACCAGCAGGACGCCATCTTGTCCCTCCGCCATGTTTGAAGCCCCAACCCACCAATGGAGGACCCCAAATCCATGACGGAAGACCCCCAACCCACAAACAGAAGACCAGGAGGCCGCCATCTTGTCCCTCCGCCATGTTTGACACCCCAACCCACCAATGGAGGACCCCAAATCCATGACGGAAGACCCCAACCCACAAACGGAAGACCAGGAGGCCGCCATCTTGTCCCTCCGCCATGTTTGACGCCCCAACCCACCAATGGAAGACCAGAAGGCCGCCATCTTGTCACTCCGCCATGTTTGACACCCCAAGCAACAAACAGAAGACCGGGAGGCCGCCATCTTGTCCCTCTCTCATATTCGACCCCCCAACCCACCGACAGCAGACCGCGCCGCCGCCATCTTGTCCCGCCGCCATCTCGCCCAGCCCGTTACTCGCCGTAAGCGTCGTGCAGCCCGGCCACGTCGTGACTGGAGACGCGCCGCCAACCGCTCGGCCCCACGTGGTACACGGTGACGGAGCCCCCCGAGTAAGCGTCGCGCCGCGCCGCCTGGAAGATGGCGCGCCGGGCCAGCTCCAAGGCCTCGTCCACCGCCATGTCGTGCCGCCGCGCGCCGTCCAGCACCCCGTAGGCGTAGCTGGAACCCGACCCCACCGCGAACGCGTCGCCGGGGATCCGCGTGCCTTCGCTGTCCACGTAGTAAAGGCCTGGGGGGAGGGGAAAGGAGGGGTGGGGGGGGGGGATTTGGGGGTGGGGAGGGGGCTTTGGGGGTTGGGGAGCCCCGTCCCGTCGTTCTGATACACCACCTTCCCCTCCCTGCCCTCCTCACAGAACCCAGGACCCCCAGGGCCCACCCCAAAGACCCCCAGGACCCCCCTCCCTGCCCCCCCAAAGACCCCAGGACCCCTCCAAACATCCCCAGGACCACCCAAGGATTTCCTAAAGACCCCAGGACCCCCTCCTACCCCCCCAAAGACCCCATAACCCCCTCCTATCACCTCTAAAGACCCCATAACCCCCTCCAAAGACCCCATAACCACCTCCTACCTTCCCCAAAGACCCCACAACCCCTTCCTACCCCCTCCAAAGACCCCATTAACCACCTCCTACTCCCACAAAGACCCCATAACCCCCTCTTACCTCCCCCAAAGACCCCATAACTCCCTCCTACCTTCCCTAAAGACCCCATAACCCCTTCCTACCTCCCCCAAAGACCCCATAACCCCTCCTACCTTCCCCAAAGACCCCATAACCCCCTCCTATCACCTCTGAAAACCCCACAACCCCATCCTACCCCTTCCAAAGACCCCATAACCCCATCCTACCTCCCCCAAAGACCCCATAACCCCTTCCTACCTCCCCCAAAGACCCCATAACCCCCTCCTGCCCCTTCCAAAGACCCCAGGACCCCCTCCTACCTTCCCTAAAGACCCCATAACCCCCTCTTACCTCCCCCAAAGACCCCATAACCCCCTCCTACCCCCTCCAAACACCCCATAACCCCCTCATATCCCCCTCAAAGACCCCAAAACCCCCTCCTACCCCCCTGAAGACCCCCCCCCACTCACCTGGTCCCCGTTTATCCCACCCGCAGATCATGGTTCCCATGCTGAGCCCCATCCCCTTGTACTGATACACCACCTACCCCTCCCTGCCCCCCCCAAAGACCCCATAACCCCCTCCTACCTCCCCCAAAGACCCCATAACCCCTTCCGACCCCCTCCAAACACCCCATAACTCCCTCCAACTCCCCAAAGACCCCATAACCCCCTGTTACCTCCCCCAAAGACCCCATTAATCCTCTCCTACCTTCCCCAAAGACCCCATAACCCCTTCCTACCTCCCCCAAAGACCCCATAACCCACTCCTACTCCCTCCAAACACCCCATAACCCCCTCATATCCCCTCCAAACACCCCATAACCCTCTCTTACCTCCCCCAAAGACCCCATAACCCCCTCCTACCCCCCCCAAAGACCCCATAACCCCCTCCTATCACCTCCGAAGACCCCACAACCCCATCCTACTCCTTCCGAAGACCCCATAACCATCTCATACCCCCTCCTACCTCCCCCACAGACCCCATAACCCCCTCCTGCCCCCCCAAAAGCCCCCCCCACTCACCTGGTCCCCGTTTATCCCACCCGCAGATCATGGTTCCCATGCTGAGCCCCATCCCCTTGTACTGATACACCATGTTGGCCAGCAGTTTGGAGGCAGCAGCCACGGAGATGGGTTCCTTGTTTCTCAGTTCGTACACCCTGCACTGCCTGGCCAGCAGCCGTTCCCAAAAGCTGCAGTCGGCTGCCCCTCCTGCCATGGTGCCCAAAAGGGTCGGGTTGATCTCGATCACCTTCTGCACCGTCTGGGAAGCGATGTAGGAACCGGCCGTGGCGCGGGAATCCACCGCCACCACCACGCCGTGGGCAAACTGGGGGGGGAATGGAAGGTTAGGGGGGGTAGGGGGGCGTAACGGCACCTTATGGGGGTCTAACGTGAGGTTATGGGGGCCTACTGTGAGGTTATGGGGTCCAATGTGAGATTATGGGGTTATGGGGGTCTAATGTGAGTTTATGGGGTCCCAGCATCAGGTTATGGGGTCCTACTGTGAGATTATGGGGGCCCAATGTGAGGTTATGGGGTCCTACTGTGAGATTATGGGGGCCCAATGTGAGGTTATGGGGGCCTACTGTGAGATTATGGGGTCCTAGCATCTGGTTATGGGGTCCTACTGTGAGATTATGGGGTTATGGGGGTCTAATGTGAGGTTATGGGGTCCCAGCATCAGGTTATGGGGTCCTACTGTGAGATTATGGGGGCCCAATGTGAGGTTATGGGGTCCTACTGTGAGATTATGGGGGCCCAATGTGAGGTTATGGGGTTCCAATGTGAGGTTATGGGGTCCCAGCATCAGGTTATGGGGTCCTACTGTGAGATTATGGGGTTATGGGGGTCTAATGTGAGGTTATGGGGTCCCAGCATCAGGTAATGGGGGCCTACTGTGAGATTATGGGGGCCCAAAGTGGGGTTATGGGGTCCTACTGTGAGATTATGGGGGCCCAATGTGAGGCTATGGGGGCCCAATGTGAGGTTATGGGGTTCCAATGTGAGGTTATGGGGGCCCAATGTGAGGTTATGGGGTCCTACTGTGAAATTATGGGGGCCCAATGTGAGGTTATGGGGTTCCAATGTGAGGTTATGGGGTCCCAGCATCAGGTTATGGGGTCCTACTGTGAGATTATGGGGTCCTACTGTGAGATTATGGGGTCCTACTGTGAGATTATGGGGGCCCAAAGTGAGGTTATGGGGTCCTACTGTGAGGTTATGGGGGCCCAATGTGAGGTTATGGGGGCCTACAGTGAGGTTATGGGGTCCCAGCGTCAGGTTGTGGGGTCCTTCTTGAGATTATGGGGTCCTAGCATCTGGTTATGGGGTCCTACTGTGAGATTATGGGGTTATGGGGGTCTGATGTGAGGTTATGGGGTCCCAGCATCAGGTTATGGGGGCCTTCTGTGAGATTATGGGGGCCCAGCATCACGTTATGGGGTCCAACAGTGAGGTTATGGGGTCCCAGCATCAGGTTATGGGGTCATACTGTGAGATTATGGGTTATGGGGGCCCAATGTGAGGTTATGGGGTCCCAGCATCAGGTTATGGGGTCCTACAGTGAGGTTATGGGGGCCAGCATGGGGTTCTGGGGTCCAGGATGGGTTATGGGGTCCTAAAGGGAGTTTTGGGGTCCTTAAAGCTACCAAGCAGCCCCATAGGATCTCCTATGGCACCTGAAGGCCTCATAGAGGCTTTTTAGGGTGAAAAAGTGCGATTTTGGGGTCCTTAAAAGCCATCAAACAGCCCCATAGCATCTCCTAATAACACCTGGAGATCTTCATAGGAGGTTTTGGGGAAAAAAATGGGATTTTGGGGTCCTTAAAGCCACCAAGCAGCCCCATAGGATCTCCTATGGAACCTGGAGGCCCCATAGAGGGATTTTGGGGGGAAAAAAAAATGGGATTTTGGGGTCCTTAAGACCACCAAGCCGCCCATAGGATCTCCTATGGAACCTGGAGGCCCCATAGGGGGATTTTGGGGTGAAAAAGTGGGATTTTGGGGTCCTCAAGCCACCAAGCAGCCCCATAGGATCCCCTATAGCACCTGGAGGCCCTCAGAAGACTTTTTGGTGTAGAAAAACGGGATTTTGGGATCTCTGCGATAAGAAATCAGACTCAGAGAAGCTCCTATAGGATTTCGGGCCGCTCCGCTGAGCCTTTTTGGGTTAAATTCGTGCGTTTTTGGGGGCCCTGAGGTAACCAACGGCACCCGCAGCCCCTCGAGGTGCAGCCGGGAGAAATTCTGAGGTAAAAAAAACCGCGATTTTGGGGCTACAAACCGCTCCCGCCCTCACGGAAGGGTTCGGTGCCGGCCCGGCCCCAATTCTGAGGTAAAATCCGACGATTTCGGGCCTTACCTTAAAGGCCAAAGTAGTGGTGCCGTGTAGGAGCTGCAGGCCGGGCCCGGGCAGATCCGCACCGCCAAAAGGACGAACCGCCAACTCCGAAGGGGGGCCGGGAAGATCCCGAGGGGCTCCGAGGGGCACGAAAGGAGCCTCCAAAGCCGGAGGGAGGCGGACGATGTCGGCCAGCGCCATCTTGAAACGGACAAGACGGCGGCGGCACCTCCTACAAAATGGCGCCGGCACCTCCCACAAAATGGCGGCGTTGCTTAGCAACGGGGCGCGGCGCGCATGCGCGGAGAAGGAAGCGGAGCGGGGTCGCCTAGCAACGGGCGCGGCGCGCATGCGCCGAGCAGAAGGACGCATGCGCAGAGCGGGAAGGCGCCATTTGCAGAGCGGGCGCCGCCATGCTGGGCGCCATGTTGGAAAAGGGCATGACGAGGCGGTGCGGGGCTGGTGACGTCACTTCCGGGGATGGTTTTGGGTGAAAAAGGGCGGATTTGGGGTCTGGGAGCGATTTTGGGGTGAAGGGAGGGGGCCTGAATGGCGCTGGAGGGGTGGGAGTTCTGTTTTGTGTGGTTTTTATGGGAGATCGCTGAGAGAGGCCTTTTTTGTGAGGAATGCAGTGGAAAAATCCCATTTTGGGGCCATTTGGGGGGGTTTAGGTTTTTTGATGCCTTTTTCTGACGTTTTCTAAGGGAAAAAATGGTAATGAATGTCATTTTGGGACGTTTTGTGGCAAATCCAATGGAGAAAATCCCATTTTGGGGCGTCTTTTGTGAAGAGTGCAATGGGGGAATCCTGTTTTGGGGCCGTTTTGTGGGATTTTAGGTTTGTGATTGTTAAATAAAAAAATGGCTGGTATAAAAAGGGTCAAGTGGGTCAGGAATGGGCAGAAAAAGGGGGGAAAAAGAGGGGCAAAATTGTTCTAAAAACAGCAAAAATAGGAACGGTGGACATTTATAAAGCAGAGAATGAGGAAAAGGGGCATAAAATTAAAAAAGTAAAAAAAAAGGTAAAAAAGTGTGAAAAACGGTCGTGAAAATGGGCGAAGTGGTTGTAAAGAAAGGGTAAAAACGGGGCGCTGGTGTTGTTTTGGGGTCACTTGGGGCGTTTTTGGGGCTTTTGGTCCTTTTTTATTTAGGGCCGGTGGTCATCTTGGGGGGCAAAGATGGCGGCCTCCATGTGGGGGCGGCATGTTGGGCAGGTGGCAGCCATGTTGGGAGGGTGGGGGGCATTATGGTGGGTGGGGGTGGCCATGTTGGGTGAGTGGCCACCATGTTGGGTGGATGGGGGGGCGTTATTGTGGGTCGGCCATGTTGGGTGAGTGGCCGCCATGTTGGGTGAGTGGCAGCCATGTTGGGTGGGTGGGGTCGGCCATGTTGGGTGGGGACCGGTCATATTAGATGGAGAGCAGCCATGTTGGGTGGGGGGCATCATGGTGGATGGAGGGCAGCCATGTTGGATGGTGGGGGCCATGTTGGGTGGGAGGCAGCCATGTTGGGCAGGGGGCGTCATGGCGGATGGAGGCGGCCATGTTGGATGGTGGGGGCCATGGTTGGTATGGGCGGCCATGTTGGGCAGGGGTGGCCATATTGGATGGGGAGGCGGCCATGTTGGGTGGGGCTAGCCATGGTAGATGGGGGCCAGCCATGTTGGATGTATTAGCCACCATCCTGGCCCCTCCCCAACCCCGCCCTCTCCCCTTAATAAGCACTAATGAGCGGCGTGACACCAAATTAACTCCTTTATTACCACAGAGCTCAGCGTCGACGACGGAAACCTGTAGAAAGAGAGCAGTGGGTTGAGCCACACAGCGCCCCCTGCAGGCTGGAGGACTGAGCTGCATGGTGCCCCCTGCATGCGGGGAGGATTAAATGGCACAGCGCCCCCCTGCGGCTGGAGGACTGAGCTCCACAGCGCACCCTGCAGGCTGGAGGACCGAGCCACACAGCACCCCCTAGTAAGCTGGAGGACCAAATGGCACAGCGCCCCCTGTGGCCTGGAGAACTGAGCTGCACAGCGCCCCCTACTGTTGGGGAGGACCGAGCCCCACAGCGCCCCCTGCAGGCTGGAGGACTGAGCCCCACAGCGCCCCCTGCAGACTGGAGGACTGAGCCCCACAGCGCCCCCTGCAGGCTGGAGGACCGAGCCCCACAGCGCCCCCTGCGGCTGGAGGATGGAACCCCACAGCGCCCCCTGCAGGCTGGAGGACCGAGCCCCACAGCGCCCCCTACTGTCGGGGAGGACCGAGCCCCACAGCGCCCCCTGCAGGCTGGAGGACCGAGCACCACAGCGCCCCCTGCAGGCTGGAGGACCGAGCCCCACAGCGCCCCCTGCAGGTTGGAGGACCGAGCCCCACAGCGCCCCCTGCAGGCTGGAGGGACTGAGCCCCCACAGCGCCCCCTGCAGACTGGAGGACTGAGCCGCATGGCACCCCCTGCAGGCTGGAGGACTGAGCCCCACAGCGCCCCTACTGTCGGGGAGGACCGAGCCCCACAGCGCCCCCTGCAGGCTGGAGGACCGAGCCCCCACAGCGCCCCCTGCAGGCTGGAGGACCGAGCCCCCACAGCGCCCCCTGCAGGCTGGAGGACCGAGCCCCCACAGCGCCCCCTGCAGGGTGGAGGACCGAGCCCCCACAGCGCCCCCCTGCAGGGTGGAGGACTCACCCTTTCTCCTCCCCGCTTTCCTCTTCACCACTTTCTTCTTCTTTTTGGGGGGGGCGGCGCCTCCTGTGACCAATAAGATCAAAATTGGGGGGGGGGGGGGAGGGACGAAGGGGGCGGGGCTAAGGGCGAGAGGGCGGGGCTAAAGGCCACCCCCACCTGATCCGGGGGTCCCAGGAGGGCGGAGGTGTCCCCAAAATGGGTGATGGAGTCCAAGTTGGACGGCGCCCATGGCGCGGAGGCGGCGCTGCGCCCTCTGCCGGCGGCTCTCGCTCAGCCTCACCATCATGGATTCCTCCAGCTCAATCCTGCATCACCCCCCCCCCAAAAAAAAAAAAAAAAAAACCCCAAAAAAACGGGACAAAAATGGGATTTTTCACCCCAAAATCGGGCTCCGAATCCCCCGCTTCCTTCCGGAGATCTCTCGCTTTCTCCCCAAATTGGCCCAAATTCCCGATTTCTATCCCCAAATCTCTTCATTTCAGCACAAAATGGACACAGATCCCCCTTCCCCCCCCCAAATCTCATTTCAACCCCCCCAAAATGGCCCCAATTCCCTGTTTCTGTCCCCAAATCCCTGAATTTCACCCCAAAATGCCCCCAATCACCATTTCCGACCCCAAATCCCCCGATTTCATCCCAAAAATGGACCCAGATCCCCCTCCCCATCCCCAAATCTCTCATTTCAAACCCCCCCAAAATGCCCCCAATCCCCATCTCCATCCCCAAATCCCCCACTTTCACCCCAAAAATGCCCCCAATTCCCCACTTCTGTCCCCAAATCCCCCAGTTTCACCCCAAAATGGACCCACATCCCCCTTCCCACCCCAGATCTCTCATTTCAGGCCCCCCAAAATGCCCCCAATTCCCCATTTCCATCCCCAAATCCCCCACTTCCACCCCAAATGGACCCAAATCCCCCCTTCCCACCCCCAAATCTCTCACTTAACCCCCCCAAAATGGCCCCAATCCCCATCTCCATCCCCAAATCCCTGAATATCACCCCAAAATGGGCCCCAATTCCCTGTTTCTGTCCCCAAATCCCCCAGTTTCACCCCAAAATGGACCCAGATCCCCCCTTCCACCCCCAGATCTCTCATTTCAACCCCCCCAAAATGGCCCCAACCCCCATTTCCATCCCCAAATCCCAAGTTTCACCCAAAATGCCCCCAATTCCCCACTTCTGTCCCCAAATCCCCACTTTCACCCCAAAATGAGCCCTATCTCCAATTCTCCTCCGTAGACCTGTCAGCTTCTCCCCAAATTGGCCCAAATTCCCGATTTCTATCCCCAAATCTCTTCATTTCAGCACAAAATGGACCCAGACCCCCCTCCCCATCCCCAAATCTCTCATTTCAAACCCCCCCAAAATGCCCCCAATCCCCATCTCCATCCCCAAATCCCCCACTTTCACCCCAAAATGCCCCCAATTCCCCCACTTCTGTCCCCAAATTCCCCACTTTCACCCCAAAATGGACCCACATCCCCCTTCCCACCCCCAGATCTCTCATTTCAACCCCCCCAAAATGGCCCCAATTCCCATTTCCGCCCCCCAAATCCCCCACTTTCACCCCAAAATGGCCCCAATCCCCACTTCTGTCCCCAAATCCCCCACTTTCACCCCAAAATGGACCCAGATCCCCCCTTCTCACCCCCAAATCTCTCACTTACCCCCCCAACCCCCATCTCCATCCCCAAATCCCCCCCTTTCACCCCAAAATGGACCCAAATCCCCCCTTCCCACCCCCAGATCTCTCACTTAAACCCCCCCAAAATGCCCCCAACCCCCCATTTCCATCCCCAAATCCCTGAATATCACCCAAAAATGCCCCAATTCCCCACTTCTGTCCCCAAATCCCCCACTTTCACCCCAAAATGGACCCAAATCCCCCCTTCCCACCCCCAGATCTCTCACTTAACCCCCCAAAATGGCCCCAATCCCCATCTCCATCCCCAAATCCCCCACATTCACCCCAAAATGCCCCCAATCCCCACCTCCATCCCCAAATCCCCCACTTTCACCCCCCCTCCCCCATTTCCCTCCTCTCTATGGGGCACAGCAGCGCTCGTAGGGCGCACCCTTCTATGGGGGGGGGTCAGACTGACCTCTGCTGCTCCCTATGGGGTCGGGGCCCCCCCAGCAGCTCGGGGCCGTCCCCCCAATTCGTCCCTCAGCTCCCGCAGCAGGGCTGAGCTCAGCGCACGGCGACGGGCTGCCTGCAGGGAGCGCTGCTGGGGGGGGTCCGCAGAGGGGGCTGGAGGGGAGATATGGGGTGAAATGGGGGAGATGGGGGGGAAATGGGGGGATTTGGGGGGCAAATGGGGGGATATGGGGGTAGGATGGGGGGATATGGGGTGAAATGGGGGGGAATGGGGGGGATGTGGGGGGAAAATGCAGAGATATGGGGTGAAATGGGGGGAGAATGGGGGGAGATGGGGGGATATGGAGCGAAAGGGGGGCAGAATGGGGGGATATGGGGTGATATGGGGGGGAAATGCAGAGATATGGGGTGAAATGGGGCGAGAATGGGGGGATATGGGGGGATATGGGGTGGAATGGGGGGATATGGGGGGGAAATGGGGGGATATGGGGTGGAATGGGGGGATATGGGGGGAGATGGGGGGTAAATGGGGGGAGATGGGGTGAAATGGGGGCAGAATGGGGGGATATGGGGGTAGGATGGGGGGAGATGGGGCGATTTGGGGGGCAAATGGGGGGATATGGGGGTAGAATGGGGGGATATGGGGGGAGATGGGGGGGAAATGCAGAGATATGGGGTGAAATGGGGGGATATGGGGGGGAAATGGGGGTAGGATGGGGGGATATGGGGGGAGAATGGGGGGATATGGGGTGAAATGGGGGGGATATGGGGTGATATGGGGGGGAAATGCAGAGATATGGGGTGGAATGGGGGGATATGGGGGGAGATGGGGGGATATGGGGGATATGGGGTGAAAGGGGGGGGAAATGGGGGGATATGGGGGTAGGAGGGGGGGATATGGGGGGAGAATGGGGGGATAAGGGGGGATATGGGGTGAAATGGGGGGAATGGGGGGGATATGGGGTGATATGGGGGGGAAATGCAGAGATATGGGGTGAAATGGGGGGAGAATGGGGGGAGATGGGGGGAGATGGGGGGTAAATGGGGGGATATGGGGGGAAATGGGGGGGAATGGGGGGGATATGGGGGGAGATGGGGGGGAATGGGGGGATATGGGGGGGAAATGGGGGGATACGGGGGGGAATAGGGGGAGAATGGGGTGAAATGGGAGAATGGGGTGAAATGGGGGAATATGGGGAGTAAATGGAGGGATATGGGGTGAAATGGGGGGGAATGGGGGGATATGGGGGGAGATATGGGGGGATATGGGGTGAAAGGGGGGAGAATGGGGGATATGGGGGGAAATGGGGGGATATGGGGGGGAATGGGGATATGGGGGGATATGGGGGGAGAATGGGGGTGGAAATGGGGAAATTGGGGGAAAAAAGGGGAATGTGGGGAATTTTGGGGTGGAAATGGGGAAATTGGGGAGAGATGGGGAATATGGGGAATTTTGGGGTGGAAATGGGGAAATTGGGGAGAAATGGGGAATATGGGGAATTTTGGGGTGGAAATGGGGCAATTGGGGGGAAAAAGAGGAACATGGGGAATTTTGGGGTGGAAATGGGGAAATTGGGGGAGAAAAAAGGGAATATGGGGAATTTTGGGGTGGAAATGGGGAAATTGGGGAGAAAAAGAGGAACATGGGGAATTTTGGGGTGGAAATGGGGAAATTGGGGGGAGAAAAAAGGGAATATGGGGAATTTTGGGGTGGAAAAGAGGGAAGAAACGAGAGGGGAAATGAGGAAACGGAGGAAGAATTTGGGGGAAAAAAGGGCAGATTTGGGGCAGGGTGGAAAAAGGGGAAATGCGAGGAAATGAGGGATTTTTTGGGGTGAAAAAGGGTGTTTTTGGGGTCACTGACCGTAGGGGACGGGAACCAGGCGGGGGGGGACGTAACGGCTCGGCTGCTTTGGGGCTGCAGTGCCTTCATCCCCATCCTCCTCATCATCACCCTCCTGGTTTTGGGGTGAAAAAGGGGGATTTGGGGTGAATGGGAAAAAGCGATTTCGTTTTAGGGTGAAAAAAGGGGATTTGGGGGCTGGTTTCTGACCTGGGTCAGGTTGGAGGGGTCGGGGCGGAAGCTCAGGGGGTCGTTGGTACCTGGAAGGAGATTTTGGGGGGGGGGATGAGGGGATTTGGGGGAAAAAAGGGGGGGTTGGGGGGGAAATAGGGCGTTTTGGGGAGAAAAATGGGAGATTTTGGGGGGAAATGGGGGGTTTTGGGGGAAAAATGGGGGGTTGGGGGGAAATGGGGGGTTTTGGGGGGGAAATAGGGGCATTTTGGGGGGAAATGGGGGATTTTGGGGGGAAATGGGGGGTTTGGGGGGAAAAATGGGGCATTTTGGGGAGAAAATTGAGGGGTTTTGGGGGGAAATAGGGGCATTTCTGGGGGAATGAGGGCATTTTGGGGGGAAAATTGGGGGGTTTTGGGGGGGAAATGGGGGATTTTGGGGGGAAATGGGGGATTTGGGGGGGAAGTGGGGGGTTTGAGGGGAAAAATGGGGGGTTTTGGGGAGAAATAGGGGCGTTTTGGGGAGAAAATTGGGGGGTTTTGGGGGGAAATAGGGGCATTTTGGGGGGAATGAGGGCATTTTGGGGGGAAAATTGGGAGGTTTTTGGGGGAAATGGGGGATTTGGGGGGGAAATGGGGGGTTTGAGGGGAAAAATGGGGGGTTTTGGGGAGAAATAGGGGCGTTTTGGGGAGAAAAATGGGAGATTTTGGGGGGAAATGGGGGGGAAATGAGGGGATTTTGGGGGAAATGGGGGCATTTTGGGGGAAAAATGGGGGTTTGGGGGGAAAATTGGGGGGTTTTGGGGGAAATAGGGGCATTTTGGGGAGAAATGAGGGGATTTTGGGGAGAAATGGGGATTTTGGGGGGAAATATGGGGTTTGGGGGGGGAAATAGGGGCATTCTGGGGGGAAAAACTGGAGATTTTGGGGGGGAATGGGGGATTTTGGGGGGAAATAGGGACAATTTGGGGGCAAAAAAGTGCGATTTGGGGTCAAAATGGGGGCATTTTGGGGCACAATTGGGCATTTTGGGGCACATTTTGGACCCAAATTGTCCCCAATTTGCCCCAACAATGCACTTTTTTTGCCCCAAACTGCCCCCATTTTGCCCCCAAATGCCCAATTGTGCCCCAAAACGGCCCCTTCTGGACCCAAATTGTCCCCATTTTGCCCCCAAATGGCCCAAATGTGCCCCAAAAATCCCAATTGTGACCCAAAATCACACAATTTTGACTCAAAATTGCACCTTTATGCCCCCAAATTGTCCCCATTTTGCCCCAAAATGCCCAAATGTGCCCCAAAAATCCCAGTTCTGCCCCAAAATCGCAATTTTTGCCCCCAAATTGTCCCCATTTTGCCCCAAAATGGCCCAAATGTGCCCCAAAAATCCCAATTGTGACCCAAAATTTCACAATTTTGACCCAATATTGCAATTTTTGCCCCCAAATTGACCCCATTTTGCCCCAAAATGCCCAAATGTGCCCCAAAAATCCCAGTTCTGCCCCAAAATCGCAATTTTTGCCCCCAAATTTTCCCCATTTTGCCCCCAAATGTGCCCCAAAAATCCCAATTGTGCCCCAAAATCGCACCATTTTTTGCCCCAAACTGCCCCATTTTGCCCCAAAATGCCCAATTGTGCCCCAAAACGGCGCCTTTGGGACCCAGATTTTCCCCATTTTGCCCCAAAATGGCCCAAATGTGCCCCAAAAATCCCAGTTCTGCCCCAAAATCGCAATTTTTGCCCCCAAATTTTCCCCATTTTGCCCCCAAATGTGCCCCAAAAATTCCAATTGTGCCCCAAAATCGCACCATTTTTTGCCCCCAAATTTTCCCCATTTTGCCCCAAAATGGCGCCTTTGGGACCCGAATTTTCCCCGTTTCGCCCCAAAAGTGGGAGCCGAGGATTTTTGGGGTGAAAAAGGAGGATTTTGGGCTCAGACCCGGCGCTCCGTGGGCCGCAGCGCGCAGCAGTTTGTCCAGCTGGTACCGCAGGCGTTGCTCCAGGGGGCGGAGCTTCTCCAGCACCTTATGCAAATGTATGCTAATCAAGCCCCGACCCCCCCCGAACAAACTGGGGGGGATTGGGGATATGGTAATGAGATTAAAATCAGGCCATGCCCTCTCCCGAAGCCACACCCCCCCCCACACCCTCTCCCATAGGACTCAATTAAGCATGCTAATTAGGCCACGCCCCATCAAGGCCACGCCCCTCCCGCTCTCCTGTCCCGTAGGGACCAATGGAGATATTATGCTAATAAGCAAAAGCCCCACCCCCCCCTCAGGCCACACCCCTTTACCACCCTCCCTTAGAAAACAATGGAGATATGCTAATGAGATAAAGCCACGCCCCTCTGGCCACACCCCCTTCCTCCACTGCCATTGGAACCAATGGGGATATGCTAATAAGATGAAACCCCGCCCCTCCGTTAGGCCACGCCCCAGACCTCCACTCCCATAAATCCTAATGAGGATATGCTAATAAGGCTCCGCCCCCTCCCCCATAGGGACCAGTGACAATATGCTAATAAGGCCACGACCCTCCTTTAGGCCACGCCCACTCCCCTATGGGGACCAATGCTGATATGCTAATAAGGCCACGCCTCCAGGCGGCCCAATCAACCCACGCCCTCCCCCTTAAGTCCCGCCCCCCGCGCCCTCTCGTCCAATCACCACTCGGCTCTCCAGGAGGCATGACAGAGCACACTCCACCCAATCAACCCACACCCTCCCACCTTAACCCCGCCCCCCGCGCCCCCTCGGCCAATCACCACTCGGCTCTCCAGGAAGCGTGGCAGCGCAGGCTCCACCCAATCAACCCACGCCCTCCCCACTCAAGCCCCGCCCCCCGCACCCTCTCAGCCAATCACTGCTCAGCTCTCTCGAAGAAGCATGGCAGCGCAGGCTCCGCCCCAACCCTGCCCAATCAACCCACGCCCTCCCCCCTTAAGTCCCACCCCCCGCGCCCTCTCATCCAATCACCACTCGGCTCTCCAGGAGGCGTGGCAGCACAGCCTCCACCCAATCAACCCACGCCCTCCCACCTTAACCCCGCCCCCCGCGCCCCGTCAGCCAATCACCACTCAGCTCTCAAGGAGGCGGGGCAGAGGTTTGGCACAGAGGCTCCTCCCCCAGTCTGCCCAATCAACCCACGCCCTCCCCCTTAAGTCCCGCCCCCCGCGCCCTCTCATCCAATCACCACTCGGCTCTCCAGGAGGCATGGCAGAGCAGGCTCCACCCAATCAACCCACGCCCTCCCACCTTAACCCCGCCCCCCGCGCCCCCTCAGCCAATCACCACTTGGCTCTCAAGGAGGCGGGGCAGAGGTTTGGCACAGAGGCTCCTCCCCCAGTCTGCCCAATCAACCCAGGCCCTCCCCCCTTAACCCCGCCCCCCGCGCCCCCTCAGCCAATCACCACTCAGCTCTCCAGGAGGCATGGCAGAGCAGGCTCCACCCAATCAACCCACGCCCTCCCCCTTAACCCCGCCCCCCGCGCCCCCTCAGCCAATCACCACTCGGCTCTCCAGGAGGCGTGGCAGCACAGCCTCCACCCAATCAACCCACGCCCTCCCACCTTAACCCCGCCCCCCGTGCCCCGTCAGCCAATCACCACTCGGCTCTCAAGGAGGCATGACAGAGCACACTCCACCCAATCAACCCACGCCCTCCCACCTTAACCCCGCCCCCCGTGCCCCGTCAGCCAATCACCACTCGGCTCTCCAGGAGGCGTGACAGAGCACACTCCACCCAATCAACCCACACCCTCCCACCTTAACCCCGCCCCCCGCGCCCCTTCGGCCAATCACCACTCGGCTCTCAAGGAGGCGGGGCAGAGGTTTGGCACAGAGGCTCCTCCCCCAGTCTGCCCAATCAACCCAGGCCCTCCCACCTTAACCCCGCCCCCCGCGCCCCGTCAGCCAATCACCACTCGGCTCTCCAGGAGGCATGGCAGCGCAGCCTCCACCCAATCAACCCACGCCCTCCCCCCTTAAGCCCCGCCCTCTGCGCCCTCTCTGCCAATCACCACTCGGCTCTCCAGGAGGCGTGGCAGCGCAGCCTCCACCCAATCAACCCACGCCCTCCCCCTTAACCCCGCCCCCCGCGCCCCCTCAGCCAATCACCACTCGGCTCTCCAGGAGGCGTGGCAGCGCAGGCTCCGCCCCCAGGCTGCCCCCCCCGCTCTTGGCCCTGAGGATGAGCGCCAGGTCGGTGACGTAGTGCAGCATGGCGCCCGCCCGCACCCCCAGCAGCGACACGCCCTGCAAAAAGCACCCAAAAAAGCCCTTTTTCCACCCAAAATCTCCACCCCTCACCCCGCAGCCACGGGCAGGGGGGCCGAGCCGACCCAAATCCGCCGGAATTTCACCCAAAATCGCTGCAAAACTGCCCCGAAATCGGATGGAAAGCGAAACTGTGAGCCAAAATGCACCCAAATTTGGTCCAAAATCCCCCAAATTGGCCCCAAAATCCCCCAAACTGTGCCCCAAAATCCCACAAATTGACCCAAATTCTGCCCCCAAGGTTCCCCAAATTGCCCAAATTGTGCCCAAATCCCCAATATGTCCCAAAATCCCCAAAACTGTGCCCCAAAATCCCCCAAATTTGGCCCCAAATCCCCAATATTGGCCCCAAAATCCCCCAAATTACCCCAAGTTTACTCCAAAAAGCGCCCCAAAATCCCCCAAATTGACCCCAAATCCCCCAAATTCTGCCCCAAAATGACCCAAATTTGCCCCCAAATCTCCTCAAATTGTGCCCCCAAATCCCCCAAATTGCGCCCCAAAATCTCCCCAAAAGTGCCCCAAAATCTCCCAAATTGGCTCCAAAATCCCCGATGTGCCCCCAAATCCCCCAAATTCTGCCCCCAAATCCCCCCAATTGTGCCCCAGAATGACCCAAATTGACCCAAATTTGCCCCCAGACCTCCTCAAATTGTGCCCCAAAATCCCCAATGTGCCCATAATCCCCCAGATTCTGCCCCAAAATCCCCCAAATTGTGCCCAAAAATCCCCAGTGTGTCCCAAAATGCCCAAATTCTGCCCCCAAATCCCCAATATGTCCCAAAATCCCCCATATTGGCCCCCAAATCCCACAAGTTACCCCAAGTTTATTCCAAAAAGTGACCCCAAATCCCCCAAATTGGCCCCAAATCCACCATATTGGCCCCCAAATCCCCCCAATTACCCCAAGTTTACTCCAAAAAGTGACCCCAAATCCCCCAAATTGTGCCCCAAAATCCCCAAAATTGGCCCCAAAATCTCACAAATTGTGCCCCCAAATCCCCCAAATTGACCCAAATTGCCCCCAAATCCCCCAAATTGTGCCCCAAATCCCCCAAATTGTGCCCAAAAATCCCCAATGTGCCCCAAATCCCCCAAATTGGCCCCAAAATCCACCAAATTGGCCCCAAATCCCCCAAATTACCCCAAGTAACTTGGGGTTACTCCAAAAAGTGACCCCAAATCCCCCAAATTGGAACTGAATCCCCCAAGTTGTGCCCAAAATCCCCAATGTGCCCCAAAATCCCCCGAATTGTGCCCCGAAATCCCCCAAATTTGGCCCCAAATCCCCAATATTGGCCCCAAAATCCCCCAAATTGACCCCAAATCCCCCAAATTGTGCCCCAAAATGACCCAAATCGACCCAAATTTGCCCCAAAATCTCCTCAAATTGTGCCCCCAAATCCCCAAAATCGGCCCCAAAATCTCACAAATTGTGCCCCCAAATCCCCAATGTGCCCCAAATCCCCCAAATTGGCCCCAAAATGACCCAAATTGACCCAAATTTACCCCAAATCCCCCATTTTTGCCCCAAAAATTGCCCTCCGATCTCCCCAAACCATCCCCAAATTCCCCCCAGAAATGCCCAAAATTCTCCCCAAAGTTGCCCCAAATTGCCCAAATTGCCCCCAAAATTTCCCCCAAATCCCCCTCAAAATCCCCCCAAACCCCCAAAACGCCCCTTTTTCCCCCAGTTTGCCCAAAATCCCCCATTTTTGCCCCATTTCTCACCCTGTCTGTGCGCAGTTTCCCATCCCTCAGGAGGCCCAGCAGCGCCCTCCCGTGTTCCGTCACCGCCGCCACCTGGGCACATTTTGGGTGAAATTCTGCCCTTTTTGGGCAAATTTGGGCCCGTTTCACCATTTTGGGGCATTTTGGGGACTCCCTTTAGGACCCCGAGGGCCGATTTGGGGCATTTTTGGGGTAAATTTGGGCGATTTTAGGGCAAATTAGGGGTCATTTTGTTGCAAATTTGGGTCAGTTTGGGGCATTCCTGTGAGGTTTTGTGGGATTCTCATGGTGGATTTGGGGTCATTTTCAGGGATTTTGGCTCATTTTCAGGGCGTTGCAGGGCTCCTGAGGGGCTCCATGATGGATCTGGGCACAATTTTGGGGTGAATTTGGGTGATTTGGGGACATTTTGGGGCAAATTTGGGGGATTTTCTGGAGCTCCTGTGGGACTTCAAAGGCAGATTTGGGGCAATTTGGGGGCCGTTTTGGGGCGATTTGGGGGCAATTTTGGGGCATTTTGGGTCATTTTGAGGAACACAGAGCGGTCCTGAAGGGCTCCATGATCGATCTGGGGACAATTTTGGGGTGAATTTGGCCGATTTTGGGTCAAATTTGGGGCATTATCTGGAGCTCCTGTGGGATTGGCAGCGCATTTGAGACTATTTTGGGGCGATTTAAAAGGATTTTGGATCATTTTGGGGGGCATTCCAAGGATCCTAAAGGGCCGCGGTGTCGACCTGGGGACATTTTTGGTCTCAATTTGGGCAATTTTGGGCAAATTTGGGCCATTTTGGGTCATTTCTGTGAGTTTTTGTGGGATTATGACGGCGGATTCGTGGCGATTTTGGGGCAATTTTAAGCGTTTTTGGGTCATTTTGAGATCACGAGGCGAATCCCGAAGGGCTCCGCGGTGGATGCGGGGAGAATTTTGGGCTCAATTTGAGCGATTTGGGGCAAATTAGGGCCCGTTTCGGGGCTCTCTGGGGTTTCCAGACTCCTAAGGGCCGCACTGGGGCAATTTTGGGGCGATTTTAAGCGGTTTCGGGTCATTTTAAAGGACGCAGAGGGGCTGCGCAGTGGATGCGGGGCGGTTCGGGGCCGATTTTGGGGTAAATTCGGCGGATTTCGGGGCCCACCTCCTCTCGCAATGCCTTCAACAGCTTCACCGCCTCCGCCACCGCCGCCATTTTTGCGCCGCACGCCGACCGGAACCGGAAAACGACCGCTCAGCCAATCAGAACGCGGCAAGGAGAGTCTCAGCCAATAGGAGCGCAGCGCTGGGCCCGCCCCTCGGCGAGGATTGGTAGAGAAAAAGGAAGAGGCGGTGCTGGGCGTGATAGACTGGCGGTTCAGCCAACAGAAGCGCGCATGACGCAGCGCTGGGCCCGCCCCTCGGCGAGGATAGGCAGAGAAAAAGGAAGAGGCGGTGCTGTGAGTGATGGACTCGCGGCTCATCCAATGGGAGCGCAGCACAGCGCCACGACCCGCAGTGACCTCCCGGAAAGCCCCAAATCGCCCCGAAATGACCCAAAATGCCCCAAATCCGCCCCGCGTTTCCCCCGAGCGCCGCGATTCCACGCGAGGCCCCAAATCTCGCGATGTCCGGCCGCAAATCCCCCATAAACACCGACACGCCCCCGTTTTTTCCCCAAATCCCCCGAATTTACCCCAAATTTCCACCCCAAATCCTTTTTTTTTTTTTTTTCCCCAAAATCCCACGAATTCACCCCAAAATTCCACTTTTTTTTTTTCTCTCCTCCGCCTTTATTCCCCCTTTGGGGTTTCTATGGTACAGCACTGTGGGTCACCCCCCCCCCCTCCCCCTCCCCGAAAACCCCCCATTTTGGGTGAAAAAAGCCCAATTTTGGGTCAGAAAAGCCCCAATTTTGGGTTGAAAATCCCCAATTTTGGGTCCAAACGCTCCAGTTTTGGGGTCGGCAGCCCCGGATTTCGGGTCAAAGAAGCCAAGTTTTGGGTTTAAAACAGCAGATTTGGGGGCAAAAAGCCCAAAATTTGGGCTTCGAAGTCTCAGATTTTGGGGGGAAGCGCCGTGATTTTGGGCCAAAAACCTCAAATTTTGGGGTCGGAATTTCCAAATTTGGGGCTCAGAGCCGAATTTGGGGTCAAAAGTGCCGAATTTGGGGGCGAAATCCCCAAATCTGGGGTCGGAACTGTCGAATTCTGAGTGCAAAATTCCACATTTTGGGTAAAAAAAAAATGGAATTTTGGGTCTAAATGTTCAAATTTTGGGTCTCAAACCCCCAGATTTTAGGTATAAATCTCCCAATTTTTTGTTAAAAAATGGGTTTTCTTACCCCAAAATCCCAAATCTGAGGGGTTCTGACCCAAATGGTCCCAAATCCGGGCTGGGAACCCCCAGTTTTTGGGTGAAAACCCCCCAGTTTTGGGTAAAAACTTCTATTTTGACGTCTAAACCCTCCAATTTTGGGTCTAAATGCCTGGATTTGGGGTCAAAAAAATCAGCATTTTTAACCCAAAACCCCAAATCTGAGAGGCTCAGACCCCAAACCCGGGGTGGGAACCCAGAGTTTGGGACAAAAACCCCAAATTTGGGGTAAAAACTTCAAATTTAGGGCAAAACCCTTAATTTAGTCTCTTAATTCCCCGATTTTGGGTCTAAATCCCTTGATTTTGGGTCAAAAAAATCGACTTTTTTACTCCAAAACCCCAAACCTGAGGGGCTCAGACCCCAAATGGCCTCAAACCACGGGTAGACACCCCAAATTTGGGATGAAAAACCCCAATTTTGGGCTCAAAACCCCCAGATTTGGGTCAAAACCTCAGATTTTTTGTCTCAGCCCCCAATTTTGGGTTGAAATTTGCCATTTTGGAGTCAAAAAAATCCATTTTTTGACCCCAAAAGCCCCAAACCTGAGGGGCTCAGACCCAAAACGGCCCCAAACCCGCATTGGGACCCCACAATTTTAGGTCAAAACCCCTAAGTTTTGGGTCAAAACCCCCAGATTTTGGGTAAAAACCTCAATTTTGGGTCTAAATCCCTTGATTTTGGGTCCAAAAAATCGATTTTTTTGACCCCAAAGCCCCAAATTTGAGGGGCTCAGACCCAAAACGACCTCAAACCACAGGCGGCCCCTCCAGATTTTGGGTGAAAACCCCCCGATTTTGGGCTAAAAACCCCCACATTTGGGTCAAAACCTCACATTTTGTGTCTCAGCCCCCAATTTTGGGTCGAAATTTGCCATTTTGGAGTCAAAAAAATCCATTTTTTGACCCCAAAACCCCAAACCTGAGGGGCTCAGACCCCAAACGGCCTCAAACCACGGGTAGACATCCGAAATTTTGGGTCAAAAATTCCAAATTTTGGGTCAAAACCTCCGATTTTGTGTCTCAGCCCCCAATTTTGGGTCAAAATGCCTGGAATTGGGCTCAAAAAAATGGGTTTTTTGACCCCAAAACCCCAAACCTGAGGGCTCAGACCCAAAACGACCTCAAACCACGGGTAGACACCCCAAATTTTGGGTCAAAAACTCCAGGTTTTGGGTCAAAACCTCCGATTTTGTGTCTCAGCCCTCAGATTTTGGGTAAAAATGCCTGGAATTGGGGTCAAAAAAATCGGTTTTTTGACCCCCAAACCCCAAACCTGAGGGGCTCAGACCCCAAACGGCCTCAAACCACGGATGGACCCCCCAAATTTTGGGTGAAAACCCCCGATTTTGGGTAGAAGTGTCGATTTTGAGGTCTAAACCCCCAGATTTTGGGTCAAAATGCCTGGATTTGGGCTCAAAAAAATGGGTTTTTTGACCAGAAGACCCCAAACCTGAGGGGCTCAGACCCCAAACGGCCCCAAACCGCGGGCGGCCCCCCCAGATTTTGGGTGAAAAGCCCCCGATTTTGGGTTCAGCGCCGCCCCCCCCGGTCCCTTAAGGGAGTGCTGCGGCTGCGGCTCCGCCTCTTGGACCTGGGGGCGGGGCCAGGGGTCGAGCTCTGATTGGCCGACGTTTGAGTGGCTCCGCCCCCGGATGGGCGGTCCCGACTCGAAGCCCCGCCCCTTTTGTCGTGACCACGCCCACTTCGGGCACGAAGCTCCGCCTCTTCCTGTTCCTTCCGGCGCCGTTCCCTTTCCCGCGCTCTGGCCTGGCGTTCCGCCTGCTTCTGGGAGAACTGCCACGTTTGGGGACAAAAAAGGAGATTTTGGGCAAAGGACCGACAGTGGGGGGGCTGAAAAGGCTGAGGGGGCGGGGCTTGGGGGAGGGGGCGTGGCTTGGGGGAGAGGCGGGGCTTGGAGGGTAATGAATGGGGGGAGGGATCCATGAATGGGGGAGGGATGCGTGTACAGAAAATGGGGAAAAATGGGGAAAAATGAGCAGAATTTGGGCAAATGAAGAGGATTTGGGGGTGGGGGAGGGGATGGGGGGAAATAGGGGAGGGGTTTTGGGGGGAAAAAAGGGGAATTTGGGCAAATAAAGGGGGATAATGGGTGAGAATAGTAAAAAGGGGGAGGGGCTATGGAGTAGGAAGGGGCGGGGCTTAGTGAAGGGGGTGTGGCTTACGGGAGGGGCGGGGCTTAAAGGGCAATGAATGGGGAAGGGATGTATGGGGGGGAAGATGGGGGAAAAATGGGGGAAAATGGGGGAAAATGAGCAAAATTTGGGCAAATCAAGTGGATTGGGGGTGGGGGAGGGGATATAGGAGTGGGGTTTGGGGGGAAAAAAGGGGAATTTGGGCAAATAAAGGGGGATAATGGGGATATATGGGGGAAATCTGGGGATTTGTAGGGAAATACAGGGATATTTGAGGGAAATGTGGGGATTTATGGGGGAATGTGGGGATTTATGGGCAAAATCTGGGGATATTTGGGGGAAAAGTGGGATTTCTGGGGAGATATTGGAAGACTTGAGGGAAATATGAGCATCGATAGAAAAATCTGGGGATATTTGGGAGAAATGTGGGAATTTATGGGGAAATGTGGGGATATGTGGGGGAAATGTGGGGATTTATGGGGAAATCTGGGGATATTTGGGGGAAATGTGGGGATATTTGAGGGAAATATGGGGATATTTGGGGGAAATTTGGACATTTATGGGGAAATCTGGGGATATTTGAGGGAAATGTGGGCATTATGGGAAAATCTGGGGATATTTGGGGAAAATCTGGGGATTTATAGGAAAATATGGGAATATTGGTGAGAAATTTGGCATTTATGGGGAAATCTGGGGATATTTGAGCAAAATATGGGGATATTTGGGGGAAATCTGGGGGTTTTTGGGAAAATACAGTCACCTGTAGGGTAAAAATTGGGATTTTGAGGACAAATGTGGAAAAATCCATGAAAATAAAGCGAATATTTGGACAAAATACGGGAATATTTGGGAAAAAAAACGTGGAAATTCAGAAGAAAAAGAAAAATGGGGGCGGAGCATCGCTGTGGCCCCGCCCACTCTGAAGCCCCTCCCACCCCCAATTCCTTCCTATGGAAAGCGAAGGGGGTTGGGTTAGCCCCGCCCACCGGAAGTCCCGCCTACCTGGCTGTCTGTCAGCGGCAGCCAATAGATGCACGGTGCCGCCTTGGTCTTCCGGAAGAGATCGTCCAATAGTTTTGCAGGAGGCTCTTCTGGGGCTTTTTCTGCCGGAAGAGGCGGGGCCACGTTTGGACACGCCCACTGCGCATATAGCCCCGCCCCTTTTGTGCCCCATAGCGCCCCATAACCAGCCTATAACCCCCCATAGCGCCCCATGAACACCTCATAGCGACCCATAGCACCCCATAACCACCCCATAAACCCCCACAGCACCCCATAACCATCCCATAGCCCCCCATAATCCCACACAACACCCCATAACCACCCCATAACCCCCTATGACCCCCCATAGCACCCCATAACCATCCCATAACCCCCCATAGCACCCCATATCGACCCCATAGCCCCATAATCCCCCCATAACCACCCCATAACCCCCCATAGCACTCCTAAGCATCCCATAACCCCCCGTAGCACCCCATATCGACCCCATAGCCCCCATAATCCTCCCATAACCACCCCGTAATCCCCCCCAGAACACCCCATAGACCCCATAACCACCCCATAGCCCCAACAGCACCCCATAACCACCCCATAGCCCCCCATAACACCCCACAACCACCCCATAGCAGCCTACAGCCCCCCATAACCACCCCATAATCCCCCATAACCCCCCCATAGCCCCCCATAACCCCCTATAGCACCCCATAGCCCCCCCTGACCCCCCCATACCTCTCTTTTCGGGGCGCTGCTCCCTGGGCCGCCCCCTCTCTCCCCCTCCCCCTCCCCTGGAGGGGCGTGGCCTGGAATCCCGGTGGGCGGAGCTTCCTCCGGACGCGGGGGCGGAGCCTCCGGGCGAAGGGGCGTGGCCAGGCTGAGCGGGGGCGGGGCTAGGCGCGGGCCCCGCCCCTTTGTCGCGATCCCATTCGCGTTCCCCCCGCGCCCGCTCCCGGCGAGCCAATGCCCGTTCCCGTTCCGCCCGAAGCCCCGCCCCCTCGCGAAGCCCCGCCCCCGAACCGCGGGGACACGCCCCCTGAGAGGATCCGCCCACCGCCGGCCCGCCGGAAGTCCCGCCCACCGCTCCCGTGGCTCCGCCTCCTCCTCCTCCTGGCCCCGCCCACGTGCCGGCGCCGTCCAATGAGAGGCCGCGGTGGAAGTCGAGCTGAAGGGGGGCAGGGGGGCGGGGTTAGGGGCGGGGCTTAATGGGGGACACGCCCACGGTGTGCCCCATAGGGAACCACAGAGACCCATAGAAGCCCATAGGAACCCATAGAGACCCATAGGGACCCATAGACAAATATAGAGACCCATAGGGACCCACAGACCCCATAGAAACCCATAGGAACCCATAAAGACCATAGAAACCCACAGAGACGCATAGGGACCCACAGGGACCCATAGGGACCCACAGGGACCCATAGAGACCTATAGGAACCCCATAGGGACCCATAGAGACCCCCCACCCCACACAATCCCACAGGGACCCCATAGAAACCCATAGAGACCCCACAGAGACCCACAGAGACCCCCCCACCCCACACAATCCCACAGGGACCCCATAGAGACCCCACAGAGACCCATAGAGACCCCCCCACCCCACACTATCCCACAGGGACCCCATAGAGACCCATAGAGACCCCATAGAGACCCATAGAGACCCCCCACCCCACACCATCCCACAGGGACCCCATACAAGCCCATAGAGACCCCCCACCACACGCAAACCCACAAAACCCCATAGAAACCCACAGAGACCCCATAAAGACCCATAGAGACCCACAGAGACCCCACAGAGACCCATAGAGACCCCCCACCCCACACAAACCCACAGCGACCCCATAGAAACCCACAGAGACCCCATAAAGACCCATAGAGACCCACAGAGACCCCATAGAGACCCATAGAGACCCCCCACCCCACACAAACCCACAGGTACCCCATACAAGCCCATAGAGACCCCCCACCCCACGCAAACCCACAAAACCCCATAGAAACCCACAGAGACCCCATAAAGACCCATAGAGACCCACAGATACCCCACAGAGACCCATAGAGACCCCCCACCCCACACAAACCCACAGCGACCCCATAGAAACCCACAGAGACCCCATAAAGACCCATAGAGACCCACAGAGACCCCATAGAGACCCATAGAGACCCCACACCCCACACCATCCCACAGCGACCCCATAGAAACCCACAGAGACCCCATAAAGACCCATAGAGACCCACAGAGACCCCACAGATACCCATAGAGACCCCATAGAAACCCCCCACCCCACACAAACCCACAGCGACCCCATAGAAACCCACAAAGACCCCATAAAGACCCATAGAAACCCAGAGACCCCATAGAGACCCATAGAGACCCCATAGAAACCCCCCACCCCACACAAACCCACAGCGTCCCCATAGAAACCCACAAAGACCCCATAAAGACCCATAGAGACCCACAGAGACCCCATAGAGACCCATAGAGACCCCCCACCCCACACCATCCCACAGCGACCCCATAGAAACCCACAAAGACCCCATAAAGACCCATAGAGACCCACAGAGACCCCACAGATACCCATAGAGACCCCATAGAAACCCCCCACCCCACACAAACCCACAGCGACCCCATAGAAACCCACAAAGACCCCATAAAGACCCATAGAAACCCAGAGACCCCATAGAGACCCATAGAGACCCCATAGAAACCCCCCACCCCACACAAACCCACAGCGACCCCATAGAAACCCACAGAGACCCCATAAAGACCCATAGAGACCCACAGAGACCCCATAGAGACCCATAGAGACCCCCCACCCCACACCATCCCACAGTGACCCCATAGAAACCCACAGAGACCCCATAAAGACCCATAGAGACCCACAGAGACCCCATAGGGACCCATAGAGACCCCCCACCCCACACAAACCCACAGCGACCCCACAGAGACCCACAGAGACCCCTCCCACCCCTCCCCCCCCCCCCCCACCCCCCACCCCACACATCCCCCCCCCCACCTCCTCCTGCTCGGCGAAGTCAGCGGCCAGGACTTTGGGGTTGGACTGCGGCCATCGCACGCCGTGCAGAGCTTCCCGCGTGGCCGCGGCCTCCTCCACCGACGTGTACTGTGGGGCAGCCCCATACGCACACATACGGACCCCATAGGAACACGCACGGACCCACAGGGACCCACGGAAACCCCATAGAAACCCGTAGGGACCCATAGAGACACATAGGGACCCATAGAGACCAACAGAAACCCATAAAAACCCATAGGAACCCATAGAGATCCCTTAGAGATCCATAGAGACCCATAGGAACCCATAGAACCCCACAGAGACCCATAGGGACCCACAGAGACCCATAGGGACCCATAGAGACCCATAAGGACCCATATGGACCAATAGAGACCCATAGAGACCTATAGAGAGACATAGAAACCCATAGAGACCCACAGAGACCCATAGGAACCCATAGAGACGCGTAGAAACACATAGGGACCCATAGAAATCCCTTAGAGATCCATAAAGACCCATAGAGACCCACAGAGACCCATAGAGCCCATAGGGACCAATAGAGACCCATAGAAACCCATAGGGACCCACAGGGACCCATAGGGACCCATAGAGATCAACAAGGATCCATAGGGACCCATAGAAACCCATAAGAACCCATACAGACCCACTGGGACCCATAGGGACCCATAGAGCCCCATAAAGACCCATAGAGACCCACAGGCACCCATAGGGACCCCCTGGGACCCATAGAGACCCATAGAGACCCATAGGGACCCCATAGAGACCCACATGGACCCCTAGAGCCCCATAGGAACCCATAGAGCCCCACAGAACCCCACAGCTCCCCCCACTGCCCCCCCAGGGACCCACAGAACCCCACAGCTCCCCTCGCTGCCCCCCCATTGCCCCCCCAGGGACCCACAGAGCCCCACAGCTCCCCCCATTGCCCCCCCCAGGGACCCACAGAACCCCAGGCTCTCCCCATTGCCCCCCCAGGGACCCACAGAGCCCCACAGAACCCCACAGCTCCCCCCATTGCCCCCCCAGGGACCCACAAAACCCCACAGCTCCCCTCGGTGCCCCCCCATTGCCCCCCCAGGGACCCACAGAGCCCCACAGAACCCCACAGCTCCCCCCACTGCCCCCCCAGGGACCCACAGAACCCCACGCTCCCCCCATTGCCCCCCCCCAAGGACCCCTAGAGCCCCACAGAACCCCACAGCTCCCCCCATTGCCCCCCCAGGGACCCACAGAGCCCCACAGCTCCCCCCATTGCCCCCCCCCAGGGCCCCCCCTTGCTCACGGTGACGTAGCAGTGGGATTTGATGCGGTCGATCCAAAATCCGTCCTCCCTCAGCGTCCCCGTGCGGCCCAGCAGCGCCTTCAGCTGCCCCAGCGTGAATGGCCGCACCTGGGGGGGGCGTGGGGGGCACAGAGTCACTGGGGGGGGTCGTGGGGGGGGGATGGGGTCGGTATGGGGGGTATGGGGTCAGTACAGGGGGATATGGCAGAGATATGGGGAGATATGGGAGGGTATGGGGTTAGTATGGAGGGATATGGGGGGAGATGGGGGGATATGGGGGGAGATGGGGGGGAGATGGGGGGTTATGGGGGGGCGTGGGGGACACAGAGTCACTGGGGGGGGTCGTGGGGGGGGGGTTGGGGTCGGTATGGGGGATATGGGGTCAGTACAGGGGGATATGGCGGAGATATGGGGGGATATGGGGGGGTTTGGGGGAGATATGGGGGAATATGGGAGGGTATGGGGTCGGTATGGGGGGAGATGGGGGATTATGGGGGGGTACGGGGGGCACAGAGTCACTGGGGGGGGTCCTGGGGGGGGGGGATGGGGTCGGTATGGGGGGATATGGGGTCAGTACAGGGGGATATGGGGGGGTTTGGGGGAGATGTGGGGGAATATGGGAGGGTATGGGGTCAGTATGGGGGGAGATGGGGGGATATGGGGGGATATGGGGGGTTATGGGGGGTTATGGGGGGGGCGTGGGGGGCACAGAGTCACTGGGGGGGGTCCTGGGGGGGGGGGGCCTGGCAGGCTATGGGGTCGCTATGGGGGGATATGGGGGGGTATGGTGTCAGTATAGGGGGATATGGGGGGATATGGGGGGCACAGAGTCACTAGGGGGGTCCCAGGGGAGTTATGGGGTCGGTATGGGGGGATATGGGGGATATGGGGGGGATATGGGGGGCACAGAGTCACTGGGGGGGTCCCGGGGGGGTTATGGGGTCGGTATGTGGGGATATGGGGGGGATATGGGGGCACAGAGTCACTGGGGGGGTTCTGGGGGGAGTTATGGGGTCGGTATGGGGGGATATGGGGTCTATGGGGTCAGTATGGAGGGATATGGGGGGGATATGGGGGCATAGAGTCACTAGGAGGGGGTCCTAAGGGAGTATGGGGTCACTATGGGGGGATATGGGGTCAGTATGGGGGTATGGGGGGGATATGGGGGACATGGAGGAGATATGGGGTCGGCATGGTGGGGATATGGGATGGGTATGGGGGTACGGGGGGGATATGGGGTCAGTACGGGGATATGGGGGGGATATGGGGGCACAGAGTCACTAGGGGGGGGTCCTAAGGGAGTATGGGGTCAGTATGGGGGGATATGGGGTCAGTATGGGGGGTATGGGGGGGATATGGGGGACATGGAGGAGATATGGGGTCAGCATGGGGGAATGTGGGATCAGTATGGGGGTATGGGGGGGATATGGGATCAGTATGGGGGTATGAGAAAGATATACGGGACATGGAGAAGATATAGGGTCAGCATGGGGGAATGTGGGATCAGTATGAGGGTGTGGGGGGATGTGGGGGGGATATGGGGTCAGTATGGGAGTATGGGGGACATGGAGGGGATATGGGGTCGGGATGGGGGGACGTGGGGTCAGTACGGGGGTATGGGGGATATGGGGGGGATATGGGGTCGGGATGGGGGGATATGGGGTCAGTACGGGGGTATGGGGGATATGGGGTCGGTATGGGGGGATATGGGGTCAGTATGGGGGTCCGCAGCCCCATTTGCTCCATTTCCCATTCATTCCCCACAATTTTTCCACCCCTTCCTGGTCCCGTTTCAGCCCCATTTCCCCCCCAGTTCCCACCCTCCCCCCCCACCCCCCGTTTGACCCAAACCGGCCGTTTTTAGCCCCAAAAAGCGGCTCTCACCAGGTTGCACAGATGAACGATGGGGGTGGGGCGGGCGCGGGGGGGGGAGGGGCGAGGGGCGGCTCGCACCGGATCGTCGATGGTCACCGTCACACCGCGCCGCTGCTGAGCCACAGAGCGGCGCCCTGCGGGGACAGCGCCCCCATCAGGCGGTCCTCCAACCTCGATTCCACCCCCCCCCCCCTCCCAAAACAGCGCCCCCTTCAGGCGGTCCTCCAACCTCAACCCGCACAGCGCCCCCTTCAGGCGGTCCTCCAACCTCAACCCGCACAGCGCCCCCATCAGGCGGTCCTCCAACCTCGATTTCCCCCCCTCCCAAAACAGCGCCCCATCAGGCGGTCCTCCAACCTCAATTCCCCCCCTCCCAAAACAGCACCCCCTTCAGGCGGTCCTCCAACCTCAACGCACACAACAGCGCCCCCTTCAGACGGTCCTCCCACCTCAATTCCACCCCCAAAACAGCGCCCCCACCAGGCGGTCCTCCAACCTCGATTCTCCACCAAAACAGCGCCCCCATCAGGCAGTCCTCCAACCTCAATTCCCCCCCAAAAAAGCGCCCCCATCAGACGGTCCTCCAACCTCGATCCCCCCCTCCCAAAACAGCGCCCCCTTCAGGCGCTCCTCCAACCTCAACCCGCACAGCGCCCCCTTCGGGCGGTCCTCCAACCTCAGCTTGTGGGGACAGCGCCCCCACCAGACGGTCCTCCAACCTCTATTCCCCTCCCCAAAAAAAACAGCGCCCCCATCAGACGGTCCTCCAACCTCGATTCCACCCCCCCAAAACAGCGCCCCCTTCAGGCGGTCCTCCAACCTCAGCTTGTGGGGACAGCGCCCCCCTCCAGGTGGTCCTCCAACCTCAATCGGCCCTAATCCAGCCCTGATTTCAAATAATCCCACCCTAATCCCATACAGTCCCACATAATCCCAGTCTAATCCTGTCCTAAACCCACATAATCCCACTAAGGTGGCCGTAAAAGCACTTGATCTCATGGAGTCCCACGTAATCCCGCTCTAATCCCACCCTGAACCCACGTAATCCCACGGGGTTCACCGTGAAGACACTTAATCCCACCCTAATCCCTTAAAATCTCACCTTAAATGCACATAATCCCACAAAATCCCACTGTAATTCCACCTTGAACCCATATAATCCCACCCTCGATCAAATAATCCCACCCCAAACCCAGATATTCTCACCCAAAAAGCATATAATCCCACATAATCCTATATAATCCCACTCTAGTGCCACCCCAAACCCACATAATCCCACCAGGTTGGCCATAAAGACACTTCAACCCATCCTAAACCCCCGTAATCCCCATTTTAAATCCCATAATCCCACCCTAAATGCCTATAATCCCACTGTAATCCCACCTTGAACCCACACGATCCCATCCTAAACCCCCATAATCCCGTGTTAAATCCCATAATCCCACCCTAAATGCCTATAATCCCACCGTAATCCCACCTTGAACCCACACAATCCGATCCTAAATCACACAACCCAACCCCAAACCCCATAATCCCACCCTAGAATCCCATAATCCCCCACTCCCACCCCATACTCCCATAATCCCCAATCCCACCTCATAATCCCACTCCATAATCCCCATAAACCCCCAATCCCAACCCATAATCCCCCATAATCCCACCCCATAATCCCACCCCATAATCCCATAATCCCCCAATCCCACACAACACAATCCCACCCCATAATCCCACCATAGAATCCCATAATCCCCCCTCCCACCCCATAATCCCATAATCACCCAATCCCACCCGTAATCCCACCCGATAATCCCATAATCCCCCAGTCCCGCCCCATAATCCCACCTGATAATCCCATAATCCCCCAGTCCCACTCCAGAATCCCAGAATCCCCAATCCCACCCATAATCCCACCTGATAATCCCATAATCCCCCAGTGCCGCCCCATAATCCCACCTGATAATCCCATAATCCCCCACTCCCACCCCATAATCCCCCAATCCCAAGACATAACCCCATATTCCCACCCCATACTCCCATAATCCCCCAATCCTACACCCTATAATCCCACTCTTTAATCCCATAATCCCCCAATCCCACCCCATAATCCCACCTGATAATCCCATAATCCCCCAATCCCACCCCATAATCCCACCTGATAATCCCATAATACCCCAATCCCACCCCGTAATCCCACCTGATAATCCCATAATCCCCCAATCCCACCTGATAATCCCATAATCCCCCAATCCCACCCCATAATCCCACCTGATAATCCCATAATCCCCCAATCCCACCCCATAATCCCACCTGATAATCCCATAATCCCCCAATCCCAGCCCAGAATCCCACCCCACCTTTGGGCTCCTCCTCCCCTCCTCCACCGGAAGGGGCGGGGCCGGCCGAGGGAACGTTTCCGGTGGGCGTGGTCTGCTGCTTAGGCTCCGCCCCCTCCGTCGAAGCCCCGCCCCCTTCAGCCCCGCCCCCTCCGTTCTCTGTCGCCTCCGCCGGGACAACCTGGGGGGGGGGGGGGGGGCAGATTTTTGGGTTAAAAAACGGCGATTTTGGGGCTCACGAAACCAATGGGGGGGGGGGGTGAGATTTTGGGGGGGAAAACAGGAGAAACGGGGCAGTGAAAATCGGGCGGGAAAAGGGAAAATTTGGGGTGAAAAACGGCGATTTTGGGGGAAAGGAGGAGAAGAGGGAGTTTTGGGGTGAAAAACGGGGATTTTGGGTCGCTGGGGTGGGTGGGGGGGGTGGGGTGAAAAATGGCGATTTTGGGGGTTGAAAGTGAAAGGAAAAGAGCGAAATTTGGGGTGAAAAATGGGGATTTTGGGGCTTTAAAACTCAACGGAGTCCCACTGCGTTTTGGGGTGAAAAACGGCGATTTTGGGGGAAGGAGGTGAAAAAAATCCCATTTTGGGTGAAAAAAACGGCAATTTTGGGTCCTCTGAAGTTGAAAAAAAAAGCAGTAGGCTCTGGAGTGAAAAATGGTGGTTTTGGGGCTCCAAAAATTTGGGGAAAAACGGGCAATTTGGGGTAAAAAATGCCCATTTCGGGTCAGCAAATTTTGGGGATAAAAATTGCAGTTTTCAGGCCAAAAAATGTTTGATTTTGGGGGTAAAAATGCCAAATTTGGGGTGAAAACGGCCGCATCTTGGCTCACAGCTTTCCATTTTGGGGGAAAATCACTCATTTTGGTGCAAAAACAGACAAATTTAGGGTATAATCTCAATTATTTGAGGTTTGAATTCTTCAATTTTAGGTCCAAATCCCAAATTTTGGGTCAAAATCCCTCAATTTTGGGTCGAAACTCCCAAATTCCAAGTCCAAAAATCACCATTTTTGGTCAAACCCCTCAAATTTGGTTCAATTTGATCAAATTCTCACCATTTTGAACCCAAATTTCTGCAATTTTGGGTCAGAATCCCCGGATTTTGGGCGCAAAACCCCAAATTCCAAGTCTAAAAATCACCATTTTGGGGTCAAACCCCTCAAACTTGGCCCCAATTCCCCCCATTTTGGGGCAAAATCCTCCAATTTTCACCCCAACCTCCCCCATTTTGAACCCAAATCCTCCAATTTTGGGTTTAAATCCTCTGACTTTGGGTCAAAACCCCAAATTCCAAGTCCAAAAATCACCATTTTGGGGTCAAACCCCTCAAATTTGGTTTAGTTTGGTTTCATTTCTGACCATTTTGAACCAAAATTTCTGCAATTTTGGATCAAATCTCTGAATTTTAGGTGCAAAACCCCAAACTCCAAGTCCAAAAATCACCATTTTTGGCCAAACCCCTCAAATTTAGCCCCAATTCCCCCCATTTTGGGGCAAAATCCTCCAATTTTCACCCCAACCTCCCCCATTTTGAACCCAAATCCTCCAATTTTGGGTTTAAATCTTCTGATTTTGGGTCAACATTTTCCAACTTTGGATCACAACCTCTCAATTTGGGGCAAAATCCCTCAATTTTGGGTCTAAACCCCCAAATTCCAAGTCCAAAAATCACCATTTTGGGGTTCAAAATATTCAAATTTGGCTCCAATTCCCCCCATTTTGGGTCAATTTCCAACCATTTTGGCCAACTTTCTGTAATTTTGGATCAAATCTCTGAATTTTAGGTGCAAAACCCCAAACTCCAAGTCCAAAAATCACCATTTTGTGTCGATTTCTGACTATTCCGAACCCAAATTTCTGCACTTTTGGGTCAAATCTCTTAATTTTGGGTGCAAAACCCCAAATTCCAAGTCCAAAAATCACTATTTTGGGGTCAAACCCCTCAAACTTGGCCCCAATTCCCCCCATTTTGGGGCAAAATCCTCCAATTTTCACCCCAACCTCCCCCATTTCGAACCCAACCCCTCCACTTTTTGCCCCCCCCGGCCCCAATTTTGGGGTGAAAACGGCCCGTTTCGGGTTCCCCACCTGCGTGACGGTGCGACAGATTTTGAGGGGGGGCTCCCTGGGGGGGGTGGCCTCCTCTGCCCCTCCCCCCCCCTGCGTTGATATTGGGGCCCCTCCGACCCCCCCACCCCCCTCCTCTTCTTCCGAAATTGGGGCGTCTTCGGGGGGGTGCAGCTCCAACACGGCCTCGGCCCGCAGCCCCGGCACCAGGCTCTGAGATTTGGGGGAAAAAAACGGAGATTTTGGGTCATTTGGGAGAGAAAAGATAATAGGATGATGTTTTGGGTGGAAAAAACGGGGATTTTGAGGCTTTTTGGGGGGGAAATAGGGGATTTTAGGGGAGAAATCTGGGTTTCTCGGGTCTCTGTTGACAGACTTGGCACCAGGCTCTGAGATTTGGGGGAAAAAAACGGAGATTTTGGGTCATTTGGGAGAGAAAAGATAATATGATGATGTTTCCGGTGGAAAAACGGGGATTTTGGGGCTTTTGGGGGGGGGAAACAGGGGATTTTAGAGGAGAAACCGGGGTTTTTTGGTGGGTGCTGAGAGACTTGGCACCAGGCTCTGAGATTTGGGGGAAAAAAACGGAGATTTTGGGTCATTTGGAAGAGAAAAAATAATGCAATACAATACGATGATGTTTTGGGTGGAAAAACAGGGATTTTGGGGCTTTTGGGGGGGGAAATAGGGGATTTTAGAGGAGAAATCGGGGTTTTTTGGTGTGTGCTGACAGACTTGGCACCGGGCTCTGAGATTTGGGGGAAAAAACGGAGATTTTGGGTCATTTGGGAGGAAGGAAACAGCAATATTCAGTTTTGGGTTGAAAAACAGGGATTTTGGGGCTTTTGGGGGTGAAAATAGGAGATTTTAGGGGAAAAATCTGGGTTTCTCGGTGTCTGCTGACAGACCTGGCATCAGGCTCTGAGATTTGGGGAAAAAACCGAGATTTTGGGTCATTTGGGAGAAAAAATAGTATGATGATGTTTCGGGTGGAAAAACGGGGATTTTGGGGCTTTTTGGGGGGGAAATAGGGGATTTAAGAGAAGAAATCGGGGCTTTTTGGCGTGTGCTGACAGACTTGGCACCGGGCTCTGAGATTTGGGGGTAAAAACGGAGATTTTGGGTCATTTGGGAGGAAGGAAACAGCAATATTCAGTTTTGGGTTGAAAAACGGGAATTTTGAGACTTTTGGGGGGGAAATAGGGGATTTTAGGGGAGAAATCGAGGTTTTTTGGTGTGTGCTGACAGACTTGGCACCGCGCTCTGAGATTTGGGGGAAAAAAACGGAGATTTTGGGTCATTTGGGAGAGAAAAGACAACGCAATATAATACGATGATGTTTTGGGTGGAAAAACGGGGATTTGGGGGCTTTTTGGGGGGGAAATAGGGGATTTTAGGGGCGAAATCGGGGTTTTTTGGTGTGGGCTGATAGACTTGGCACCGGGCTCTGAGATTTGGGGGAAAAAACGGAGATTTTGGGTCATTTGGGAGGAAGGAAACAGCAATATTCAGTTTTGGGTTGAAAAACAGGGAATTTGGGGGCTTTTGGGGGTGAAAATAGGAGATTTTAGGGGAAAAATCTGGGTTTCTCGGTGTCTGCTGACAGACCTGGCATCAGGCTCTGAGATTTGGGGAAAAAACCGAGATTTTGGGTCATTTGGGAGAAAAAATAGTATGATGATGTTTCGGGTGGAAAAACGGGGATTTTGGGGCTTTTTGGGGGGGAAATAGGGGATTTAAGAGAAGAAATCGGGGCTTTTTGGCGTGTGCTGACAGACTTGGCACCGGGCTCTGAGATTTGGGGGTAAAAACGGAGATTTTGGGTCATTTGGGAGGAAGGAAACAGCAATATTCAGTTTTGGGTTGAAAAACGGGAATTTTGAGACTTTTGGGGGGGAAATAGGGGATTTTAGGGGAGAAATCGAGGTTTTTTGGTGTGTGCTGACAGACTTGGCACCGCGCTCTGAGATTTGGGGGAAAAAAACGGAGATTTTGGGTCATTTGGGAGAGAAAAGACAACGCAATATAATACGATGATGTTTTGGGTGGAAAAACGGGGATTTGGGGGCTTTTTGGGGGGGAAATAGGGGATTTTAGGGGCGAAATCGGGGTTTTTTGGTGTGGGCTGATAGACTTGGCACCGGGCTCTGAGATTTGGGGGAAAAAAACGGAGATTTTGGGTCATTTGGGAGGAAGGAAACAGCAATATTCAGTTTTGGGTTGAAAAACAGGGAATTTGGGGGCTTTTGGGGGTGAAAATAGGGGATTTTAGGGGAGAAATCGGGGTTTCTCGGTGTCTGCTGACACAGCTGGCATCAGGCTCTGAGATTTGGGGGAAAAAAACGGAGATTTTAGGTCATTTGGGAGAGAAAAAACAATGCAATATAATACGATGATGTTTTGGGTGGAAAAACGGGGATTTTGGGGCTTTTGGGAGGGGGAAATAGGGGATTTTAGAGGAGAAATCGGGGTTTCTCGATGTCTGTTGACAGTCCTGGCACCAGGCTCTGAGATTTGGGGGAAAAAACGGAGATTTTGGGTCATTTGGGAGGAAAAAATAATATGATGATGTTTCGGGCGGAAAAAACGGGGTTTTGGGGGCTTTTTGGGGGGGAAATAGGGGATTTAAGAGAAGAAATCGGGGTTTTTTGGTGTGTGCTGACAGACTTGGCACCGGGCTATGAGATTTGGGGGAAAAAAACGGAGATTTTGGGTCATTTGGGAGAGAAAAGACAATGCAATATAATACGATGATGTTTTGGGTGGAAAAACGGGGATTTGGGGGCTTTTGGGGGGGGAAATAGGGGATTTTAGGGGAAAAATCGGGGTTTCTCGGTGTCTGCTGACAGAACTGGCACCAGGCTCTGAGGTTTGGGGGGAAAAACGGAGATTTTGGGTCATTTGGGAGAGAAAAGACAATGCAATATAATACGATGATGTTTCGGGTGGAAAAACGGGGATTTGGGGGCTTTTTGGGGGGGAAATAGGGGATCTTAGGGGACAAATCGGGGTTTCTTGCTGTCTGCTGATTTCCACGCAGACCCCCCCACCCCCCCACGCCAAATTTGGGGTGAAAAAGGGCGGTTTTGGGCTCATTCGGAGGCCCCCCCTTTTACCTTCAGGCTGTCGGTGCTGATGCTGAGCGATCTCCTCCCGGCCCCCCCCATCACGCTCCCCCAGCGCCGTTTACGCCCCGCCCCCGCCGTTGGCCCCGCCTCCGGATCCGTTGGCCCCGCCCCTTTGGCTAGAAAAGGAAAAAGGGGAGGGGCTTAGCACGGTTAGCCCCGCCCCTTCCTGCCCATTCATTCATACTAAGCTCCGCTGCCGCCCCACCTCGCAGGCCCCGCCCACTTCACAAACCCCGCCCACAGCATAAGCCCCGCCCCCAGGTCAGTTGTCCCGCCCCATTGGTCGATAAAAAGGGAAAAGGAGGAGGAGCTTAGCGCGTTTAGCCCCGCCCCTTCCTGCCCATTCATTCACACTAAGCTCCGTTGCTCCGCCCACAACACAGGCCCCGCCCACTTCACAAACCCCGCCCACATCAGAAGCCCCGCCCCCAGATCCACTGCCCCATTGGCTATAAAAGGAAAAGGGGGAGGGGCTTAGCGCGTTTAGCCCCGCCCCTTCCTCCCCGTTCATTCCTACGAAGCTCCGTTGCCACGCCCACTTCTCAGGCCCCACCCACTTCGGAGGCCCCGCCCACATCAAAAGCCCCGTCCCCTGCTCAGCTGTCCCCACCCCATTGGCTATAAAAGGAAAAGGGGGAGGGGCTTAGCCAGCTGCAGCCAACTCTTTTTCATGTAGACACGCCCATCCATAAGCCCCGCCCCCATTTACCATAAATGGCAAAAAGGAGGGGCTTAACCCGCGTGTCCCCGCCCCCCAAACAAGCCCCGCCCACACCAAGCCACACCCACTGATGGCCCCACGCCTCTTGGCTGTTAGCCCCGCCCCTTCCGCTATAAAAGGAAAAAGGGGGAGGGGCTTAGCCAGCTCCAGCCAACCGATTTCCGCCAAAAGCCACGCCCACTTCCGCCTTAAGCCCCGCCTTTTCACCTTAAGCAAACGCCCCCACCCGCTTCTACCCGGAAGTCCCGCCCCCCTTCACACAATCCCCCAATCAGCGCCTAGCCTTGTCGCCCATTTCCGCCCCAACACCCCGCCCACTTCCGCCCAAAGCTCCGCCCATTTCTGTCATCCACCTCTTAGTGTTCACACAACCAACCAATCAGCTCACGCCCCCCGTCCTCTTGCACCCGGAAGCCCCGCCCCCCATTCACGCAATCCTCCAACCAGCAAAGCCTTACCCCCTTTCCACTTCCGCCCCGGAAGCCCCCCCCCCCCACTTCCGCCCCGAAGCCCCACCCCCCTTCCCCAACCCTTCAATCAGCCCACGTGCCCCGCCCACTTCCGCCCTTAGCCCCGCCCCTTCCTTCAATCCCCCAATCAGCACACGTGTCCTTCCCAGAAGCCCCGCCCCCTTTCGTTCATAAGCACACGCCCCGCCCACTTCCGCCCTTAGCTCCGCCCACTTCCGCCCTCAGCCCCTTTTCCCAATTGTCCCAATCCGCCCACGCGCCCCTCCCAGAAGCCCCGCCCCCTTTCGCTCGCCCCGCCAATCACCCCGCGCTCGCCCCGCCCACTTCCGCCCTCAGCCCCGCCCACTTCCGCCCTCGGCCCCGCCTACCGAGTGCGATTTTCCTCCGGAAGGCTTTGGGCTGAGCCTGGGGGGAGGGGAAAAGGGGGGGGAGGGGCCCCCAAGGGGGAGGGGGGCGGAGTCACCGCGGGCGCGGGGGGGCGGGGCCGACACGGGGCCCCTCCCCCTTCCGGCCCGCTTTAAGCCCCGCCCCCCTCCCAGCGCTCCCTCCTCTCCCATTGGTTCCCAGCGGCGCGTGACTTCCGGTGGGTCTCCGGCCCCACAAGTTGGGTCGGGGGGGGCGGTGGGTTTGACCCCATAAGTGGCACTGGGGGGCTGGTCCGGCCCCATAAGTGGGGGGAGGAGGTCCGCGGCTGCCCCATAAGTGGAGACGGGGGGTCGGTCTCTGCCCCATAAGTGGCTTTGGGTGTCGGTCTCTGCCCCATAAGTGGGGTTAGGAGGTCCGTGGCTGCCCCATAAGTGGAGATGGGGGTTGATTTCTGCCCCATAAGTGGCGATGGGGGGCGGCCTCTGCCCCATAAGTGGCTTCATGGTCGTTTTCTGCCCCATAAGTGGGGCTAGGGGGCTGTTCCTGCCCCATAAGTGGAGTTGGGGGTCGTTTTCTGCCCCATAAGTGGCTTCAGGATCAGTTCCTGCCCCATAAGTGGGGTTAGGAGGTCGGTAGCTGCCCCATAAATGGCATTAGGGGGCTCTTCCTGCCCCATAAGTAGAATTGCGGGTCGGTGTCTGCCCCATAAGTGGAGATGGGGGTCGGTTTCTGCCCCATAAGTGGAGTTGGGGGGCGGCCCTCTGCCCCACAAGTGGAGTTGGGGGTCGATTTCTGCCCCATAAGTGGCTTTAGGGTCAGTCTCTGCCCCATAAGTGGGGGGAGGAGGTTGGCAGCTGCCCCATAAGTGGAGATGGGGGTCGGTTTCTGCCCCATAAGTGGAGTTGGGGGTTGTTCTCTGCCCCATAAGTGGCTTTAGGATCAGTCTCTGCCCCATAAGTGGGGTTAGGAGGTCCGCAGCTGCCCCATAAGTGGAGCTGGGGGTCGATTTCTGCCCCATAAGTGGAGGTGGGGCTCTTCCCGCCCCATAAGTGGGGTTAGGGGGCTGTTCTTGCCCCATAAGTGGAGTTGGGGGGTTGTTCTCTGCCCCATAAGTGGTGATGGGGGTCGGCTTCTGCCCCATAAGTGCAGTTGGGGGTCTTCTCCTGCCCCATAAGTCGCAATGCGGGTTGGTTTCTGCCCCATAAGTGGCGTTAGGGTTCAGTCGCTGCCCCATAAGTAGCATTGGGGTTCGGTGTCTGCCCCATATGTGAGGATGGGGGTCTTCTCCTGCCCCATAAGTGGCGTAGGGGGTCGGTCTCTGCCCCATAAGTGGGGTGCTGGGGGTCTTCTGCCCCATAAGTGAAGATATGGGTCAGTCTCTGCCCCATAAGTGGGGTTAGGAGATCGGTGGCTGCCCCATAAGTGGCGTTGGGGGTCGTTCCCTGCCCCATAAGTGGAGTTGGGGATCAGTCGCTGCCCCATAAGCGCAGATGGGGGTCTTGTCCTGCCCCATAAGTAACACCGGGGCTCGGTCTCTGCCCCATAAGTGGCGTAGGGTTCAGCTTCTGCCCCATAAGTGCAGTTGGGGGTCGTTCTCTGCCCCATAAGTGGTGTAGGGTTGAGCTTCTGCCCCATAAGCAACACTGGGGTTCGGTCTCTGCCCCATAAGTGGAGTTGGGGGTCTTCTCCTGCCCCATAAGTGGACTTGGGGGTCGTTCTCTGCCCCATAAGTGGCGTAGGGCTCAGCTTCTGCCCCATAAGTGGAGTTGGGGGTCCTCTCCTGCCCCATAAGTGGCGTCGGGGTCCGAAGTTCACCTCTGCCCCATAAGTGGGGGGCTGCAAATCCATGGGGCTGCCCCATAAGTGGAGTTGGGGGTCCATCAGAAATGTGTGGGGCCGCCCCATAAGTGCTCCCAAAGTCCATCAGCAATGTGTGGCGCCGCCCCATAAGTGTGGGGCTGCCCCATAAGTGATCCCGAAGTCCATCAGCAATGTGTGGGGCTGCCCCATAAGTGGATCCCAAAGTCCATCAAAATGTATGGGGCTGCCCCATAAGTGTGGGGCCGCCCCATAAGCGATCCCAAAGTCCATCAGAAACGTGTGGGGCTGCCCCATAAGTGTGGGGCTGCCCCATAAGTGGTTATGAAGTTCTTCCAGCTGTGGGGCTGCCCCATAAGTGATCTCAAAGTCCATCAGAAACGTGTGGGGCTGCCCCATAAGTGGATCCCAAAGTCCATCAAAATGTATGGGGCTGCCCCATAAGTGTGGGGCCGCCCCATAAGTAATCCCAAAGTCCATGGAAATGTGTGGGGCTGCCCCCTAAGTGATCCCAAAGTCCATGAGAAAGGCGTGGGGCCGCCCCATAAGTGTGGGGCTGCCCCATAAGTGACTCCAAAGTCCATCGGAAACGTGTGGGGCCGCCCCATAAGTGATCCCAAAGTCCATCAAAATCTGTGGGGCCGCCCCATAAGTGATCCTAAAGTCCATCAGCAATGTGTGGGGCTGCCCCCTAAGTGATCCCAAAGTCCATGAGAAAGGTGTGGGGCCGCCCCATAAGTGATCCCAAAGTCCATCAGCAATATGTGGGGCTGCCCCCTAAGTGATCCCAAAGTCCATGAGAGAGGTGTGGGGCCGCCCCATAAGCGCGGGGCCGCCCCATAAGCGATCCCAAAGTCCACGGAAATGTGTGGGGCCGCCCCATAAGTGCCGTGGGGTTCCATGGAAATGTGTGGGGCCGCCCCATAAGCGGTTTTTGGGGTTCCTCCGGTTGTGGGGCTGCCCCATAAGTGCCTCTTCGTCGATCCCGTGGGGCACTTGGGGGGCACTTGGGGGTCCGGGAGAATCCGTGGGGCAGCGCTGAGTGCCCAAAAGAGAGACGTTGGGGGGTCCCGACATTTGGGGAGGGGGAGGGGGTTTGGGGGGGGGCCGCCCCATAAGTTGTGGGGTGCGAGGAGGGGGGAGGAAGGGAAAGGAATGGGGGAGGTTATAGGGCCGCCCCATAGCGACGGCGCTGGGGGGGGCTGCCCCATAAGTGACATCGGGGGGGGGGGGACCCGGAAGTGTGGGGTGGGACCCATAAGTGTGGGGTGATCCTATAAGTGGGGGTAAACCCCATAAGTGTGGGGTGGGACCCATAAGTGTGGGGTGATCCTATAAGTGGGGGTAAACCCCATAAGTGTGGGGTGGGACCTATAAGTGTGGGGTGAGACCCATAAGTGTGGGGTGGGCTGCCCCATAAGTGTGGGGTGAGACCCATAAGTGTGGGGTGGGACCCATAAGTGTGGGGTGGGACCCATAAGTGTGGGGCGGCCCCATAAGTGTGGGGCAGGACCCATAAGTGGGGGTAAATCCCATAAGTGTGGGCTGACCCCATAAGTGTGGGGTGGGACCTATAAGTGTGGGCTGCCCCATAAGTAAATCTGGGTGCCCCATAAGTGTCCGGTGACCCTATAAGTGTGGGGTGAGACCCATAAGAGTGGGGTGGGACCCATAAGTAGGTGTGCACTGCCCCATAAGTGTGGGGCGACCCCATAAGTGTGGGGTGGGACCCATAAGTGGGGGGTGAGGCTGCCCCATAAGTGTGGGGCGATCCTATAAGTGTGGGGTGGGACCCATAAGTGTGGGCTGCCCCATAACTGTGGGGTGGGACCCATAAGTGTGGGGTGTGCTGCCCCATAAGTGTGGGGCAACCCTATAAATGTGGGGTGGGACCCATAAGTGTGGGGCAACCCCATAAGTAGGTGTGGGCTGCCCCATAAGTGTGGGGCGACCCTATAAGTGTGGGGCGGGACCCATAAGTAGGCCTCAGTGCCCCATAACTGTGGGGCGGCCCTATAAGTATGGGGTGGGACCCATAAGTGTGGGGTGGGACCCATAAGTGTGGGGTGGGACCCATAAGTGTGGGGCGGCCCCCTAAGTGTGGGGCGGGACCCATAAGTAGGTGTGGGCTGCCCCATAAGTGTGGGGCAGCCCTATAAGCGTGGAATGGGACCCATAAGTGTGGGGTGGGACCCATAAGTAGGCCTCAGTGCCCCATAAGTGTGGGGCGGCCCTATAAGTATGGGGTGGGACCCATAAGTAGGTGCGGGCCGCCCCATAAGTAAACCTGGGTGCCCCATAAGTGTGGGGCTGCCCCATAAGTGACCCCCCCCCACTCACCCCCCCCCAAAGATCCCGCTATGGGGCAGAGGAACGGCACTTGTGGGGCGCAGGGAAGGGCCCCCCCCCACCCCCCCACCCCACAACCCGCCCCATAAGCCGCCCCACATCCCCGCCCCACACTTATGGGGCGTTACCTCGGGGTCTGGGGGGCGCTCGGGGGGCGGCCCCACATCCATGGCTGCTGCCGGCTCCTGCCTGTGGGGTGGGAAAAGGGGGGGGAATCAGTGGGGCTGGACCCACACTTGTGGGGTGGGGGGGAAAGGCTCTGCCCCATAGATCACCCCAGCGCCCCATAGATCTGTGCTCCTGCCCCACAGATCGCTTCCTGCCCCATAGATCTGTGGCTCTGCCCCATAGATCTGTGCTTCTGCCCCATAGATGGCTTCCTGCCCCACAGATCCCCCCAGCGCCCCATAGATCTGTGCCTCTGCCCCACAGATCTGTGCCTCTGCCCCATAGATGGCTTCCTGCCCCACAGATCCCCCCAGTGCCCCATAGATCGCTTCCTGCCCCATAGATCTGTGCCTCTGCCCCATAGATCTGTACTTCTGCCCCACAGATCGCCCCAAAGCCCCATAGATGGCTTCCTGCCCCATAGATCTGTGCCTCTGCCCCATAGATCTGTACTTCTGCCCCACAGATCGCCCCAGAGCCCCATAGATGGCTTCCTGCCCCATAAATCTGTGCTTCTGCCCCATAGATGGCTTCCTGCCCCATAGATCTGTGCCTCTGCCCCATAGATGGCTTCCTGCCCCATAGATCTGTGCCTCTGCCCCATAGATGGCTTCCTGCCCCATAGATCTGTGCCTCTGCCCCATAGATGGCTTCCTGCCCCATAGATCTGTGCCTCTGCCCCATAGATGGCTTCCTGACCCGTAGATCTGTGCCTCTGCCCCACAGATCTGTGCTTCTGCCCCACAGATCGCCCCAAGACCCCATAGATCACCTCCTGCCCCACAGATCTGTGCCTCATCCCTATGGAGCCCCATTCATCCCTATGCAGCCCCACAGATTGCCCCACAGCTCCCCATTCATTCCTATGGAGCCCCACAGCGCCCCATTCACCCCTATGCAGCCCCATTCATCCCCCATTCACCCCTATGCCGCCCCACAGATCGCCCCACAGCGCCCCATTCACCCCTATGGATCCCCATTCACCCCTACTGAGCCCCACAGATTGCCCCACAGCGCCCTATTCGCCCCTATGGAGCCCCACAGATCGCCCCATTCATCCCCATTCAGCCCTATGCAGCCCCACAGATCGCCCCACAGCGCCCCATTCATCCCTATGCAGCCCCATTCATCTCCCACTCACCCCTATGCCGCCCCACAGATTGCCCCACAGAGCCCCATTTATCCCTATAGAGCCCCACAGATCGCCCCACACATCCCCACTCACCCCTACTGAGCCCCACAGATTGCCCCACAGCGCCCCATTCATCCCTATGGAGCCCCATTCATCCCTATGGAGCCCCACAGATCGCCCCACAGCGCCCCATTCACCCCTATGCAGCCCCATTCACCCCTACTGAGCCCCACAGATTGCCCCACAGAGCCCCATTCATCCCTATGGAGCCCCACAGATTGCCCCACACATCCCCATTCATCCCTATGCAGCCCCATTCATCCCCCACTCACCCCTATGCAGCCCCACAGATTGCCCCACAGATCCCCATTCATCCCTATGCAGCCCCATTCATCCCTATGCCGCCCCACAGATCGCCCCACAGCGCCCCATTTATCCCTATAGAGCCCCACAGATTGCCCCACACATCCCCACTCACCCCTACTGAGCCCCACAGATCGCCCCACAGCGCCCCATTCATCCCTATGGAGCCCCATTCATCCCTATGGAGCCCCACAGATCGCCCCACAGCGCCCCATTCACCCCTATGCAGCCCCATTCACCCCTACTGAGCCCCACAGATTGCCCCACACATCCCCATTCATCCCTATGCAGCCCCACAGATCCCCATTCATCCCTATGCCGCCCCACACATCCCCCATTCATCCCTATGCAGCCCCACAAATCGCCCCACAGCGCCCCATTCATCCCTATGGAGCCCCACAGATTGCCCCACAGCTCCCCATTCATCCCTATGCAGCCCCACAGATTGCCCCACACATCCCCACTCACCCCTACTGAGCCCCACAGATCGCCCCACAGCGCCCCATTCAGCCCTATGGAGCCCCACAGATTGCCCCACACATCCCCATTCATCCCTATGGAGCCCCATTCACCCCCATGCAGCCCCACAGATTGCCCCACACATCCCCATTCATCCCTATGCAGCCCCATTCATCCCCCACTCACCCCTATGCAGCCCCACAGATCGCCCCACAGCGCCCCATTCATCCCTATGGAGCCCCATTCATCCCTATGCAGCCCCACAGATCGCCCCACAGATCCCCATTCATCCCTATGCAGCCCCATTCATCCCTATGCCGCCCCACAGATTGCCCCACAGCGCCCCATTCATCCCTATGGAGCCCCACACATCCCCATTCACCCCTATGGAGCCCCACAGATCCCCATACATCCCTATGGAGCCCCATTCATCCCCCATTCACCCCTATGCAGCCCCACAGATTGCCCCACACATCCCCATTCATCCCTATGGAGCCCCACAGATCCCCATTCATCTCTATGCAGCCCCACAGATCGCCCCACAGCGCCCCATTCATCCCTATGCAGCCCCATTCACTCCTATGCAGCCCCACAGATCGCCCCACAGCACCCCATTCATCCCTATGCGGCCCCACAGCGCCCCATTCATCCCTATGGAGCCCCACACAGCCCCATTGAGCCCTATGGAGCCCCACACATCCCCATTCACCCCTATGGAGCCCCACAGCGCCCCATTCATCCCTATGGAGCCCCACACAGCCCCATTGAGCCCTATGGAGCCCCACACATCCCCATTCAACCCTATGCAGCCCCATTCATCCCCCACTCACCCCTATGCAGCCCCACAGATTGCCCCACACATCCCCATTCATCCCTATGGAGCCCCACAGATCCCCATTCACCCCTATGCAGCCCCACAGATCGCCCCACAGCGCCCCATTCATCCCTATGGAGCCCCATTCATCCCTATGGAGCCCCACAACGCCCCATTCACCCCTATGCAGCCCCATTCATCCCCCACTCACCCCTATGCAGCCCCACAGATCGCCCCACAGCACCCCATTCATCCCTATGCCGCCCCACAGCGCCCCATTCATCCCTATGGAGCCCCACACAGCCCCATTGAGCCCTATGGAGCCCCACAGATCCCCATTCACCCCTATGGAGCCCCACAGCGCCCCATTCATCCCTATGGAGCCCCACACAGCCCCATTGAGCCCTATGGAGCCCCACACATCCCCATTCAACCCTATGGAGCCCCATTCATCCCCCACTCACCCCTATGCAGCCCCACAGATTGCCCCACAGCTCCCCATTCATCCCTATGGAGCCCCACACATCCCCATTCATCCCTATGCAGCCCCACAGATTGCCCCACAGCGCCCCATTCAGCCCCACAGAGCCCCATTCATCCTATGGAACCCCACAGATCGCCCCACAGCGCCCCATTCACCCCTATGGAGCCCCATTCATCCCTATGCAGCCCCACAGATTGCCCCACAGCGCCCCATTCATCCCTATGGAGCCCCACAGATCGCCCCTCACATCCCCATTCATCCCTATGCAGCCCCACAGATCCCCATTCATCCCTATGGAGCCCCATTCATCCCTATGCCGCCCCACAGATCGCCCCACAGCGCCCCATTCATCCCTATGCAGCCCCACACAGCCCCATTGAGCCCTATGGAGCCCCACAGATCCCCATTCACCCCTATGGAGCCCCATTCACCCCTATGGAGCCCCACAGATCGCCCCATTCATCCCCATTCAGCCCTATGGAGCCCCATAGATCACCCCACAGCGCCCCATTCACCCCTATGCAGCCCCATTCATCCCTATGCCGCCCCACAGATCGCCCCACAGCGCCCCATTCATCCCTATGGAGCCCCATTCATCCCTATGCAGCCCCACAGATCGCCCCATTCATCCCCATTCAGCCCTATGGAGCCCCATAGATCACCCCACAGCGCCCCATTCACCCCTATGCAGCCCCATTCATCCCCCATTCACCCCTATGCCGCCCCACAGATCGCCCCACAGCGCCCCATTCATCCCTATGGAGCCCCACACATCCCCATTCACCCCTATGGAACCCCATTCACCCCTACTGAGCCCCACAGATTGCCCCACAGAGCCCCATTCATCTCTATACAGCCCCACAGATTGCCCCACAGATCCCCACTCACCCCTATGCCGCCCCCCAGATCGCCCCACAGCGCCCCATTCATCCCGCACAGCTCCCCATTCATCCTCCCGGCTCCCCATTCATCCCCCATTCATCCGCCGTTCACCCCCGCGCAGCGCCCTTCGTTCCCCGCGTCGCCCCTCACCCCTCGCCCCCCTCCCCCCCGTTCCGCCGCCCCACACCTCCGCCCCACATCCGCCCCCCCCCCGCCGCCCCTCACCGCGCTCCATTGTGCCCCCCCCCGCCCCGCGGCGCTGCGGGAGCGGCCGCCATCTTGGCGCCGCGCTTCTCCCGGCGGCCTCTGCGGCACCGGAAGGGGCGGGGCTTAGAGGAAGGGGAAAAAAAGATGGGGCGGTGGGATTGGGCGGGGCTTTAAGGAGGTGGGCGGGGCTTAGAGGGACCATAGAGACCCCACGGAGAAACCATAGAGACGGCATAGAAAGACCGCATAAAAAACCATAGAGAGAATCCCATAGACGACCCCACTTGGAGGACCCCACTTGGAGGACCCCACTTGGAGGACCCCACAGAAACCATAGAGAGGAATCGTAAGGAAGATCCCACAGAAACCATAGAGAGGAACCAGTGGGAGGACTCCATAGTAACCATGAAGAGAACCCATCAGGAGGACCCCGAGGAAACCATAGAGAGGAGCACAGAAAGAACCCATTGGGAGGACCCCATAGAAACCATAGAGAGGACCATAGAAAGAATCCATTGGGAGGACCTCATAGGGAGGACCATAGAGAGGACCACAGAGAGGACCCCATTGGGAGGACCCCATAGAAACCATAGAGAGGACCATGGAAAGAAACCATTGGGAAAACCCCATAGAAACCATAGAGAGGACCATAGAAAGCACCCATTGGGAGGACCCATCAGGAGGACCTTATAGGGAGGACCATAGAGAGGACCCCATTGGGAGGACCCCATAGAAACCATAGAGAGGACCATGGAAAGAACCCATTGGGAGGACCCATCGGGAGGACCCCATAGAAACCATAGAGATGACCACAGAGAAAACACATAGAGAGGACCCCGTAGAAAACGTAGAGAAAACCATAGAGAATCCTATCAGGAGGACTCCATGGAAAGGACCCCAAAGAAACCAGAAAAGACCATAGAGAGGACCCATAGGAAGAACCCTATGGAAACCATAGAGAGGACCAGAGGGAAGATCCATAAAGAACCATAGAGAGGACCCACAGGGATCAGAGAGTGGCCCCTCAGAGGCCCCACAGACAAGGAGGACCAAGAAAGACCATAGAGAGGAGCACAGAAAGGACCCACAGGGAGACCCCCATAGAGAAGACCCACAGGGAGAACCATAGAGTCCATAGAAAGACCCCACAGAAACCATAGAGAAGACCCCACAGGGAGGACCCCGTATGGAGGACCCAAAAACCACAGAGACTCACAGAGTGACCATAGAGAGGATCCATACAGGCATCATAGAGAAGACCCCATAGAGACCCATAGGAGACCCCATAAGGAGGGGAGGACCCAGAGACCATAGAGAAACCCCACAGAAAGGACTGAACTCATCAGGAGGACCCAAGGGCCATAGAGAGAACCCAAGTAACATAGAGAAACCCCAAAGAAACCACAGGGAGGACCGTAAGGATCCTATAGTTGCCCCACAACCCGATACAGTGCCCCACAGAGCCCCATTACTGCCCCATAGCACCCCATAACTGCCCCATAGCGCCCCACAGATCCTAATAACTGCCCCACGGCGCCCCATAACGGCCCCCCACGCCCTCCATAGATCCTAAGAGCTGCCCCAGTTTCCCACAGCTGCCCCACAGCGCCCCAGAACTGCCTTTAAGACCCCAATAACTGCCCCATAACCACCCCACGGTGCCCCACGGAGACCCTCACTCACTTGGGGGTTGCTGCTGGGGTCGGCTCCGGCTGCTCATCCTGCAGAGAGAGAGAGAGAGGGAGATCAAAAGGTGCCCAGGATGGTTTTGGGGTCCCCCACTGACTCCCAGTTGGGTTCTGGGGTTCCCACTTGGTCCCAGTTAGGACTGCGGCCCTCCATTGGCTTCCCAGTTGCCTCCCAGTTCAGTTTTGCGGCTCCTAGTTGGGTCCCCATTGGCTCTCAGGGATTCTCACTGGCTCCCAGTTGGGTTCTGGGGACCCCCAATCACTCCCAGTTTGGTTTTGGGATCCCCCACTGCCTCCCAGTTGGGATTTAGGGTCCCACGTAGGCACTTGTCCCCGCCCTTTTCTGTCTGCTGCTTTCCTATTGGCCAGCCGGCTGCTCAGCCCACACCCCATTGGCTGCCTTTCTGGTTAGTCCCGCCCTCACTCACCTCAGCGTTTTGGCCACGCCCCCGCGGCGGCGGGGAGGCGGAGCTTCCGCGGGAAGAGGCGGGACCAGGTGAGGAGGAGGAAGATGATTGGCTGCGCCCCCGGGGTGAGGAGGGGGGCGGGGCCTCTTCTGTGGGCGGGGCTTCCGGGGTAGCTCCGCCCATAGGGGCGGGCTGTTCACTCAGCTGGGACTGGATTGGCTCTTCAGCTGCAGGCGTGGCCTCAGGCTCCGCCCCCCGGCACTAAGGGCAGAGGGGAGGGGGACGAAGGGGGCGGGGTTTCCTGTCGAGGGGGCGTGGTTATGCTGCATGTGGGCGGGGCTTCTGCCGGAGGCGTGGCTTGCACGCTAGGGGGCGGGGCTTCTGCTTCGGTGGGCGTGGCCTCATTCTGTTTGGGCGAAGCCTCGACATCAGGGGGCGGGGTAGGGGGCTGGGTGGGCGGGGCTTCTGCGTCAGTGGGCGGGGCCTCTGCCGCGGTGGGTGTGGCCTCGGGAGCAGCGGGCGGGGTTTTGACCTCTGTGGGTGGGGCTTGCTCGTCTGTGGGCGGGGCTTCGGCTGTGACAGGCGGGGATTTGTCCAATGGGGGCGGCGGGTCGAGCGAAGGGGGCATGGCTTGCGGGGAAGGGGGCGTGGCTTGAGAGGCAGGGGGCGTGGCTTGAGAGGGGGCGGGGCCAGGCTTGCCACCCTCCTCCTCCTCCTCTTCATCGTCGTCCTCTTCCTCCTCCTCCTCCTCTTCTTCCTCTTCCTCCTCCTCCTCCCCCCCTTTAAGGGGGGGTCGCGAGCCACGGCGGCTGCGGGAAGCGCCCTCGGGGGCTTTGGGGCCACGGCCCTACAAAAAAATCCCCATTTCTATCAGCCAAAATGGGCCAAATTCAACCCAAACGGCCCATCGGCCCAAATCCGCCCAAAATCCCACAAAAAATGACACAATCCCGACAAATGACCCCAAAACTGGCTGAAATCAGCCCAAAATCCCAAGAAACCAACACGAAATCCCACTAAATTGGCCCCAAATCCCACAACTGGCCTAAAATCCCGCTATATCGGCCCAAACCCCACTAAATTTGACACAAATTCCCCCAAATTTGCCCCAAATCCCACAAAAAATGACACAGTCCCGACAAATGACCCAAAACTGGCTGAAATCAGCCCAAAATCCCTAGAAATCAATCCAAAATCCCACTAAGTTGTCCCCAAATCCACAACTGGTCCCAAATCCCACTAAATTTGACACAAATTCACCCAAATTTACCTGAAATCCCCCCAAATTTGCCCCAAATCCCACAAGAAATGACACAATCCCGACAAGGGACCCCAAAACTGGCTGAAATCAGCCTAAAATCCCAAGAAATCAACCCAAAATTCCCCCAAATCCGCCCCAAATCCCACAAAAATAACAGAATCCCAACAGATGACCCCAAAACTGGGTAAAATCAGCCTAAAATCCCAAGAAATCAACCCAAAATCCCACTAAGTTGGCCCCAAACCCCACTAAATGGACCCCAAATCCCACTAAATTTAACACAAATTCCCAGCCCTGACCCCCCATTGCCCCCAAATTGCCCAAAATTGCACTTTTTTGCCCCAAAATGCCACCTGCTTTACCCTATTTACCCCAAAGCTTCCCAAACACCCATTTTTACCCCCAATTTTACCCTCAAATTGCCCCAAAACCCCCAATTTTATCCCCAAATCCCCCCAAAATTCGCCGCCCTGACCCCCCATTACCCCAAAATTGCCCAAAATTGTCCAAAATTGCAGTTTTTTACCCCAAAATGCCACCTGCTTTCCCTCATTTCCCCCCCACAAAACCCAAAATTCAGCATCCCCCCCAAAACCCCCATTTTTACCCTCAAATTGCCCCAAAATCCCCAACTTTACCCCCAAATACCCCCAAAATTCGCAGCCCCGACCCCCCCACTGCCCCCAAATTGCCCCAAATTGCAGTTTTTTGCCCCAAAATGGCACCTGCTTTCCCCTCTCGCTGCGCCGCCTCCCGCTCTCCTCATCCGAATCCTCACAGCTGCGCCCCGACGCTGCAATGGCCAAAAACGGGGAAAAAAACCCAAAAATCAGACCCCAAAATGACACAAATTCACCCCAAATCCAACCCCAAAATCCCAGCGGGAAAACGGACCCAAAATTGAGGAAATTTCACCCAAAATTGAACCCAAGAGTGACCCCAAAATCCCTCAAATCCAACCCAACATTGACACCAAAACTGAACCCCAAAATCCCTCAAAATTGACCCAAAGTTGACCCCAAAATCGAGTCCCCAAATCCCTCAAATCCACCCCAAAACAGAACCCCGCAAACCCCTCAAAGCAACCCCAAAATCCCTCAAATCCAACCCAAAGTTGACCCCAAAACGGATCCCAAAACCCCTCAGATCTGACCCAAAGTTGACCCCAAAACTGAGCCCCAAAATCCCTCAAATCCACCCCAAAACGGAACCCCCAAATCCCTCAAAGTGACCCAAAAATGCCTCAAATTTGACCGTAAATTGAACCCCAAAGTGACACCAAATCCCTCAGAATTCACCCCAAAATCACCCCCCAAAATCATCCCAAAACCGACACCAAAATCCCCCTGAATTCACCCCAAAACCACCCCCCAAATCACCCCAAAACCGCTCCCAAATTCCCCCCACAAGCCCCAAAATCGCCCCCAAATTCAACCCCACAACTGACCCCAAATCCCCCTGAATTCACTCCAAAACTGACCCCAAATTCAGCCCCAAAACTGAGCCCAAATCCCCCTGAATTCATCCCAAAACCGCCCCCAAATTCAACCCCAAAACTGACCCCAAACCCCTCTGAATTCACCCCAAAACCGCCCTCAAATTCAACCCCAAAACTGAGCCCAAATCCCCCACAATTCACCCCAAAACCACCTCCTAAATTCAACCCCACATCTGAGCCCAAATCCCCCACAATTCACCCCAAAACCAATTCCAAAATTCAACCCCACATCTGAGCCCAAATCCCCCAGAATTCACCCCAAAACCACTTCCTAAATTCAACCCCACATCTGAGCCCAAATCCCCCAGAATTCACCTCCAAAACCAACCCCAAAATCATCACCAAAACTGAACCCAAATCCCCGGAATTCACCCCAAAACCTCCCCCAAAATCACCCCAAAACCACCCCCAAAACTGAGCCCAAATCTCTCTGAATTCACCCCAAAACCAACCCCAAAATCACCCCCAAAACGGAACCCAAATCCCCCAGAATTCATCCCAAAACCAACCCCAAAACCTCCCCCAAATTCAGCCCCAAAACTGAGCCCAAATTCCCCACAATTCACCCCAAAACCTCCCCCAAAATCACCCCAAAACTGAGCTCAAATCCCCCACAATTCACCCCAAAACCACCCCCAAAACCACCCCCAAACCCCTCCAATCCCCCCCAACCCCCCCCAGGATTCCCCCCCCTCCCCCCACCCCCCATTTTTGGGCCAAAAAAGCCCGATTTTGGTTCCCAAAGGCTCACGGTCGGGGTTGGCCTCCCTGGCGCGCCGCTGCCTCAGCAGCTCCTGCTGCTTCTCCAGGTACTGCTTGATGAAGCTGTTGTGGCTCATCTCCTCCCCAATCTGGGGCAAAAAAAGGCAGTTTTGGGCAAATCCGCCCCCAAAATGAACGTTTTTGTTAATAGGGGGTGGGGGGTTTTGGGGTTTTTGGGGTTACCTGCGAATTGGGTTGGAAGGTGGCGTGGGGGGTTGAGTGCTTCTGGAGGTTCTCCAGCATCAGAGCCTGCGGGTTTGGGGAGAAAAAAGGAGATTTTGGGTTTTTTTGGGGGGGGGCGGGGGTTTAAAGTACGGGTTGTGTGGTTTGGTGGGACCAAAAAGTGGAGAAATTGACCCAAAATTCAAAGTTGAAACGAACTGGAAAGTTGAGATCGTCAATAGGCAAATTGAGATAAAAAACAGAATTTGAATGAACCAAAATTGACCCAAAATGGCCCAAAATTGACCCGAAAGACCCCAAAACTGACACAAAATTAAACCAAAAATTCAAAGTTGACCCAAAGAGACCCAAAACGCACCCCAAAAGACCCAAAACTGACCCAAAATTGACCCAGAAACCCAAAAAGACCCAAAGCTCACCCCCAAAAGACCCAAAATGGCACAAAATGGACCCTGAGACCCAACAAGATCCAAAATTGACCCCAAAAAGACCCAAAACTGACCCAAAATTGACCCAGAAACCCAAGACCCCAAACTCACCCCTAAAAGACCCAAAAATGAAACAAAATGGACCCAGAGACCCAACAAGACTCACAATTGACCACAAAAGACCCAAAACTGACCCCAAAAGACTCAAAAACCCAAGACCCCAAACCCACCCCCAAAAGACCCCAAACCCATTCCCAAAAAGATCCCAAAATTGGCACAAAATGGACCCTGAGACCCAACAAGACTCAAAATTGATCCCAAAAAGATCCAAAACTGACCCAAAATTGACCCAGAAAACCAAGACCCCAAACTCACCCCTAAAAGACCCAAAACTCACTCCCAAAAGACCCCAAATTGGCACAAAATGGACCCAGAGACCCAACAAGACCCAAAATTGACCCCAACAAGACCCAAAACTGACCCCAACAAGACCCAAAAACCCAAGACCCCAAACCCACCCCCAAAAGACCCCAAACCCATTCCCAAAAAGACCCCAAAATTGGCACAAAATGGACCCTGAGACCCAACAAGACTCAAAATTGATCCCAAAAAGATCCAAAACTGACCCAAAATTGACCCAGAAACCCAAGACCCCAAACTCACCCCTAAAAGACCCAAAAATGAAACAAAATGGACCCAGAGACCCAACAAGACTCACAATTGACCACAAAAAGACCCAAAACTGACCCCAAAAGACTCAAAAACCCAAGACCCCAAACCCACCCCCAAAAGACCCCAAACCCATTCCCAAAAAGACCCCAAAATTGGCACAAAATGGACCCTAAGACTCAACAAGACTCAAAATTGACCCCAAAAAGATCCAAAACTGACCCAAAATTGACCCAGAAACCCAAGACCCCAAACTCACCCCTAAAAGACCCAAAAATGAAACAAAATGGACCCAGAGACCCAACAAGACTCAAAATTGACCCCAAAAAGACCCAAAACTGACCCAAAATTGACCCAGAAACCCAAGACCCCAAACTCACTCCCAAAAAGACCCCAAAATTGGCACAAAATGGACCTTAAGACTCAACAAGACCCAAAACTAACCCCTAAAAGACCCAAAACCGACCCCAAAGTCAAACCAAACAGACTCAAAATTGACCCTAAAAAGACCCAAAAGTGACCCAGAAACCAAAGACCCAAATTTGACCCCAAAAGACCCAAAATTGACCCCAAAAACTGGCCAAGATCCAGGAAGATCCAAAATCGACCCCTAAAAGGACCAAAAATTCACCCAAATGCACAAGAAACTCAAAAATGCAGAAAAATGATCCCCAAACACCCCGAAATTTGTCAAAAATAACCCATTAAATGGCCAAAAACCTCAAACTAACCCAAAAGAGACCCAAACTTGATGCCAAAATACCCCAAATTTACCCCAAATTGACCCCAAAAGATTCAAAGTTGACCCACCCAAATTGACCCCCAAATACCCAAAATTGACCCCAAACTGACCCAAAAACACCAAAAAAACGACCAGAAATGATCAAAAACTTGATCCCAAATGTCCAAAATTGACCCAGACACAAAATTGACCCCCAAAAACCCAAAACTGACCCCAAAAGACACAAAACCGCTTCAATATGACCCCAAAAAGTGCCCCGGAATGACCCCACAATTGTCCTCAAAGACCCCAAATAGCCCCAAAATGACCCCAAAACCCTTAAAACTCCTCCCCTCATTCATCTCTCTTTTCTTAAAAAGATAAAAATCCCAAAAAAACCCAAAAACACCAAAATATACCTCAAAAATCCCACCCCCCCCAAGCCATAACCCCCCATAACAACCACAAAATAACCCCAAAAAAACCCACCAAAATAATCCCAAACTGCCCCAAAATGCCCCAAATTCTATCCCCCATCTCCCCTCTCCCCAAAAAACATAAAAATCACGAAAAAAACCCCAAAATCCCCCAAATTTACCTCAGAAATCTCTGTCCTCCCGCCCCATACAACCAATAAAACTGTTAAAACCACAAAATAACCCCACAAAAAAAGCACAAAAAACACCAAAATTGACCCCAAATACCCCAAATCCCTTTTCCCCTTCCCCCTTCCTTCTCATCACAACAAAAATCCACAAAAACCCCAAAATCCACAAAATTTACCTCAGAAATCCCTGCTCCCCCCACCCTCCCCATAAACCTCTTCATACCACAAAATAACCCCATAAAACACAACAAAATACCCCAAAATTGACCCAAAATGTCCCAAATCCAAACCTCCCTGACCCCCCTCCCCTTTCCTAATAATGAAAGTCCACAAAAACCCCAAAAACCCCAAAATTTACCTCAGAAATCCCTGCCCCCCCCAACCCATAGATCCCCCATAACCCACAAAATAACCCCACAAAACAACACCAAAAAGCCCCAAATTGCCACAAAATGCCCCAAAACCAACCCCCCCACTCCTCCCACCTCTTATGATCATAAAAGTCCACAAAAACCCCAAAATCCACAAAATTTACCTCAGAAATTCCTGCTCCCCCCACCCCCCAATAGATCCCCATAACCCACAAAATAACCCCACAAAACAACACCAAAAAAGCCCCAAATTGCCACAAAATGCCCCCAAACCAACCTCCCCCACTCCTCCCACCTGTCATGATCATAGAAGTCCACAAAAACCCCAAAATCCACAGAATTTACCTCAGAAATCCCTGCTCCCCCATCCTCCCCATAAACCTCGTCATACCACAAAATAACCCCATAAACACAAAAAAATACCCCAAAATTGACCCAAAATGTCCCAAATTCAAACCTCCTCGACCCCCCTCCCCTTTCCTAATAATAAAAATCCACAAAAACCCCAAAATCCACAAAATTTACCTCAGAAATCCCTGCCCCCCCAACCCAGAGCCCCTTAACAGCACAAAATGACCCAATTAAAAAAAAAAACATCAAAACAATCCCAAAATGCCCCAAAATGCCCCAAATCCCCTCCCACCATTCCCCCCTCAGCTCTTGCCACATTTAAAATTCCACAAAAACCCCAAAATCCCCCCAAATTACCTCAAAATCTCTTCCCCCCCCCACAGCCCAAGAACCCCCAAAATAAATGTGAAGCAACCCCACATAAAATCACCAAAAAAACTCCAAATTGACCCAAAATGCCCAAATCCAACCTCCCTTCCACCTCCCCACCTGTTACACCCACAAAGTTCCATAAAAACCCCAAAATCCCCAAAAATTACCTCAAAAACTCTTCCCCCCCAGCAACCCATAGATCCCCACAGTAAACATGAAGTAACCCCCCATAAAATCACCAAAAAAACTCCAAATTGACCCAAAATGCCCCAAATCCAACCCCCCTCCACCTCCCCACCTGTTACACCCACAAAGTTCCATAAAAACCCCAAAATTCCCAAAATTACCTCAGAAATCCCTGCCCCCCCCACAACTTATAAATACCCACGATAAACATGAAGTAACCCTATATAAAAATCACCAAAAAAACTCCAAATTGACCCAAAATGCCACAAATCCAACCCCATTCCACCTCCCCACCTGTTACATCCACAAAATTCCACAAAAACCCCAAAACCCCCAAAAATCACCTCAAAAACTACTCCCCCCCAACAACCCATAGATCCCCACAGTAAACATAAAATAACCCCACATAAAATCACCAAAAAAACTCCAAATTGACCCAAAATGCCCCAAATCCAACCCCCCTTCCCCCTCCCCACCTGTTACATCCACAAAGTTCCACAAAAACCCCAAAATCCCCAAAAATTACCTCAAAAACTACTCCCCCCCTAAGCAACCCATAGATCCCCACGGTAAACATGAAGTAACCCCCCATAAAATCACCAAAAAAACTCCAAATTGACCCAAAATGCCCCAAATCCAACTCCCTTCCCCCTCCCCACCTGTTACATCCACAAAGTTCCACAAAAACCCCAAAATCCCCAAAAATTACCTCAAAAACTCTTCCCCCCCCAGCAACGCATAGATCCCCACAGTAAACATAAAATAATCCCACATAAAAATCACCAAAAAACTCCAAATTGACCCAAAATGCCACAAATCCAACCCCATTCCACCTCCCCACCTGTTACATCCACAAAATTCCACAAAAACCCCAAAACCCCCAAAAATCACCTCAAAAACTACTCCCCCCCAACAACCCATAGATCCCCACAGTAAACATAAAATAACCCCACATAAAATCACCAAAAAACTCCAAATTGACCCAAAATGCCCCAAATCCAACCCCCCTCCATCTCCCCACCTGTTACAGTCCCAAAGTTCCTACCAAAAAAACCCAAATCCCCAAAATTTACCTCAAAAACCCCCTCCGACCCCTCCCCTTATACCCAAAACAAACCCCCCAAAATCCTTAAAACCCCTCAAAAAAACGAAAAAAAAAAAAAAAACAACCAAACAAACCCCTTCAACTCCCCCTCCCCCCATCGCAAAAAACCCAAAATCCACGGAATTTCCCTCAAAAAAAAAAAAAAAACACATTTCTTACTCCCCCTCCCCCCCACTGCCCCCCCCCCCAAACTTTTGGCGGGAAGCTCCCCGCGCATGCGCACCGCCCCCTCCCGCAGGCCGCGTCCGTTCCCCGCCGCCACCGCGCACCGCCGCCGCCGCCGCTCTCCCCTCCCTTCCCCCCCCCCAAAATGGCCGCCCCCCCCCACATCCCCCTCCCCCAAATTCCTCCTCACCCCGCGCAGCCGCTTCACCAACGCGCTCTTCTGACCGCTCTTGGCCAACCCGCGCCGCTCGAGAGCCGCCTTCAGGTCGGCCACGCGCAGCAGATGCAACGGACGCCCGTCCAGCGTCACCTCCTCCCCGTCCGCCATCTTGGCTGCCGCCGACGAACGCCGACGGACTTCCGGTGACGCGACGCCCCCCTTTTTCCGGTCTCGCTAAGGCTACTTCCGGTTCGCTTCGCTCACTTCCGGCGTGAAATCGAGCCCGTTCCGGCCGCTGTTTGCCCGCGTTCCCCAAAGCACTTCCGGCGTCAAATATGTCCCCTTCCGGTCGCACTTTTTATTCCGATCTAACACTCGGCGCTAAATCCGCGAGCTTCCGGTCGCTCTATTTATTTTTTTCCCCGACCTGGTAGCACTTCCGGTGTCAAATCCTTTTCCTGCCCCTCTTTTATCGCCTCACAACGCTTCGCAGCGGCAGATCGGTCCCGCTTCGGCCCCTTCTTTGAACCCGGAGGTACATCCGGACACAGAGCCGTCCTCTTCCGGTCGCTCTTTTACAACGCAGCCAACGCTCGGCGTTAAATCCGTCCACTTCCGGGTCACCTCTTTCACCCCTCCCCCCCGCTCCCCCTCTTTCCCCGTCCCTCCTCCTCTTCCCTCCCCCTTTCTCTCCCTCCCTCCCCCCTCTGCACCCTCCCTCTCCCCCTCTTTCCCCTCACCCCCTTTCCCTCTCCCCCTCCCTTCTCCCCTTCCCTCTCCCCCTCTCTCCCTCCCCCTCTCCCCCCTCCCCACTTCTCCCTCCTCCCCCCTCTGCCCCCTCCCTCTCCCCCTCCCACCCACTCTCCTCCTCTCTCCCTTCCCCCTCTCCCCACTCCCCCCCTCCCCTCCCTCCCCTTCCCTCTCCCCCTTCCCTCTTCCCCTTCCCTCTCTCCCTCCCCCTCTCCCCCCTCCCACCCTCCCCTCCCTCTCTTCCTCCCCTTCCCTCTCCCCCCTTTCCCCCTCCCCTCCTCCCCCTCCCTCCTCCCCTCCCCCCCTCCCTCTCCCTCCTTCCTCTCTCCCTTCCCCCCTCCCTCTCTCTTCCCCCTCCATCCCTCTCTCCTTCCCCCTCTCTCACTCCCCCCCTCCTTCTCACTCCCCCCTCCCCCTCCCCCTCTCGCCTCCCCCTCCCCCCTCTCCCCCCTCCCTCTCCCTTCTACCCCTCTCCCCCCTCCCTCTCTCCTTCCCCCTCTCTCACTCCCCCCTTCCCCTTCCCCTCCCCCCTCCCCCTCTCTCACTCCCCCCCCTCCCCCTCCCCCCCCCCCCCCCATCGCGTTTCCGGCACCAAATCTCTCCCTTTTCAGCCCGCCTCTATTTACCCAATCCCACTTCCGGTCTCCAATCAGTCATTTTCCAACCCCTCTTATTTACAGCGTTCAACATCCGGTGTCAGATCAACTTCCGTCCCCCCCCCCTTTTTTTTTTTAATTAAACCCACCGCGCTTCCGCTGTCAAATGAGTTCAGCTCCTGCCCCTTCTTTCAACCCGACGGCACTTCCGGCCACTCGCGTTCCCCAGGCCCCCACTTCCGGCGTTCGATGACGCAACATCCGGTCTCCCTTCTCCAATCGTTCCGGTCGCTCATCCCACTTCCGGCGCCAAATAACGCCCTTTACTTTTACCGCTTCGAACTCGCGGCCCTTACTTCCGGCGCCAAATTTTGCCTCATCCGGTTCCGGCACTTCCGGTGCAGCCTCAGCTCTGCATCACCCCCCCCTTTTTTTAATTTTTAACCCAATTTTTCTTTTTTTCTTTTTTTTGACCCAATTTCGCCTTTTTTTTCCCCTCCCCCCAAATTTCGCATTTTCCCTCTCCGATTCCACCCGCGATTTCCTCCTTTTTTCCCCTCCAATCCCTCATTTTCCTTCATTTTTTTCCCCATTCCCAACCGCACGCACACACCCGGAAGTTCCCCTCCGCTTACTTCCGGCCCTGACCGGAAGCAGCCTCTCGAAGGGGCGGGCTTTGCCAGCTCCTACCGGAAGCGGGGTTGTTTACACCCCATAGAAAGCCGTTCTTTCGGTCGACCCTACAAAAAATCCCTTTTTTTCCCCCCATTTCCGCCCCGGAAAACGAAAAAAAAATCCCCTTATTTCCTTGCGGGACCCACAGAAACGGGGCTCCGTTTCCAACGGCGGCCCCACGGGTTTCTGTCGGCCCTACGGAAATGATGGCGGCTGCTGCTTGGTTTCCATTCGCAGCACCTTTTATTCCTGTGGGGCGGAGTGTGGGGCGGCCCCACCGGCCCCGCTGTGGGGCGCGCGGGTCACTTGTGGGGCAGGGAGGCACTTGTGGGGCTGAGGGGTCACTTATGGGGCAGAAGGCTCACTTAGGGGGCAAGGGGGGGCACTTGTGGGGCAGAGGGGTCACTTATGGGGCAGAAGGCTCACTTAGGGGGCAAGGGGGGGCACTTGTGGGGCAAGGGGGGGCACTTGTGGGGCAGGGAGGCACTTGTGGGGCGCGCGGGTCACTTGTGGGGCAGGGAAGGCACTTGTGGGGCTGAGGGGTCACTTATGGGGCAGACGGGTCACTTAGGGGGCAAGGGGGGGTCACTTGTGGGGCAAGGGGGGGCACTTGTGGGGCAAAGGAGGGCACTTATGGGGCAGGGAGGCACTTGTGGGGCTGAGGGGTCACTTGTGGGGCAAGGGGGGCACTTGTGGGGCAGAGGGGTCACTTGTGGGTCTCGCTATGGGGCTGAGGAGTCACTTATGGGGCAAAGGGGGGCACTTATGGGGCAGGGAGGCACTTGTGGGGCAGAGGGGTCACTTATGGGGCTAAAGGGGGTCACTTGTGGGGCAGAGGGGTCACTTGTGGGTCTCGCTATGGGGCTGAGGAGTCACTTATGGGCAAAGGGGGGCAGTTGTGGGGCAGAGGGGTCACTTATGGGGCAGGGAGGCACTTGTGGGGCTGAGGGGTCACTTGTGGGGCAGGGAGGCACTTGTGGGGCAAGGGGGGCACCTGTGGGGCAGAGGGGTCACTTATGGGTCTCACTATGGGGCTGAGGGGTCACTTGTGGGGCAGAGGGGTCACTTGTGGGGCAGAGGGATCACTTATGGGGCAGAGGGTCACTTGTGGGTCTCGCTATGGGGCTGGGAGTCACTTGTAGGGTGGGAGTCGCTATGGGGCTGGGGGTCACTTGTGGGGCAGAGGGGTCACTTGTGGGTCTCGCTATGGGGCAGAGGGGTCACTTGTGGGGCAGAGGGATCACTTATGGGGCAGAGGGGTCACTTGTGGGTCTCGCTATGGAGCTGGGAGTCACTTGTAGGGTGGGGGTCGCTATGGGGCTGGGGGTCGCTGTGGGGCTGGGAGTCGCTGTGGGGCTGGGGGTCGCTATGGGGCTGGGAGTCACTTGTAGGGTGGGATTCGCTGTGGGGCTGGGGGTCACTTGTGGGGCAGAGGGGTCACTTGTGGGTCTCGCTATGGGGCAGAGGAGTCACTTGTGGGGCAGAGGGATCACTTATGGGGCAGAGGGGTCACTTGTGGGTCTCGCTATGGGGCTGGGAGTCACTTGTAGGGTGGGGGTCGCTATGGGGCTGGGGGTCGCTATGGGGCTGGGAGTCACTTGTGGGGCAGAGGAGTCACTTGTGGGTCTCGCTATGGGGCTGGGAGTCACTTGTAGGGTGGGGGTCGCTATGGGGCTGGGGGTCACTTGTAGGGTGGGGGTCGCTATGGGGCTGGGAGTCGCTGTGGGGCTGGGGGTCGCTATGGGGCTGGGAGTCACTTGTAGGGTGGGATTCGCTGTGGGGCTGGGGGTCGCTATGGGGCAGGAGCTTGCTGTGGGGCTGGGGGTCGCTATGGGGCTGGGAGTCACTTGTAGGGTGGGATTCGCCGTGGGGCTGGGGGTCGCTGTGGGGCTGGGGGTCGCTGTGGGGCTGGGGGTCGCTATGGGGCAGGAGCTTGCTGTGGGGCTGGGGGTCGCTGTGGGTCTCGCTATGGGGGTAGAGGACAAAGAAGAGCCGCTGCCCCATAAGTGTCAGCCACGCTCTGCGGAGAGACCCCAAAATCCCACAGAATGACCCCAAAAATCCACAGAATGACCCCAAAATCCCTAAAAGTGACCCCAAAATCCCCCAGAATGACCCCAAAATCACTAAAAGTGACCCCAAAATCCCCAGAATGACCCCCAAATCCCCCAGAATGACCCCAAAAATCCACGCAAAGACCCCAAAATCCTTCAAGTGACCCCAAAATCCCCCAAAATGACCCCAAAAATCCACAGAATGACCCCCAAATCCCCCAGAATGACCCCAAAAATCCACACAAAGACCCCAAAATCCCTAGAAGTGACCCCAAAAATCCACAGGAAGACCCCAAAATCCCTAAAAGTGACCCTAAATATCCCATATCTGACCCCATAACCCCCAAAGCTGACCCCATATCCCCCCATATCCCCCATAGCTGAACCCATATCCCCCCCTAACCTCCCATATTATGACCCCAAACCCCCCATAGCTGACCCCATATCCCCCCATAACTTCCATAGCTGACCCCATATCCCCCATAGCTGACCCCATATCCCCCCACCTGACCCCATAGCCCCCTTACCCACGAGGCGCTGTAGGGCCAGCAGGCGCTGCGCCCCATAACCCCCATAGCTGACCCCATATCCCCCATATGTGACCCTATATCCCCCTATATCCCCCCATATCCCCCATAGCTGACCCCATAACCCCCATATCCCCCCATATCCCCCATATGTGACCCCATATCCCCCATATGTGACCCCATATCCCCCATATGTGACCCCATAACCCCCCACCTGACCCCATACCCCCCTTACCCATGAGGCGCTGTAGGGCCGGCAGGCGCTGCGCCCCATAACCCCCATAGCTGACCCCAAACCCCCATAGCTGACCCCAAAGCCCCCACCTGACCCCATAACCCCCCCTTACCCACGAGGCGCTGTAGGGCCGGCAGGCGCTGCGCCCCATAACCCCCATAGCTGACCCCATATCCCCCCCTAACCCCCATAGCTGACCCCATATCCCCCATATGTGACCCCACACCCCCCACCTGACCCCATATCCCCCTTACCCACGAGGCGCTGTAGGGCCGGCAGGCGCTGCGCCCCATAACCCCCATAGCTGACCCCAAACCCCCCATAGCTGACCCCAAACCCCCCATATGTGACCCCATATCCCCCATATGTGACCCCACACCCCCCACCTGACCCCATAACCCCCCCTTACCCACGAGGCGCTGTAGGGCCGGCAGGCGCTGCGCCCCATAACCCGCACATCTGACCCCAATTCCCCCCATATCCCCCCATATCCCCCATAGCTGACCCCATAACCCCCATATCCCCCCCATAACCCCCACATCTGACCCCATATCCCCCCACACCCCGACACCTGACCCCATAACCCCCCACCTGACCCCATAACCCCCCCTTACCCACCCCCCCTTACCCACGAGGCGCTGTAGGGCCGGCAGGCGCTGCGCCCCATAACCCCCACATCTGACCCCATATCCCCCCCTAACCCCCATAGCTGACCCCAAACCCCCCACCTGACCCCATATCCCCCTTACCCACGAGGCGCTGTAGGGCCGGCAGGCGCTGCGCCCCATATCCCCCATAGCTGACCCCATATCCCCCATAGCTGACCCCAAACCCCCCATAGCTGGCCCCAAACCCCCCATATGTGACCCCATATCCCCCATATGTGACCCCACACCCCCCACCTGACCCCATAACCCCCCCTTACCCACGAGGCGCTGTAGGGCCGGCAGGCGCTGAGCCCCATAACCCCCATATCCCCCCCATATCCCCCATAGATGACCCCATATCCCCCATAACTGACCCCATATCCCCCATATGTGACCCCAAACCCCCCATATGTGACCCCATACCCCCCTTACCCACGAGGCGCTGTAGGGCCGGCAGGCGCTGCGCCCCATAACCCCCATAGCTGACCCCATACCCCCCATATGTGACCCCACACCCCCCACCTGACCCCATACCCCCCCTTACCCACGAGGCGCTGTAGGGCCGGCAGGCGCTGCGCCCCATAACCCCCATAGCTGACCCCATATCCCCCCATATCCCCCCATAACCCCCATAGCTGACCCCAAACCCCCCATAGCTGACCCCATATCCCCCCCACCTGACCCCATACCCCCCCTTACCCACGAGGCGCTGTAGGGCCGGCAGGCGCTGCGCCCCATATCCCCCACATCTGACCCCATATCCCCCCTAACCCCCATAGCTGACCCCCTAACCCCCATAGCTGACCCCATATGCCCCCACCTGACCCCATAACCCCCTTACCCACGAGGCGCTGTAGGGCCGGCAGGCGCTGCGCCCAGCGGACGCCCAGGAAGTAGAGGGGGACCCCGCAGGCGCTGATGGCGGCGGCGATGGCGCAGACCCACGGCTCGGCCCACAGCGAGAACAGCAGCAGCAGCAGCCACTGCAGCACGAACAGCAGCGGCACCCACAGCGGCATCTGGGGGCGGGGGGGGGATTTGGGGTCAGGGGGGATATGGGGTCAATGGGGGCATTGGGGGATATGGGGGATATGGGGGATATGGGGGATATGGGGGATATGGGGGATATGGGGGATATGGGGCAGCAGCCACTGCAGCACGAACAGCAGCGGCACCCACAGCGGCATCTGCGGGTTTGGGGTCGGGGGGATATGGGGTCATTTGGGGCATTGGGGGATATGGGGGCAATGGGGGGATATGGGGGATATGGGGGATATGGGGGATATGGGGTCAGGGGGGGATATGGGGGATATAGGGGATATGGGGCAGCAGCCACTGCAGGCACGAACAGCAGCGGCACCCACAGCGGCATCTGGGGGCAATAGGGGGGGGATTTGGGGTCAGGGGGGGTATGGGGTCATGGGGGCATATGGGGTCAATGGGGGCAATGGGGGGATATGGGGGATATGGGGGATATGGGGCAGCAGCCACTGCAGCACGAACAGCAGCGGCACCCACAGCGGCATCTGCGGGTTTGGGGTCAGGGGGGGATTTGGGGTCATGGGGGGATATGGGGTCATTTGGGGCATTGGGGGATATGGGGGATATGGGGGATATGAGGTATCTATGGGGCAGCTATGGGGTGGCTATGAGGCAGCTGTGGGGCAACTATGGGGCAGCTATGGGGCAGCCATGGGGGATCTATGGGGCAGCTATGGGGTATCTATGAGGCAGGTATGGGGCGGCTATGGGGTCTCCATGGGGCAGCTATGGGGGCAGCTATGGAGTATCTATGGGGCAGCTATGGGGCAGCTATGGGGCAGCTATGAGGCAGCTATGGGGTCTCTGTGGGGCAGCTATGGGGCGGCTATGGGGCAGCTATGGGGTGGCTATGGGGCGGCTATGGGGCGGCTATGGGGTGGCTATAGGGCGGCTATGGGGCAGCTATGGGGCGGCTATGGGGCGGCTATGGGGTGGCTATAGGGCGGCTATGGGGCAGCTATGGGGCGGCTATGGGGCAGCTATGGGGCAGCTATGGGGCAGCTATGGGGCAGCAATGGAGTATCTATGGGGCGGCTATGGGGCGGCTATGGGGCAGCCATGGGCAGCTATGGGGCGGCTATGGGGTCTCTATGGGGGAGCTATGGGGCAGCTATGGGGCAGCCATGGGGCGGCTATGGGGCGGCTATGGGGCGGCTATGGGGCAGCCATTGGGTCTCTATAGGGCAGCTATGGGGCAGCTATGGGGCAGCTTATGGGGCGGCTATGGGGCAGCTATGGGGCAGCTATGGGGCAGCTATGGAGTATCTATGGGGCAGCTATATGGTGGCTATGGGGTCTCTATGGGGCAGCTATGGGGCAGCTATGGGGCAGCTATGGGGCGGCTATGGGGCAGCAATGGGGCAGCTATGGGGCGGCTATGGGGCGGCTATGGGGCATCCATGGGGTCTCTATGGGGCAGCTATGGGGCAGCTATGGGGCGGCTATGGGGCAGCTATGGGGGATCTATGGGGCAGCTATGGGGCAGCTATGGGGTATCTATGGGGCAGCTATGGGGCAGCTATGGGGCAGCTATGGGGTCTCTATGGGGCGGCTATGGGGCAGCTATGGGGCAGCTATGGGGCAGCTATGGGGCAGCTATGGGGTCTCTATGGGGCAGCTATGGGGCAGCTATGGGGCAGCCATGGGGTCTCTATGGGGCGGCTATGGGGCAGCTATGGGGCAGCTATGGGGCAGCCATGGGGCAGCTATGGGGCAACTATGGGGCGGCTATGGGGCGGCTATGGGCGGCTATGGGGCAGCCATGGGGTCTCTATAGGGCAGCTATGGGGCAGCTATGGGGCAGCAATGGGGCGGCTATGGGGCAGCTATGGGGCGGCTATGGGGCATCCATGGGGTCTCTATGGGGCAGCTATGGGGCAGCTATGGGGCAGCTATGGGGTATCTATGAGGCAGGTATGGGGCGGCTATGGGGTCTCTATGGGGCAGCTATGGGGCAGCCATGGGGCAGCCATGGGGCAGCTATGGGGCGGCTATGGGGCGGCTATGGGGCATCTATGGGGCAGCCATGGGGCGGCTATGGGGCAGCTATGGGGCGGCTATGGGGCAGCCATGGGGCAGCTATGGGGCGGCTATGGGGCATCCATGGGGTCTCTATGGGGCAGCTATGGGGCAGCTATGGGGCAGCTATGGGGCAGCTATAGGCTCTCTATGGGGCTGCTTTGGGGCAGCTATGGGGCAGCTATGGGGCATCCATGGGGTCTCTATGGGGCAGCTATGGGGCAGCTATGGAGTATCTATGGGGCAGCCATGGGGTATCTATGGGGCAGCTATGGGGCAGCTATGGGGCGGCTATGGGGCAGCTATGGGGCGGCTATGGGGCATCCATGGGGTCTCTATGGGGCAGCTATGGGGCAGCCATGGGGTCTCTATGGGGCAGCTATGGGGCGGCTATGGGGCGGCTATGGGGTCTCTATGGGGCAGCTATGGGGCAGCTATGGGGCAGCTATGGGGCAGCCATGGGGTCTCTATAGGGCAGCCATGGGGCGGCTATGGGGCGGCTATGGGGCGGCTATGGGGCATCCATGGGGTCTCTATGGGGCAGGTATGGGGCAGCCATGGGGTCTCTATGGGGCAGCTATGGGGCGGCTATGGGGTGGCTATGGGGTCTCTATGGGGCAGCTATGGGGCGGCTATGGGGCAGCTGTGGGGCGACGCACCCTTATGGGGCGCGGCAGGTGCGGTTTGTTGCGGCGCAGCAGCAGCAGCCCCAGCACGGTGACGCCGTACCACACGTGGTTAACGATGCCCACGTAATTAATGAGCGTGTAGATGTCGCCCGTCACCAGCATCAGCAGCGTCGTCACGCACTGCAGGCAGCACGGACATCACCCCACAAAACCCCACAGAAACCCCACAAAAATCCCACAAAAACCCACAGAATCCCATGAAAACCCACAAAACCCCATAAAAACCCATAAAACCCACAAAAATCCCATAAAACCCCACAGAACCCCATAAAATCCCATAAAACACAACAGACCCCACAAAACCCCACAGCGCCCCACAGAACCCCACAGAAATCCCACAAAATCCCACAAAATCCCATGAAAACCCACAAAACCCCATAAAAACCCATAAAACCCACAAAAATCCCATAAAACCCCACAGAACCCCATAAAATCCCATAAAACACAACAGACCCCACAAAACCCCACAGAACCCCACAAAGATCCCACAAAAGCACACAAAATCCCATGAAAACCCACAAAACCCCATAAAAACCCATAAAACCCACAAAAATCCCATAAAACCCCACAAAACCCATAAAATCCCATAAAACACAACAGACCCCACAAAACCCCACAGCGCCCCACAGAACCCCACAGAAATCCCACAAAATCCCACAAAATCCCATGAAAACCCACAAAACCCCATAAAAACCCATAAAACCCACAAAAATCCCATAAAACCCCACAAAACCCCATAAAATCCCATAAAACAAACAGACCCCACAAAACCCCACAGCGCCCCACAGAACCCCACAGAAATCCACAAAATCCCACAAAATCCCATGAAAACCCACAAAACCCCATAAAAACCCATAAAACCCACAAAAATCCCATAAAACCCCACAGAACCCCATAAAATCCCATAAAACACAACAGACCCCACAAAACCCCACAGCGCCCCACAGAACCCCACAGAAATCCCACAAAATCCCACAAAATCCCATGAAAACCCACAAAACCCCATAAAAACCCATAAAACCCACAAAAATCCCATAAAACCCCACAGAACCCCATAAAATCCCATAAAACACAACAGACCCCACAAAACCCCACAGCGCCCCACAGAACCCCACAGAAATCCCATAAAATCCCACAAAATCCCATAAAATCCCACAAAACCCCATAAAAACCCATAAAACCCACAAAAATCCCATAAAACCCCACAAAACCCCATAAAATCCCATAAAAACCCACAAAACCCCAGAAAACCCCATAAAATCCCATAAAACACCACAAAATGCCATAAAACCCCATAAAATCCCATAAAGCCCCAGAAATCCCATAAAACCCCATAAAACCCCAGAAAACCGCAGAAAACCCCATAAAACACCACAAAATGCCATAAAACCCCATAAAACCCAAAGAAACCCCACAAAACCCCATAAAAACCCACAAAAATCCCACAAAACCCCATAAAAACCCCATAAAAATCCCACAAAACCCCATAAAATCCACAAAAGCCCCACAAAACCCCATAAACCACAGAAAAACCCAATAAAACCCCACAAAACCCCAGAAAACCCCATAAAAACCCATAAAACCCCACAGAACCCCACAAAACCCCACAAAAAATCCCAGAAAACCCCACAAAACCCCATAAAACCCAAAGAAACCCCACAAAACCCCATTTATACCCCATAAAACCCCGTAAAACCCAAAGAAACCCCATAAAACCCCATAGAGACCCCATAGAGCCCCATAGAAACCTCATAGAGACCCCATAGTGACCCATAGGAACCCCATAGAAACCCCATAGATCCCATAGAACCCCATAGAGACCCATAGAGCCCCATAGAACCCCATAGATCCCCATAGAAACCCCATAAATCCCCATAGAAATCCCATAGAGACCCCATTTATACCCCATAGAACCCCATAAAGACCCCATAGGACCCCCAGTGACCCCATAAAGACCCCACAGACCCCACCCTACAGTGAGCAGCAGGGCGGGGCACTGGGGTTTTCCTCTCCACGTGTCCCATAGAAACCCATAAATCCCCATAGAACCCCATAAAGACCCCATAAAGACCCCATAAAGACCCCATAGAGCCCCATAAAAACCCCATAGAGCCCCCATAGAACCCCATAAAGCCCCATAGAGCCCCATAAAGACCCCATAGAACCCCATAAAGCCCCATAAAGACCCCATAAAGACCCATAGAGACCCCATAAGACCCCATAGAAACCCCATAGAGACCCATAGAGCCCCATAGAGCCCCATAGAAACCCCATAGAAACCCCATAGAGACCCATAGAGCCCCATAGAAACCCCATAGAGCCCCATAGAACCCCATAAAGACCCATTGAGACCCCATAGAAACCCCATAGAGCCCCATAGAGACCCAAAAAGACCCCATAAAGACCCCATAAAGACCCCATAGAGCCCCATAGAGCCCCATAGTGACCCCATAAAGACCCCATAGAACCCCATAGAACCCCATAGGACCCCCTAGTGACCCCATAAAGACCCCACAGACCCCACAGAGCCCCCACCCTACAGTGAGCAGCAGGGCGGGGCACTGGGTTTTCCTCTCCACGTGTCCCATAGAAACCCCAGAAATCCCCATAAAGCCCCATAGATACCCCATAAAGACCCCATAAAGACCCCATAGAGCCCCATAAAAACCCCATAGAGCCCCATAGAACCCCATAAAGCCCCATAGAGCCCCATAAAGACCCCATAGAACCCCATAAAGCCCCATAAAGACCCCATAAAGACCCCATAGAGACCCCATAAGACCCCATAGAAACCCCATAGAGACCCATAGAGCCCCATAGAGCCCCATAAAAACCCCATAGAAACCCCATAGAGCCCCATAGAACCCCATAAAGCCCCATAGAGCCCCATAAAGACCCCATAGAACCCCATAAAGCCCCATAAAGACCCCATAAAGACCCCATAGAGACCCCATAAGACCCCATAGAAACCCCATAGAGACCCATAGAGCCCCATAGAGCCCCATAAAAACCCCATAGAAACCCCATAGAGCCCCATAGAAACCCCATAGAGACCCATAGAGCCCCATAGAGCCCCATAGAAACCCCATAGAAACCCCATAGAGCCCCATAGAAACCCCATAGAGACCCATAGAGCCCCATAGAGCCCCATAGAAACCCCATAGAAACCCCATAGAGCCCCATAGAGCCCCATAGAGACCCCATAGAACCCCCATAAAGACCCCATAGAGCCCCATAGAGCCCCAAAAAGACCCCATAAAGACCCCATAAAGACCCCATAGAACCCCATAGAACCCCATAAAGCCCCATAGTGACCCCATAAAGACCCCATAGAACCCCATAGAGACCCCATAGGACCCCCTAGTGACCCCATAAAGACCCCATAAAGACCCCATAGAGCCCCATAGAGCCCCATAGTGACCCCATAAAGACCCCATAGAACCCCATAGAACCCCATAGAACCCCATAAAGACCCCATAGAACCCCATACGACCCCATAAAGACCCCATAAAGACCCCCCACCCTACAGTGAGCAGCAGGGCGGGCACTGGGGTTTTCCTCTCCACGTGTCCCATAGAAACCCCATAAATCCCCATAGAACCCCATAGAGACCCCATAAAGACCCCATAAAGACCCCATAGAACCCCATAAAGACCCCATAGAACCCCATAAAGACCCCATAGAGCCCCATAGAAACCCCATAGATCCCCATAAAGACCCCATAGAGCCCCATAGAAACCCCATAGATCCCCATAGAACCCCATAAAGCCCCATAGAGCCCCATAGAGACCCCATAGGACCCCCTAGTGACCCCATAAAGACCCCATAAAGACCCCATAGAGACCCCATAGGACCCCCCAGTGACCCCATAAAGACCCCACAGACCCCACAGACCCCCACCCTACAGTGAGCAGCAGGGCGGGGCACTGGGGTTTTCCTCTCCACGTGTCCCATAGAAACCCCATAAATCCCCATAGAACCCCATAGATACCCCATTTATACCCCATAGAACCCCATAGAACCCCATAGAGACCCCATAAAGACCCCATAGAGACCCCACAGACCCCCACCCTACAGTGAGCAGCAGGGCGGGCACTGGGGTTTTCCTCTCCACGTGTCCCATAGAAACCCCATAAATCCCCATAGAACCCCATAAAGACCCCATAGAACCCCATAGATACCCCATAGAACCCCATAGGACCCCCTAGTGACCCCATAGTGACCCCATAAAGACCCCATAAAGACCCCCCACCCTACAGTGAGCAGCAGGGCGGGCACTGGGGTTTTCCTCTCCACGTGTCCCATAGAAACCCCATAAATCCCCATAGAACCCCATAAAGACCCCATAGAACCCCATAGATACCCCATAGAACCCCATAGGACCCCCTAGTGACCCCATAGTGACCCCATAAAGACCCCATAAAGACCCCCCACCCTACAGTGAGCAGCAGGGCGGGCACTGGGGTTTTCCTCTCCACGTGTCCCATAGAAACCCCATAAATCCCCATAGAACCCCATAGAGACCCCATAAAGACCCCATAAAGACCCCATAGAACCCCATAAAGACCCCATAGAACCCCATAAAGACCCCATAGAGCCCCATAGAAACCCCATAGATCCCCATAAAGACCCCATAGAGCCCCATAGAAACCCCATAGATCCCCATAGAACCCCATAAAGCCCCATAGAGCCCCATAGAGACCCCATAGGACCCCCTAGTGACCCCATAAAGACCCCATAAAGACCCCATAGAGACCCCATAGGACCCCCCAGTGACCCCATAAAGACCCCACAGACCCCACAGACCCCCACCCTACAGTGAGCAGCAGGGCGGGCACTGGGGTTTTCCTCTCCACGTGGATCATGGCCAGCAGCGCCGGGAGGTGGCCGCGCCGCGCTCCTGCATAGAACAGCCTGCGGGACGGGGGCGGGGGGGTTGGGGGGTTATGGGGGGGTTATGGGGGGTTTGGGGGGATATGGGGGGATATGGGGTGGTTATGGGGTGGTTTGGGGGATATGGGGGAGATATGGGGGGATATGGGGGGATATGGGGTGGTTTGGGGGATATGGGGGAGATATGGGGGGATTTGGGGGGGTTTGGGGGGATATGGGGGGATATGGGGGGATATGGGGTGGTTTGGGGGATATGGGGGAGATATGGGGGGATTTGGGGGATTTGCGGGGTTTGGGGGGAGATATGGGGGGGTTTGGGGGGGGATATGAGGGGATATGGGGGGTTTGGGGAGGATATGGGGGGGTTTGGGGGGGGATATGGGGGGGTTTGGAGGGGATGTGGGGGATTTGGGGGGATATGGGGGGGTTTGGGGGGAGATATGGGGAGATATGGGGGGATATGGGGGGGTTTGGGGGCATATGGGGGCTTTGGGGGGAGATATGGGGTGGTTATGGGGTGGTTTGGGGGATATGGGGGAGATATGGGGGGATTTGGGGGGGTTGGGGGGGATATGGGGGGATATTGGGGGGATATGGGGGGATATGGGGTGGTTATGGGGGGATATGGGGGGGATATGGGGGGATATGGGGTGGTTATGGGGTGGTTTGGGGGATATGGGGGGATGTGGGGGAGTTATGGGGGGATATGGGGTGGATATGGGGTGATATGGGGGGATATGGGGGGATAGGGGGTGGTTTGGGGGATATGGGGGAGATATGGGGGGATTTGGGGGGGTTGGGGGGGATATGGGGGAGATATGGGGGGATATGGGGTGGTTTGGGGGGATATGGGGGGGATATGGGGGGATGTGGGGGAGATATGGGGGGATATGGGGTGGTTATGGGGTGGTTTGGGGGATATGGGGGAGATATGGGGGGATTTGGGGGGGTTTGGGGGGGATATGGGGCGATATGGGGGGATATGGGGGGATATGGGGTGGTTATGGGGGGATATGGGGGGGATATGGGGGGATGTGGGGGAGTTATGGGGGGATATGGGGGGATATGGGGGGATATGGGGTGGTTTGGGGGATATGGGGGAGATATGGGGGGATTTGGGGGATTTGCGGGGTTTGGGGGGAGATATGGGGGGGTTTGGGGGGGGATATGAGGGGATATGGGGGGTTTGGGGAGGATATGGGGGGGTTTGGAGGGGATGTGGGGGATTTGGGGGGATATGGGGGATTTGGGGGGAGATATGGGGAGATATGGGGGGATATGGGGGGATATGGGGGGATTTGGGGGGATATGGGGTGGTTATGGGGGGATATGGGGGGGATATGGGGGGATATGGGGTGGTTATGGGGTGGTTTGGGGGATATGGGGGAGATATGGGGGGATTTGGGGGGGTTTGGGGGGAGATATGGGGGGATATGGGGTGGTTATGGGGTGGTTTGGGGGATATGGGGGAGATATGGGGGGATTTGGGGGGGTTTGAGGGGAGATATGGGGGGTTATGGGGGGATATGGGGGATATATGGGGGGATATTGGGGGTTTGAGGTGGGTTGGGGGGGAGATATGGGGGATTGGGGGGGGTGGGAGGGGGGTTGGGGGGGAAATGAGGAGATATGGGGGATATGGGGGGAGATTTGGGGGAATATGGGGAGATTTGGGGGCGATATGGGGGGGTTTGGAGGGGATGTGGGGGATTTGGGGAGATATGGGGGGATATGGGGGGATATGGGGGGGATACGAGGGGATATGGGGGGGTTTGGGGGGAGATATGGGGGGTTTGGGGGGATATGGGGGGATATGGGGGGGTTTGGGGGCATATGGGGGGTTTGGGGGGAGATATGGGGGGATATGGGGTGGTTATGGGGTGGTTTGGGGGATATGGGGGAGATATGGGGGGATTTGGAGGGGTTGGGGGAATTTGGGGGGAGATATGGGGAGATATGGGGGGATATGGGGGGATTGGGGGGAGATAGGGGGGGGTTTGGGGCGATATTGGGGATATGGGGGGGGTTGGGGGGGATATGGGAAGATTTGGGGGGATTGGGGGGGAGATATGGGGCGATATGGGGGGGTTTGCGGGGGATATGGGGGATATTGGGGGATATGGGGGGATTTAGGGGGGTTTGGGGGGATATGGGGGGGATATGGGGAGATATGGGGGGATTGGGGGGATATTGGGGATATGGGGTGGTTTGGGGGGGATATGGGAAGATTTGGGGGGATTGGGGGGAGATATGAGGTGATATAGGGGGGTTTGGGGGAGATATGGGGGGTTTGGGGGAGATATTGGGGGGGTGGGGGGGGTTTGGGGGCAGATATGGGGGGGTTTGGGGGGATATGTGGGGATATGGGGAGATTTGGGGGATATGGGGGATATGGGGGAAATGGCGAACATATGAGGGGTGGCTATGCGGCAGCTATGGGGCAGTCATGGGGTATCTATGGGGTTTCTATGGGGCAGCTATGGGGCAGCTGTGGGGCAGCTATGGGATATCTATGGGGCAGCTATGGGGTGGCTATGAGGCAGCTATGGGGCAGCTATGGGGCAGCCGTGGGACAGCTATGGGGTATCTATGGGGTTTCTATGGGGCAGCTATGGGGCGGCTATGGGGTGGCTGTGGGGCGGCTATGGGGCAGCTATGGGGCAGCTATAGGGCGGCTATGGGGCAGCTATGGGGCGGCTATGGGGCGGCTATGGGGTGGCTATGGGGCGGCTATGGGGCAGCTATGGGGCAGCTATGGGGCGGTTGTGGGGCAGCTATGGGGCGGCTACAGGGTATCTATGGGGCGGCTATGGGGCGGCTATGGGTCAGCTATGGGGTGGCTATGGGGTGGCTATGGGGCGGCTATGGGGTGGCTATGGGGCAGCTATGGGGTGGCTATGAGGTGGCTATGGGGCAGCCATGGGGCGGCTATGGGGCAGCTATGGGGCGGCTATGGGGCGGTTGTGGGGCAGCTATGGGGCGGCTATGGGGTATCTATGGGGCAGCTATGGGGCGGCTACAGGGTATCTATGGGGCGGCTATGGGGCGGCTATGGGTCAGCTATGGGGTGGCTATGAGGTGGCTATGAGGTGGTTATGGGGCAGCCATGGGGCGGCTATGGGGCAGCTGTGGGGCGGCTATGGGGCAGCTATGGGGCGGCTATGGGGCGGTTGTGGGGCAGCTATGGGGCGCTTATGGGGTATCTATGGGGCAGCTATGGGGCGGCTACAGGGTATCTATGGGGCGGCTATGGGGCGGCTATGGGTCAGCTATGGGGTGGCTATGGGGCGGCTATGGGGCGGCTATGGGGCAGCTATGGGGTGGCTATGGGGTGGCTATGGGGCGGCTATGGGGCGGTTGTGGGGCAGCTATGGGGCGGCTATGGGGTATCTATGGGGCAGCTATGGGGCAGCTATGGGGCAGCTATGGGGCAGCTATGGGGCGGCTATGGGGCAGCTATGGGGCAGCTATGGGGCGGCTGTGGGGCAGACCTGGAGCAGGTGAACAGGGATCCGTTGACGCCCCCGAAGGTGGACAAGGTGACGGCGAGCGGAAAAACCCAATGCAGGGCCGGCAGAGCGCGGCGCCCAAACGTCTGCGGGAACGGGGCGACACCGTGGGGACGTGCGGACCCACAGCCACCCACAGCGACCCACAGCGACCCATAGAGACCCATAGAGACCCATAGAGACCCATAGAGACCCATAGTGCCCCATAGAGACCCCAGAGACCCATAGAGACCCACAGAGCCCCATAGGGACCCATAGAGACCCATAGAGACCCATAGGGACCCATAGGGACCCGTAGAGACCCATAGGGACCCATAGAGACCCATAGTGCCCCATAGAGACCCATAGCGACCCATAGAGACCCAGAGACCCATAGGAATACATGGGGACCCATAGGGACCCATAGGGACCCATAGAGACCCATAGAGACCCATAGGGACCCACAGAGACCCATAGAGACCCATAGGGACCCATAGAGACCCATAGAGACCCATAGGGACCCATAGGGACCCATAGGGACCCATAGGGACCCATAGGGATCCCATAGAGACCCATAGAGACCCATAGGGACCCACAGAGCCCCATAGAGCCCCACAGAGACCCACAGAGACCCATAGGGACCCATAGGGACCCATAGAGACCCATAGAGACCCATAGAGCCCCATATTTACCCATAGAGCCCCATAGGGACCCACAGAGACCCATAGGAACCCATAGGGACCCATAGAGACCCATAGAGACCCATAGAGCCCCATATTTACCCATAGAGACCCATAGGGACCCATAGGGACCCACAGAGACCCATAGGAACCCATAGGGACCCATAGAGACCCAAATAGCCCCATAGAGACCCATAGAGACCCATGGGGACCCATAGGGACCCATAGGGACCCATAGAGACCCATAGAGACCCATAGGGACCCATAGGGACCCATAGGGACCCACAGAGCCCCATAGAGACCCACAGAGCCCCATAGAGACCCATAGAGACCCACAGAGACCCATAGAGACCCATAGAGACCCACAGAGCCCCATAGGGACCCACAGAGCCCCATAGAGCCCCATAGGGACCCACAGGGACCCATAGGGACCCACAGAGCCCCATAAGGACCCATAGGGACCCATAGAGCCCCATAGAGCCCCATAGGGACCCATAGGGGCCCACAGAGAGCCTTAGAGCCCCATAGGGACCCATAGGGACCCATAGGAACCCATAGGGACCCATAGAGACCCATAGGGACCCATAGGAACCCATAGGGACCCATAGAGCCCCATAGGGACCCATAGGGACCCACAGAGCCCCACTTTTTGCCCCTTTTGCCCATTTCCGGCGGTTTTCGCCCCGTTCTGCACCCACTGACCACGGCCACGGCGTCGGACTGGACGATCTCTGCGGGCGCCATGGCGGTGACGTAAGCCACGTTGGCCATGACGTACAGGAAGGTGACCAGCGGCAGCGAGATGCAGATGGCCAGCGGCAGGTTCCTGCGGGGTATGCAAATGGATGCAAATCACATGCAAATCACGTGCAGATCGGGTGCAGGACAGATGCAGATCAGATGCAGATCGGGTGCAGGATGGATGCAGGACGGATGTGGATTCGATGCAAATCAGATGCAGATCGGATGCAGATCATATGCAAATCAGATGCAAAACAGGTGCAGATCAGATGCAGGACAGATGCGGATCGGATGCAAATCAGATGCAGATCAGATGCAGAACAGAACAGATGCAGAACAGGTTCAGATCAGATGCAGAACAGATGCAGGACGGATGCAAATCAGATGCAAATCAGATGCAGATCAGACGCAGAACAGATGCAAATCAGATGCAGAACAGATGCAGATCAGATGCAAATCAGATGCAGATCAGATGCAAATCAGAAGCAGATCGGATGCGGATCAGATGCTATGGGGCTCTGTGGGGATCTATGGGGTTTCCATGGGGCGGCTATGGGGCTGCTATAGGGTCACTATGGAGTCCCTACAGGGCACTTATGGGGCGGCTATGGGGCGGCTATGGGGCAGCTATGGGGCGGCTATGGGGTGGCTATGGGGCAGCTATGAGGCGGCTATGGGGTGGCTATGGGCAGCTATGGGGCGGCTATGGGGCAGCTATGGGGCAGCTATGGGGCGGCTATGGGGCAGCTATGGGGCAGCTATGGGGCAGCTATGGGGTATCTATGGGGCGGCTATGGGGCGGCTATGGGGCAGCCATGGGGCGGCTATGGGGGGGATATGGGGCAGCTATGGGGCAGCTATGGGGCGGCTATGGGGCGGCTATGGGGCAGCTGTGGGGCAGCTGTGGGGCAGCTATGGGGCAGCTATGGGGCAGCCATGGGGCGGCTATGGGCAGCTATGGGGCGGCTATGGGGCAGCTATGGGGCAGCTATGGGGTATCTATGGGGCAGCTATGGGGCAGCTATGGGGCAGCTATGGGGTATCTATGGGGCGGCTATGGGGCGGCTATGGGGCGGCTATGGGGCAGCTATGGGGCGGCTATGGGGCGGCTATGGGGCAGCCATGGGGCGGCTATGGGGTATCTATGGGGCGGCTATGGGGCAGCTATGGGGTCTCTATGGGGCAGCTATGGGGCGGCTATGGGGCAGCTATGGGGCAGCTATGGGGCAGCTATGGGGCGGCTATGGGGCGGCTATGGGGCGGCTATGGGGCAGGTATGGGGCGGCTATGGGGCAGCTATGGGGTCTCTATGGGGCAGCTATGGGGCAGCTATGGGGCGGCTATGAGATATCTATGGGGCAGCTGTGGGGCAGCTGTGGGGCAGCTATGGGGCGGCTATGGGGCAGCTATGGGGCAGCTATGGGGCGGCTATGGAGCTGCTATAGGGTCACTATGGAGTCCCTACAGGGCACTTATGGGGCAGCTATGGGGTATCTATGGGGCGGCTATGGGGCGGCTATGGGGCGGCTATGGGGCAGCTATGGGGCGGCTATGGGGCGGCTATGGGGCAGCCATGGGGCGGCTATGGGGTATCTATGGGGCGGCTATGGGGCAGCTATGGGGTCTCTATGGGGCAGCTATGGGGCGGCTATGGGGCGGCTATGGGGCAGCTATGGGGCAGCTATGGGGCGGCTATGGGGCGGCTATGGGGCGGCCATGGGGCGGCTATGGGGCGGCTATGGGGCGGCTATGGGGCAGGTATGGGGCGGCTATGGGGCAGCTATGGGGTCTCTATGGGGCAGCTATGGGGCAGCTATGGGGCGGCTATGGGGCGGCTATGAGATATCTATGGGGCAGCTGTGGGGCAGCTATGGGGCGGCTATGGGGCAGCTATGGGGCAGCTATGGGGCGGCTATGGAGCTGCTATAGGGTCACTATGGAGTCCCTACAGGGCACTTATGGGGCAGCTATGGGGTATCTATGGGGCGGCTATGGGGCGGCTATGGGGCGGCTATGGGGCAGCCATGGGGCGGCTATGGGGGGGATATGGGGCAGCTATGGGGCAGCTATGGGGCGGCTATGGGGCGGCTATGGGGCAGCTGTGGGGCAGCTGTGGGGCAGCTGTGGGGCAGCTATGGGGCAGCCATGGGGCGGCTATGGGGCAGCTATGGGGCGGCTATGGGGCAGCTATGGGGCGGCTATGGGGCACCTATGGGGCGGCTATGGGGCAGCTATGGGGCGGCTATGGGGCGGCTATGGGGCGGCTATGGGGCAGCTATGGGGCGGCTATGGGGCGGCTATGGGGCAGCTATGGGGCGGCTATGGGGTATCTATGGGGCGGCTACGGGGCAGCTATGGGGTCTCTATGGGGCAGCTATGGGGCGGCTATGGGGCGGCTATGGGGCGGCTATGGGGCGGCTATGGGGCAGCTATGGGGCGGCTATGGGGCGGCTATGGGGCGGCTATGGGGCAGCTATGGGGCGGCTATGGGGCAGCCATGGGGCGGCCATGGGGCAGCTATGGGGCAGCTATAGGCTCTCTATGGGGCAGCTATGGGGCGGCTATGGGGTGGCTATGAGATATCTATGGGGCGGCTATGGGGCAGCTATGGGGCGGCTATGGGGCACCTATGGGGCAGCTATGGGGCGGCTATGGGGCGGCTATGGGGCAGCTATGGGGCAGCCATGGGGCAGCCATGGGGCGGCTATGGGGCGGCTATGGGGCGGCCATGGGGCGGCTATGGGGCGGCTATGGGGTATCTATGGGGCAGCTATGGGGCGGCTATGGGGTATCTATAGGGCAGCTGTGGGGCAGCTATGGGGCAGCTATGGAGCAGCTATGGGGCAGCTATGGGGCGGCTATGGGGCAGGTATGGGGCGGCTATGGGGCAGCTATGGGGTATCTATGGGGCAGCTGTGGGGCAGCTATGGGGCGGCTATGGGGCGGCTATGGAGCTGCTATAGGGTCACTATGGAGTCCCTACAGGGCGCTTATGGGGCAGCTATGGGGTATCTATGGGGCGGCTATGGGGCGGCTATGGGGCGGCTATGGGGCAGCCATGGGGCGGCTATGGGGCGGCTATGGGGCAGCTATGGGGCAGCTATGGGGTGGCTATGGGGGAACTATGGGGCAGCTATGGGGCAGCTATGGGGCGGCTATGGGGCAGCTATGGGGCGGCTATGGGGCAGCTATGGGGCGGCTATGGGGCGGCTATGGGGCGGCTATGGGGCAGCTATGGGGCGGCTATGGGGCAGCTATGGGGCGGCTATGGGGCGGCTATGGGGCAGCTATGGGGCGGCTATGGGGTGGCTATGGGGCAGCTATGGGGCAGCTATGGGGCAGCTATGGGGCAGCTATGGGGCACACACCGGTGCGGGTCGACGAGCTCCTCGGTGACGTAGTTGAGGAAATTCCAGCCCCCGTAGGCGAAGGATCCCTGCAGGAACGCCAGCGCCAAACCTCCCGCGCTGTACGGCTGCATCGCGCTGAACGAGCGGGAGGGGAGCAGCCACTCGTGGTGTCCTGGGGGCGGGGGGGATATGGGGGGGTTGGGGGGCGTATAGGGGAGATATGGGGTGGATATGGGGGGATATTGGGGGGTTTGGGGGGCGTATAGGGGAGATATGGGGTGGATATGGGGGGATATGGGGGGATGTGGGGGGATGTGGGGTGGATATGGGGTGGTTATGGGGGGATATGGGGGGATATGGGGGAAAATGTGGGGGATATGGGGCGATATGGGGGGATATGGGGGGATATGGGGGGATATGGGGTGGTTTGGGGGGGATATGGGGGGGATGTGGGGGGATATGGGGGAATATGGGGTGGTTATGGGGGAAAATGTGGGGGATATGGGGGGATATGGGGGGATGTGGGGGGATATGGGGTGGATATGGGGTGGTTATGGGGGGATATGGGGGGATATGGGGTGGATATGGGGGGATGTGGGGGGATGTGGGAGGATATGGGGGGGATATGGGGGAGTTATGGGGGGATATGGGGGGATATGGGGGGATATTGTGGGGTACAGAGGGGATATGGGGGGGATATGGGGGGATATGGGGGGATATTGTGGGGTACAGAGGGGATATGGGGTGGCTATGGGGGGATTTGGGGGGATATGGGGGGATGTGGGGTGGATATGGGGTGGATATGGGGTGGTTATGGGGGGGATATGGGGGGATGTGGGAGGATATGGGGGGGTATGGGGGGATATGGGGTGGTTATGGGGGGATATGGGGGAATATGGGGGGGATATGGGGGAGTTATGGGGTGGTTTGGGGGGGATATGAAGGGGTTATGGGGGGATATGGGGCTGCCATGGGGTGAAGGAGCGGGCGGGGAGCAGCCACTCGTGGTGTCCTTGGGGTGGGGGAGTAAGGGGGGATTTGGGGAGGATATGGGGGAGTTATGGGGGGAGATGAGGGGATATGGGGGGATGTGGGGGGATGTGGGGGGGGTTGGGGGGCATATGGGGGGATATGGGGGGTTATGAGGAGGATATGGGGGGATATGGGGTGGATATGGGGTGGTTATGGGGGGATATGGGGGAAAATGTGGGGGATATGGGGGGATATGGGGTGGATATGGGGCGATATGGGGGAATATGGGGGGATATGAGGGGATATGGGGTGGTTATGGGGTGGATATGGGGGGATATGGGGGGATATTGTGGGGTACAGAGGGGATATGGGGGAGTTATGGGGGGATACTGGGGGATATGGGGGGATATGGGGAAAAATGTGGGGGATATGGGGGGATATGGGGGGATATGGGGGAGATGTGGGGGGATATGGGGGGGTTTGGGGCTGCCATGGGGTGAAGGAGGGAGCGGAGAGCAGCCACTCGTGGTGTCCTGGGGGTGGGGGGTAAGGGGGGGGTTTGGGGGAGATGGGGGGAGTTATGAGGGGTTATGGGGTGGTTATGGGGGGATATGGGGGGATATGGGGTGGATATGGGGTGGTTATGGGGGGATGTGGGGGAATTTAGGGGGGATTTGGGGGGGTTTGGGGGGAGATGGGGGATATGGGGGGTTTATAAGGGATATGGGGCTGTGAGGCAGATGTGGCTTAGTGTGGGACCAGCTATGGGGCAGCTATGGGGTGGCTATGGGGTATCTAGGGGGCAGCTATGGGGCAGCTATGGGGTCTCTATGGGGCAGCTATGGGGCAGTCACGTTGCAGCTATGGGGCAGCTATGGGGCAGCTATGGGGCAGCTATGGGGCAGCTATGGGGCAGCTATGGGGCAGCCATGGGGCAGCTATGGGGCAGCTGTGGGGCAGCTATGGGGCAGCTATGGGGCAGCTATAGGGTATCTATGGGGTATCTATAGGGCAGCTGTGGGGCAGCTATGGGGCGGCTATGGGGCAGCTATGGGGCGGCTATGGGGCAGCTATGGGGCAGCCATGGGGCAGCTATGGGGCAGCTATGGGGCAGCTGTGGGGTATCTATGGGGCAGCTATGGGGCAACTATTGGGCATCTATAGGGCAGCTATAGGGCAGCCATGGGGCAGCTATAGGGCAGCCATGGGGCATCTATGGGGCAGCTATGGGGCGGCTATGGGGCAGCTATGGGGCGGCTATGGGGCGGCTATGGGGTGGCTATGGGGCGGCTATGGGGCAGCTATGGGGCAGCTATGGGGCGGCTATGGGGCAGCTATGGGGCGGCTATGGGGCGGCTATGGGGCAGCTATGGGGCAGCTGTGGGGCAGCCGTGGGGCGCGCACCTTGCGCGATGCGCACGACGCCGGTGGCGATGATGAGGCCGAGCGCCAGCACTTTGCTGGCCGTAAAAACGTCCTGAACCCGGGCTGCCAGCACCGAGCTGCGGCTGTTCACCCACGTCAGCAGCACTGCGGGGGGGGATGGGGGAAGGGGGGGGAAATGGGGGGGAAGTGGGGGGGAAATTGGGATAAATGGGGGAAAAATTGGGGAAATTGGGGAATAGATGGGGGGAAATGGGGAGAAATTGAGGAAATTGGGAGGAAAAGGGGAGAAATGGGAGGAGATGGGGGGGAAATGGGGGGGAAATGGGGGGGAATGGGGGGGAAATGGGGGAAAAATTGGGATAAATGGGGGAAAAATTGGGGAAATTGGGGAATAGATGGGGGGAAATGGGGAGAAATTGAGGAAATTGGGAGGAAAAGGGGAGAAATGGGAGGAGATGGGGGGGAAATGGGGGGGAAATGGGGGGGAAATGGGGGGCAAATTGAGGAAATTGGGAGGAAATGGGGAGAAATGGGGGAAAAATTGAGGAAAAATTGGGATAAATGGGGAGGTAATGCAGATAAATGGGGGGAAATGGGGGAAGTGGGGGGAAGTGGGGGGGAAGTGGGGAGAAGTGGGGGGGAAGTGGGGGGAAATGGGGGGAAATGGGGGAAAAATTGGGATAAATGGGGAGGTAATGCAGGTAAATGGGGGAAATGGGGGAAGTGGGGGGAAACGGGGAGAAATGGGGGGAATGGGGGGAAGTGGGGGGGAAATGGGGGGGAAGTGGGGGGGAAGTGGGGGGAAATGGGGAGAAATGGGGGAAAATGGAGGAAAAATTGGGATAAATGGGGGAAAAATTGGGGAAATTGGGGAATAAATGGGGGGAAATGGGGGGAAATGGGGAGAAATTGGGGAATGGGGGGAAATGGGGAGGAAATGGGGGGGAAATGGGGATAAGTGGGGAGAAATGGGGGGAATAGGGGGGGAAATGGGGAGAAATTGAGGAAATTGGGAGGAAATGGGGAGAAATGGGGGGAAATGGGGGGAAGTGGGGGTAAATGGGGGAAAAATTGGGATAAATGGGGAGGTAATGCAGATAAATGGGGGGAAATGGGGGAAGTGGGGGGAAGTGGGGGGGAATGGGGGGGAAATGGGGGGAAATGGAGGAAAAGGGGAGAAATGGGGGGGAAGTGGGGGAAATAGTGGAGGAAAAATGGGGATAAATGGGGGGAAATGGGGAGAAATGGGGGAAAATAAGGAGGAAAAGGGGAGAAATTGGAATAAATGGGGGGAAATGGGGAGAAATTAAGTAAAAATTGGGGAAATTGGGGAGGAAATGGAGAGAAATGGGGAGGAAATGGGGAGAAATTGGGGGAATAGGGGGGAAATGGGGGGAAATGGGGAGGAAAAGGGGAGAAATGGGGGGAAATGGGGGAAAAATCGGGGAAATTGGGGAGGTAATGGGGAGAAATGGGAAAAAATGGGGGAAATGGGGAGGAAATGGGGGAAAAATGGGGAAATTGAGGAGGAAATGGGGATAAATGGGGGAAATCGGGGGAAATCGGGGGGGAAATGGGGGAAATTGGGGGAAATTGGGGAGGAAATGAGGGAAATTGGGGGAAATTGGGGGAAATTGGGGATAAATGGGGATAAACGGGAAAAAATGGGGGAAATGGGATGGAAATGGGGGAAATTGGGGAGGAAATGGGGGAAATAGGGGGAAATGGGGAGGAAATGGGGGAAAATGTGGGAAATTGGGGGAAATTGGGGAGGAAATGGGGATAAACGGGGGAAAAAATTGGGGAAATGGGAAGGAAATGGGGGAAAAATGGGGAAATTGAGGAGGAAATGGGGATAAATGGGGTGAAATGGGGGGGGAAATGGGGAGAAATGGGGGAAATTGGGGGAAATTGGGGATAAATGGGGGAAATTGGGGGAAATTGGGGAGGAAATGAGGGAAATTGGGGGAAATTGGGGAAAAATGGGGGAAATTGGGGGAAATCGGGGAGGAAATGGGGGAAATTAGGGGAAATTGGGGAAAAATGGGGGAAATTGGAGGAAATTGGGGAAAAATGGGGGAAATTGGGGGAAATTGAGGAGGAAATGGGGATAAACAGGGAAAAAATGGGGGAAATGGGGAGGAAATGGGGGAAATGGGGGGAAAAAGGGAAGAAATTGGGGGAAATGGGAAGGAAATGGGGGAAATTGGCGGAAATAGGGGAGGAAATGGGAATTCTGGGGTTATGGGGCGCTTATGGGGTGGTTATGGGGTCATTCTTTGGTTATGGGGTCATGGGGTCATTATGGGGTGGTTCTGGGGTGGTTATGGGGTCGTTATGGGGTTATGGGGTCGTTATGGGGTCGTTATGGGGTTATGGGGTCATTATAGGGTTATGGGGTCTTTATGGGGCCATTATGGGGTCATTATGGGGTTATGGGGTCTTTATGAGGTCATTATGGGGTCATTATAGGGTTATGGGGTCTTTATGGGGTCGCTGTGGGGTTATGGGGTCTTTATGGGGTCATTATGGGGTCATTATAGGATTATGGGGTCTTTATGGGGTCGCTGTGGGTTTCTGGGGTCTTTATGGGGTTATGGGGTGGTTGTGGGGTCATTATGGGATCCTGGGGTGGTTGTGGGGTCGCTGTGGGTTTCTGGGGTGTTTATGGGGTCATTATGGGGTTCTGGGGTCATTATGGGGTTCTGGGGTGGTTCTGGGGTCTTTATGGGGTCATTATGGGGTTATGGGGTCATTATGGACTCATTATGGTGTCGTTATGGGGTTGTTATGGGGTTATGGGGTTTTTATGGGGTCGTTATGGGGTCTGGGGGCTTTATGGGGTCTTTATGGGGTCATTATAGGGTTAGGGGGTCGTTATGGGGTTCTGGGGGCTTTATGGGGTCTTTATGGGGTTCTGGGGTCGTTATGGTGTCATTATGGGGTCCTGGGGTGGTTGTGGGGTCATTATGGGGTTCTGGGGTCTTTATGGGGTTCTGGGGTCGTTATGGGGTTGCTGTGGGTTTCTGGGATCTTTATGGGGTCGTTATGGGGTTCTGGGGTCTTTATGGGGTTCTGGGATTGTTATGGGGTTGCTGTGGGTTTCTGGGATCTTTATGGGGTCGTTATGGGGTTCTGGGGTCCTTATGGGATTCTGGGGTGGTTGTGGGGTCATTATGGGGTTCTGGGGGCTTTATGGGGTTCTGGGATCTTTATGGGGTCATTATGGGGTTCTGGGGTCTTTATGGGGTTCTGGGGTCATTATGGGGTTATGGGGTCTTTATGGGGTTATGGGGTCTTTATGGGGTTAAGGGGCCGTTTTATGGGTTTTTATGTTTCTGGGGTGGTTCTGGGGTCATTATGGGGTTATGGGGTCATTATGGGGTTCTGGGGTCTTTATGGGGTTCTGGGGGCTTTATGGGGTCATTATGGGACTCTGAGGTGTTTGTGGGATTCTGGGGTGTTTATGGGGTCTTTATGGGGTGGTTCTGGGGTCTTTATGGGTTTCTGTGGTCTTTATGGGGTTAAGGGGCCGTTTTATGGGTTTTTATGTTTCTGGGGCGGTTGTGGGGTCATTATGGGGTCCTGGGGTTGTTATGGGGTTGCTGTGGGTTTCTGGGTCGTTATGGGGTTCTGGGGTCGTTATGGGGTTGCTGTGGGTTTCTGGGATCTTTATGGGGTCGTTATGGGGTTCTGGGGTCGTTCTGGGGTCATTATGTGGTTATGGGGTTGTTATGGGGTTGCTGTGGGTTTCTGGGATCTTTATGGGGTTATGGGGTGGTTCTGGGGTCTTTATGGGTTTCTGGGGTCATTATGGGGTTCTGAGGGCTTTATGGGGTCGTTATGGGGTTATGGGGTCATTATGGACTCGTTATGGGGTCGTTATGGGGTTATGGGGCCGTTATGGGGTCTTTATGGGGTTAAGGAGCCGTTTTATGGGGTTTTACGTTTCTGGGGCGGTTGTGGGGTCATTATGGGGTTCTGGGGTCTTTATGGGGTCATTATGGGGTCGTTCTGGGGTCGTGGGGTGGCTGTGGGGCTGGACTGACGCAGACAGACGGCGGCCAGCAGACGGACGGACGCCTCGGGGGGGGCGGAGCAGCCGGCGAACGGCTGCAGGGCGTAGGAGGAGAAGGTGAGCGCGATCACAGCCTGGTTCGTGGGGTAAACCACCAGCACCGCCAGCCACAGCCGCAGGAACCTGGGGGGCAGACCCACAAGTGGGGGGCGGACCCACAAGTGGGACCCAGAAGTGGGACCCATAAGTGGGACCAATGGGTGAGGGGGGGAACCATAAGTGTGGGGTCAGAGCCAGAAGTGGGACCCATAAGGGGGGGTGGGACCCACAAGTGGGGGGCAGACCCATAAGTGGGGGGTGGGACCCATAAGTGGGACCCATAAGATGGGGGGCTGACCCATAAGTGGGGTAAACCACCAGCACCGCCAGCCACAGCCGCAGGAACCTGGGGGGCAGACCCACAAGTGGGGGGCGGACCCATAAGTGGGGGGCGGACCCATAAGTGGGACCCAGAAGTGGGGGGTCAGACCCATAAGTGGGGGGCAGACCCAGAAGTGGGACCCATAAGTGGGACCAATGGGTGAGGGGGGGAACCATAAGTGTGGGGTCAGAGCCAGAAGTGGGACCCATAAGTGGGGGGCAGACCCATAAGTGGGGGGTGGGACCCATAAGTGGGACCCATAAGTGGGGGGCAGACCCATAAGTGGGGGGTGGGACCCATAAGTGGGACCCATAAGTGGGGGGCAGACCCATAAGTGGGGGTCAGAGCCATAAGTGGGACCCATAAGTGGGGTAAACCACCAGCACCGCCAGCCACAGCCGCAGGAACCTGGGGGGCAGACCCACAAGTGGGGGGCGGACCCACAAGTGGGGGGTGGGCCCATAAGTGGGACCCATAAGTGGGGGGCAGAGCCATAAGATGGGGATCAGAGCTATAGGTGTGGGGTCAGAGCCAGAAGTGGGACCCATAAGTGGGGGGCAGACCCATAAGTGGGGGGCTGACCCATAAGTGGGACCCACAATTGGGGGGCAGAGCCATAAGTGGGACCAATGGGTGAGGGGGGGAACCATAAGTGTGGGGTCAGAGCTATAGGTGTGGGGTCAGAGCCAGAAGTGGGGGGCAGACCCACAAGTGGGGGGCGGACCCATAAGTGGGGGGCGGACCCATAAGTGGGACCCATAAGTGGGACCAATGAGTGAGGGGGGGGAACCATAAGTGTGGGGTCAGAGCCAGAAGTGGGACCCATAAGTGGGGGGCAGACCCATAAGTGGGGGGTGGGACCCATAAGTGGGACCCATAAGTGGGGGGCAGACCCATAAGTGGGGGGTGGGACCCATAAGTGGGACCCATAAGTGGGGGGCAGACCCATAAGTGGGGGTCAGAGCCATAAGTGGGACCCATAAGTGGGGTAAACCACCAGCACCGCCAGCCACAGCCGCAGGAACCTGGGGGCAGACCCACAAGTGGGGGGCGGACCCATAAGTGGGGGGCTGACCCATAAGTGGGACCCATAAGTGGGACCCATAAGTGAGGGGGGGAACCATAAGTGTGGGGTCAGAGCCAGAAGTGGGACCCATAAGTGGGGGGTGGGACCCACAAGTGGGGGGCTGACCCATAAGTGGGGGGCTGACCCATAAGTGGGGGATGGGACCCATAGCTCACCCCAACCCCCCCCCATCTGCCCCCATAGCCCCCCATCCCACCCCATAACCCCCAAACTCACCCCACAACCCCCACCCGACCCCATAACCCCCCACCCCACCCCACAGCCCTCACCTCACCCCATAGACCCCCAACTCACCCTATAACCCCCAAGCCCACCCCATAGCCCCCCATCCCACCCCACAGCCCCCCTACTCACCCCACAACCCCCACCCAACCCCATAACCCCCCACCCCACCCCACAGCCCCCATCTCACCCCATAACCCCCAATCCCACCCCAAAACCCTCAATCCCACCCCACAGCCCCCCACCCGACCCCACAGCCCCCCGACTCACCCCGTCAGCCCCCATCTGCCCCCATAGCCCCCAATCCCACCCCATAGCCTCCCATCCCACCCCACAGCCCCCCAACTCACCCCACAGCCTCCATCCCACCCCATAACCCCCAATTCCACCCCACAGCCCCCCATCCGACCCCATAACCCCTCATCCGACCCCATAACCCCCCATCCCACCCCATAACCCCCAATTCCACCCCATAACCCCCAATCCCACCCCACAGCCCCCCACCCAACCCCACAGCCCCCCGACTCACCCCGTCAGCCCCCATCTGCCCCCATAACCCCCAATCCCACCCCATAACCCCCCACCCGACCCCACAGCCCCCCAACTCACCCCGTCAGCCCCCCATCTGACCCCATAACCCCCCATCCGACCCCACAGCCTCCATCCCACCCCATAACCCCCAATCCCACCCCACAGCCCCCCATCCAACCCCATAACCCCTCATCCAACCCCATAACCCCCAATCCCACCCCACAGCCCCCCAACTCACCCTGTCAGCCCCCCATCCCACCCCATAACTCCCAATCCCACCCCATAACCCCCAATCCCACCCCACAACCCCCACCCAACCCCATAACCCCCCACCCCACCCCACAGCCCCCATCCCACCCCATAACCCCCAATCTCACCCCACAACCCCCCACCCGACCCCACAGCCCCCCGACTCACCCCGTCAGCCCCCATCTGCCCCCATAGCCCCCAATCCCACCCCATAGCCTCCCATCCCACCCCACAGCCCCCCAACTCACCCTGTCAGCCCCCCATCCGACCCCATAACCCCTCATCCAACCCCATAACCCCCAATCCCACCCCAAAACCCCCCACCCGACCCCACAGCCCCCCTACTCACCCTGTCAGCCCCCCATCCCACCCCACAACCCCCCATCCCACCCCACAGACCCCCAACTCACCCCATAACCCCCAATCCCACCCCATAACCCCCCACCCGACCCCACAGCCCCCCAACTCACCGTCAGCCCCCCATCCCACCCCATAGCCCCCAATCCCACCCCACAGCCCCCCACCCGACCCCACAGCCCCCCGACTCACCCCGTCAGCCCCCATCTGCCCCCATAGCCCCCAATCCCACCCCATAACCCCCCACCCGACCCCACAGCCCCCCAACTCACCCCGTCAGCCTCCCATCTGACCCCATAACCCCCCATCCGACCCCACAGCCTCCATCCCACCCCATAACCCCCAATCCCACCCCACAGCCCCCCATCCGACCCCACAGCCCCCCACCCGACCCCACAGCCCCCCTACTCACCCTGTCAGCCCCCCATCCCACCCCACAACCCCCAATCCCACCCCACAGCCCCCATCCCACCCCATAACCCCCAATTCCACCCCATAACCCCCAATCCCACCCCACAACCCCCCACCCGACCCCATAACCCCCCACCCCACCCCACAGCCCCCCATCCCACCCCATAGCCCCCAATCCCACCCCACAACCCCCCACCCGACTCCACAGCCCCCCGACTCACCCCGTCATCCCCCATCTGACCCCATAACCCCCCACCCGACCCCACAGCCCCCGACTCACCCCGTCAGCCCCCCGAACACCTCGGCCACGTAGGCGTAATCCCCCCCGGCTTCGGGGATGGCGACCCCCAACTCCGCGTAGCAAAGCGCCCCCAATCCCGAAGCCAAACCGGCCCCCAACCAAACCAGCAGCCCGACCCCCAGGGAGCCGCTGTGGGTCAGAACCCCGCGGGGGGACACGAAGATCCCCGACCCGATGATGTTCCCTATGGGGAGAGACAGCGGTTATGGGGTGGCCCATAGATCCCAGAACACCCATAGGGACCCATAGGGACCATAAGGACCCATAGAGACCCATAGAGACCCATAGAGACCCATAGGGACCCATAGGGACCCATAGGGACCCATAGGGACCCATAGGGACCCATAGGGAACCATAGAGACCCATAGGGAACCATAGAGACCCATGGGGACCCATAGGGACCCATAGATCCCATAGAGACCCATAGGGACCCACAGATCCCATATAAAGCCATTGGGACCCATAGAGACCCATAGGGCCCCATAAATCCCAAAGGGACCCATAGAGACCCATAGGGACCCACAGATCCCATAAAAACCCATAGAGACCCATAGGGACCCATAGGGACCCATAGCGACCCACAGAAACCCATAAGGACCCTATAGGGACCTATAGGGACCCATAGAGACCCATAGGGACCCATAGGGACCCCATAGAGACCCCATAAGGACCCATAAATCCCGAAGGAACCCATAGGGACCCTCAAATCCCATAAAAAGTCATTGGGACCCATAGGGACCCATAGAGACCCATAGAGACCCATGGGGACCCATAGGGACCCATAAATCCCCTATAGAAACCCCATAGAGACCTATAAACCCCATAAAGAGCCACAGAGACCCATAGGGACCCATAGATCCCATAAAAACCCATAGAGAACCATAGGGACCCATAGGGACCCATAAACCCCATAAAGACCCCATAGAAACCCCATAGAGACCCATAAACCCCATAAAGACCTACAGAGACCCATAGGGGCCCATGGAGACTCCATAGAAACCCCATAAGGACCCATAGGGACCCATAGATCCCATAAAAACCCATAGAGAACCATAGGGACCCATAAAAACCCATAGGGACCCATAGAGACCCATAGAGACCCATAGGGACCCATAAACCCCATAAAGACCCCATAGAAACCCCATAGACATCCATAAACCCCATAGAGACCCCATAGGGACCCATAGGGACCCGAAAATGCCATTTCTGACCCCAAAATGATTCTTTCTGACCCCGAACTGCTCCTTTTTGGACCCAAATTTGTCATTTTTTGACCCAAAATGGCCATTTTTTCACCCCAAATTGTCCTTTCTGACCCCAAAATTGTCTTTTTTTGGCCCCAAATTGCTCCTTTTTAGCCCCAAATTGGTCATTTTTTGACCCAGAACTCCTTTGTGGACCCAAACTGCTCCTTTTTAGCCCCAAATTGAACTGCTCCTTTTTAGCCCCAAATTGGTCTTTTCTGATCCCCAAAATGCTCTTTTTTAACCAAAATCGGTTTTTTGGGACCCAAAATTGTCCTTTTTTGACCCACACTTCTCCTTTTTTAACCAAAATTGCCCTTTTTTGACCCAAAATGCTCCTTTTTGGACCCAAAATTGGTGTTTCTTGTCCCAAAATGCTCCTTTTTGGACCCAAACTTCTCCTTTTTAACCAAAATTGTCCTTTTTTGACCCAAACTTCTCCTTTTTTAACCCAAAATGCTCCTTTTTTTCAACCAAAATTGCTCTTTTTAGACCCAAATTGCTCCTTTTTTAACCAAAATTGCTCCTTTTTGACCCAAAATTGGTGTTTCTTGTCCCAAAATGCTCCTTTTTTAACCAAAATCGGTCTTTTTTGACCCAAAATGCTCCTTTTTTTACCCCAAATTGGTGTTTTTTGTCCCAAAATGCTCCTTTTTTAACCAAAATTGGTCTTTTTGGACCCAAAATTGTCCTTTTTTAACACCAAATGCTCCTTTTTTTAACCAAAATTCCCCTTTTTTAACCCAAAATGCTCCTTTTTTAAACCCAAATCGGTCTTTTTTGACCCAAAATTGTCTTTTTTGGACCCAAACTTCTCCAAAATTGCTCGTTTTTGACCCAAAATGCTCCTTTCTGACCCAAAATAGGTGTTTTTGGACCTAAAATGCTCCTTTTCTAACCAAAATTGCTCTTTTTTAACCCAAAATGCTCCTTTTTTAACCAAAATTGGCCTTTTTTGACCCAAATTGCTCCTTTTTAGACCCAAACTTCTCCTTTTTTAACCAAAATTGCTCCTTTTTGACCCAAAATGCTCCTTTTTTACCCCAAATTGGTGTTTTTTGTCCCAAACTGCTCCATTTTTACCCAAATCTGCCCTTTTTTGACCCAAAACTCTCCTTTTTTCTTCCCGCCCCAAACTTCCCCTTTCTTGACCCAAATCTTCATTTTCTCACCCCAAAAATCCCCTTTTTTTCGCCCCCAAGCTGCGACCTCGGAACCAAAAACCACCATTTTCGCCCTTCCTGCCCCAAAATCGCCGTTTTTTTCCACCCAAAATCGGCCCTTCCCTGCTCCGAAATCCGTTTTTTTTTCACCAAAATCCTCCTTTTTTCACCAAAATCCCCCCCTTTTTTCACCCAAAATCCCCCTTTTTTCACCCAAAATCCCCCCTTTTTTTGCCCCACCTCTGTGGCCGCCGGCCCCAAATTTCTCTTTTCCACCCCGAATCGGGTCGTTTTTTATTTTTTTTTTCCCTTTCTTTTTTCGCCGGCCCCCAAAATCCTCATTTTTTCGCCCCAAATCGCCGCCGTACGACCAAAAATCGCCATTTTTTGCCCCAAAGCGGCGATTTTTTTGCCTTTTTCCAGCCCAAAAACGGCGCCGTGACGTCACTGAGGCGTCGGACGTGGGGGGGGGCGGGGGGAGGGGCGAACGCCGGGCTTTTTTTTGGGGTGAAATCGGGCGATTTTGGGGCTCTTACCGACGATGACTGCGCACGCGCTGCGCAGCCCCAGAGAGCGCTTCAGGGCCACGGGCGGCGCCATCTTGGGGGCGGGGCCTAAAGGGGGAGGGGGCGGTGATTGGTGGGAGGGGCGAGAAGGGGCGGTGCCCGAGGGGAGGAGGGGCGGTGATTGGTGGGAGGGGGGCGGGAGAGGGGAAGCGGGGATTGGTGGAGGGGCGAGAAGGGGCGGTGCCTGAGGGGAGAAGGGGCGGTGATTCGTGGGGGGGCGAGAAGGGGCGGGGTTTGGAAGGGGGAGGGGGCTGTGATTGGTGGGAGGGACTGGAAAGGGCGGTGCCTGAGGGGAGGAGGAGTGGTGATTGGTGGGAGGGACAGGAAGGGGCGGTGCCTGAGGGGAGTGGGGAGCTGTGATTGGTGGGAGGAGCTGGGAGGGCAGGACGTTAAAGGGAGAGGGGGCGGTGATTGGTGGGAGGGGCGAGAAGGGGCGGTGCCTGAAAGGAGGAGGGGCGGTGATTGGTGGGAGGGGGCGGGAGAGGGGAAGCGGGGATTGGTGGGGGGAGGGAAGGGGCGGGTGCCTGAGGGGAGAAGGGGCGGTGATTCGTGGGGGGGCGAGAAGGGGCGGGGGTTTGGAAGGGGGTGGGGGGCGGTGATTGGTGGGAGGGACTGGAAGGGGTGGGGCGTGAGGGGAGTGGGGAGCTGTGATTGGTGGGAGGGGCTGAAAGGGGCTGTGATTGGTGGGAGGGACTGGAAGAGGTGGGGGCGTGAGGGGAGTGGGGAGCTGTGATTGGTGGGAGGGGCGAGAAGGGGGCGGTGCCCGAGGGGAGGAGGGGCGGTGATTGGTGGGAGGGGGGCGGGAGAGGGGAAGCGGGGATTGGTGGGGGGAGGGAAGGGGCGGTGCCTGAGGGGAGAAGGGGCGGTGATTCGTGGGGGGGGCGAGAAGGGGCGGGGTCTGAAAGGGGGTGGGGGGCGGTGATTGGTGGGAGGGACTGGAAGGGGTGGGGCGTGAGGGAGGTGGGGAGCTGTGATTGGTGGGAGGGGCGAGAAGGGGCGGATCCTGAGGGGAGTGGGGAGCTGTGATTGGTAGGAGGAGCTGGAAGGGGCGGTTCCTGAGGGAAGTGGGGAGCTGTGATTGGTGGGAGGGGCTGGGAGGGCAGGACGTTAAAGGGGGGTGGGGACAGTGATTGGTGGGAGGGGCCGGAAGGGGAGGTTCCTGAGGGGAGGAGGGGCGCTGATTGGTGGGAGGAGACGGAGGAGGGGATTGGTGGGTGGAGGGAAGGGGCGGGGCCTGAGGGGAGAAGGGACACTGATTGGTGGGAGGGCGAGAAGGGGCGGGGTTTGAAAGGGGGTGGTGGCGGTGATTGGTGGTGGGGGTTGAGGGGGGGAAGCGGGGATTGGTGGGGGGAGGGAAGGGGGCGGTGCTTGAAGGGAGGCTGGGCGCTGATTGGTGGGAGGGGCGGAAGGGGCGGGGCTTTAAAGGCAGAGGGTGCTGTGATTGGTGGGAGGAGCGAGAAGGGGCGGGGTCTGAAAGGGGGTGGGGAGCACTGATTGGTGGGGGGCAGAAGGGGCGGGGCGTTAAAGGCGGAGGGGGCTGTGATTGGTGGGATGGGGAAAGGAAGGGTGGGTTAAAGAGTGAGCAGCTGCGATTGGTGGGCGGGGCTGGGAGGGGCGGGGCTTAAAGGGGGGGTGGGGGGCGGTGATTGGTGGGAGGGACGAAAAGGGGGCGGTGCCTAAAGGGAGAGGGGAGGTGATTGGTGGGAGGGGGTGTGAAGGGGAGGGGTTTGTGGAGAGGAGGGCTGTGATTGGTGGGAGGAAATTGGGGGGAAATGGGAAAATTTGGGGGGAAAATTGGGGGAAAAGGGTCAAAGTTTGGGGGGGGAAAATGGGAAAATTTGGGGTTAAATGGGGGAAAATTTTGGGTTAAAAGGGTAAAATTTGGGGCTAAATGGGGGAAAATTGGGGGGGGAATCAAAGTTTGGGGGGGGAAAATGGGAAAAATTGGGGGTTAAAAGGGGGAAAAAATCGGGTGAAAATGGGAAAATTGGGGAAAAGGGGTCAAAGTTTGGGGAGAAAATGGGAAAATTTGGGGTTAAAAGGGGCAAATTGGGGTGAATATGGGAAAATTGGGGGAAAAATGGGAAAATTGGGGGTTAAATGGGGAAAATTGGGGTTAAAGGGGGAAAAATTGGGGGGAATATGGCAAAATTGGGGGGGGAAGGGGTCAAAATTTGGGGGAAAACGGGAAAAATTGGGGGGAATATGGGAAAATTGGGGGATAAAAGGGGGAAAATTGGGGGGAATATGGGGAAAAATGGGGTTAAAAGGTGAAAATTGGGGGAAAAGGGTTCAAAGTTTGGGGGGAAAATGGGAGAACTTGGGGGAAAAATGGGAAAATTTGGGGTTTTAAGGGGAAAATTGGGAGAAAAATGTGAAAATTGGTGGGGAAAATGGGAAAATTGGGGCGAAAAAGGAAAAATTTAGGGTTAAAATGGGGAAGAAACTGGGGGGAAAATGGGAAAATCTGGGGTTAAAGGGGGAAAATTTGGGGGGGGAAATGGGAAAATTTGGGGATTAAAATGGGAAAATTGGGGGAAAAGGGTCAAAGTTTGGGGGGGGAAATGGGAAAAATTGGGGTTAAAAGGGGAAAAATTGGGGTTAAAAGGGAAAAAACGGGGGGGGGAATATGGGAAAATTGGAGAAAAGGGGTCAAAGTTTGGGGGGAGAAATGGGAAAATTTGGGGTTAAAGGGCAGAAATTTGAGTTTAAAGGAGGAAAAATGGGAGAAAAATGGGAAAATTGGGGGCAAAAGGGAAAATTGTGGGAAAAGGGTCAAAGTTTGGGGGGAAATGGGAAAATTTGGGGTTAAAAGTGGAAAATTGGGGGGGAATATGCAGAAATTGGGGGGGACAGTGGGGAAATTGGGGAGAAAATGGGAAAATTGGGGGGGGAAGAGTCAAAATTTGGGGGGGAGAAACAGGGAAAATTGGGGGGAAATGGGAAAATTGGGGGTGAAAAGTGGAAAATTGGGAAAATATGCAGAAATTGGGAGGACAATGGGAAAACTGGGGGGGGAAATGGGAAAATTGGGGGGAAATGGGAAAACTGGGGGGTAAAGAGTCAAAATTTGGGGGGAAAACAGGAAAAATCGGGGGGGAAATGGAAAATTTGGGGTTAAAGGTGGAAAACAGTGGAAAAAAGGAGGAAATTGGGAGAAAATGGGGCAAATTTGGGGGAAAGGTTCAAACTTCGGGTTTCCCTCCGCGTGGGCTCCGAAATGGGGCAAATTTGGGGGAAATTCACCTGATTTTGGGGCGGCGGCGGCGGCGGCGTTGACCTTTGACCCCGGACTGTGACCCCGGGCGGAGCGCCGCACCCCAATGTGCCCCATTTCCCCCGTTATTAACCCCAAAATGCCCCATTTCCAGGCTTTTGAGCCCCCAAAACGGCCTCCTTTCCCCTGCCAGGACCCGAAGGAGGTCCTGCTTGCTTCTGTGCCGCCGCAAATTGCCCGATTTGCCCCAAATTTGCCCCGAATTTGGCCCTGATTTCACGCTGGGTCGGTGGGGTGGCTTGTGGGTCTCTGTGGGGAGCTTATGGGGCGCTTGTGGGGGGCTTAGGGGGCACTTATGGGGTTCTATGGGGCACTTATGGGGCACTTATGGGGCACAGTGGGCACTTATGGGGCGCTTATGGGGCAGAGTGGGCGCTTATGGGTCTCTATGGGGCACTTATGGGGCACTTATGGGGCACTTATGGGGCACTTATGGGGCACTTATGGGGCGCTTATGGGGCACAGTGGGCACTTATGGGACACTTATGGGGCACTTATGGGGCACTTATGGGGCACAGTGGGCATTTATGGGTCTCTATGGGGAGCTTATGGGCGCTTGTGGGGGGGCTTAGGGGGCACTTATGGGGCAGAGTGGGCACTTATGGGGCGCTTATGGGGCACAGTGGGCACTTATGGGTCTCTATGGGGCACTTATGGGGCACTTATGGGGCGCTTATGGGGCACAGTGGGCACTTAGGGGCACTTATGGGTCTCTATGGGGCACTTATGGGGCAGAGTAGGCACTTATGGGACACTTATGGGGCACTTATGGGGCACTTATGGGGCAGAGTGGGCACTTATGGGGCACTTATGGGGCAGAGTCAATACTTATGGGGCTCTATGGGGCACAGTGGGCACTTATGGGGCACTTATGGGTCTCTATGGGGCACTTATGGGGCAGAGTAGGCACTTATGGGCACTTATGGGGCACAGTGGGCACTTATGGGGCACTTATGGGTCTCTATGGGGCACTTATGGAGCACAGTGGGCACTTATGGGGCACTTATGGGGCGCTATGGGGCTCTCTGGGGCACTTATGGGGCACAGTGAGCACTTATGGGGCGCTATGGGGCTCTATGGGGCACTTATGGGTCTCTATGGGGCACTTATGGGGCGCAGAGGGCACTTATGGGGCACTTATGGGGCACTTATGGGGCTCTATGGGGTACTTACGGGGCTCTATGGGTCCCTATGGGGCAGTTATGGGGTCTATGGGCCTCTATGGGGCTCTATGGGGCACTTATGGGTCACAGTGGGCACTTATGGGGCGCTTATGGGGCACTTATGGGTCTCTATGGGGCACTTATGGGTCCATATGGGTTCCCCATTTAAGCCCCACTGATCTCTTTTGGCCCCGCCCCCTTCCATTAACCCCGCCCCTTTTCCTTTAGCCCCGCCTTTTCCCTTTAACCCCGCCCCCTTCCCTTTAGCCCCGCCCCTTTGTGACCCCTCCCCCTCTGACTCCGCCCCCAGCGCCGCGGCTCTCATCCAATCAATGGACGCCGCACGGGGAAGGGGGCGGGGCTTAACCCCCGAGCCCCGCCCCTCGCTCCGCCCCAAAGCCCCCCCACTGCCCCCCCCCGCCCCCAAAATCTCCCTTTTTCACCCCAAAACAATAAAAGCGAACGACGAACCCGGCGCTGATCATTTCCGGGTCATTTGGGGGTCATTACAGGTCACGGAGGGATCATGTGACCATTAGGAGTCACGTGGTCATTTGGGGCCCCACACTTATGGGTCCTGCCCCACACTTGTGGGTCCCACCCCACATTTATGGGTCCTGCCCCACACTTATGGGTCCCACCCCCCACTTATGGGTCTGACCCCCCACTTATGGGTCCCACCCCACATTTATGGGTCCTGCCCCACACTTATGGGTCCCACCCCACACTTATGGGTCCCACCCCACATTTATGGGTCCTGCCCCACACTTATGGGTCTGACCCACACTTATGGGTCCCACCCCACACTTATGGGTCCCACCCCCCACTTATGGGTCTCGCTTATGGGTCTGACCTCCCACTTATGGGTCCCGCCCCACACTTATGGGTCCCACCCCACATTTATGGGTCCCACCCCCCACTTATGGGTCTGACCCCCCACTTATGAGTCCCACCCCACATTTATGGGTCCTGCCCCACACTTATGGGTCCCACCCCACACTTATGGGTCTCACTTATGGGTCTGACCCCCCACTTATGGGTCCTGCCCCCCACTTGTGGGTCCCGCCCCACATTTATGGGTCTCACTTATGGGTCTGATCCCACACTTATGGGTCCCACCCCACACTTATGGGTCTCACTTATGGGTCTGACCCCCCACTTATGGGTCCCACCCCACACTTATGGGTCCCACCCCCCCACTTATGGGTCCAGCCCCACACTTATGGGTCTCATCCCACACTTATAGGTCCCACCCCCCACTTATGGGTCTCACTTATGGGTCGACCCCCTACTTATGGGTCTGACCCACACTTATGGGTCCCGCCCCACACTTATGGGTCTCACTTATGGGTCTGATCCCCCACTTATGGGTCCCACCCCACATTTATGGGTCCAGCCCCATATTTATGGGTCCCACCCCACATTTATGGGTCCAGCCCCACACTTATGGGTCCTGCCCCCCACTTGTGGGTCCCACCCCCCACTTATGGGTCCTGCCCCACATTTATGGGTCCCTCCCCCCACTTATGGGTCTGATCCCCCACTTATGGGTCCCACCCCACATTTATGGTCCCACCCCACACTTATGGGGTCTCACTTATGGGTCTGATCCCACACTTATGGGTCCCACCCCACATTTATGGGTCCTGCCCCACATTTATGGGTCCCCGCCCCCCACTTATGGGTCCTGCCCCACATTTATGGGTCCCACCCCACATTTATGGGTCCAGCCCCCCACTTATGGGTCTCACCCCACACTTATGGGCCCCACTGATGGTCCCCCCCCCACATTTATGGGTCCCACCCCACACTTATGGGTCTGACCCCCCACTTATGGGTCCCACCCCCCACTTAGGGGTCTGCCCCACACATATGGGCCCCACTGATGGTCCCCCCCCCCCCACATTTATGGGTCCCACCCCAAACTTATGGGTCCCGCCCCCCACTTATGGGTCTGACCCCCCACTTATGGGTCCAGCCCCACACTTATGGGTCGTCGCCGCCCCCCCCCCACATCAGGCTCACACGACACTTCCGGTTCCCCCCGGGGGCCTTTATTTCCCCTCCCCCTCCTCCTCCTCCTCCTCCTCCTCCACTTCCTGTGACCACACCCCCGGACCGGAAGTCCCGCCCCCTCCCAACAAGCCACGCCCCCAAGATTCATTTTTTGTTGTTGTTGTTCTGCCCCGCCCCCTCATTGCTTGGCCCCGCCCCTCGGCCCCCAACGGCGTCGTCCCATTGGCTGCGGCTCCGCCACCTGAAAGACAAAGGAGACTCACGGGGAAGGGGGCGGGGCTTGAGCGGGAGGGGGGCGGGGTCAAGGGATGGCCCCGCCCCCTCCTCCTCCTCCTCCTCCTCCTCCCCTCCCCCACCTCCCGTCCCTTTTCTCTGCCCCACACTTGTGGGGCGCTGACGGCCTTCAGTATGGGGAGTACCAGGAGGTGGCTCTGGCTCGGCCCCTGGGGGAGAGAAAAAAAAAAGAGGTTGGGGGGGTGGGGGGGGGGGCAGGGGGTCACGTGGATGGGCGGGACCCCCTTTGGAGGACTCTCGGGGGGGGCTTGGAGGACTTTGGGACAGTCAGAGCCCTTCCTTGGAGGACCCAGGGACCATAGGAACCCCTTTGGAGGACTCTTGGGGGGGCTTGGAGGACCCAGGAACCATAGGAACCCCCTTGGAGGACTCTTGGGGGGGCTTGGAGGACTTTGGGACAGTCGGAGCCCTTCCTTGGAGGACCCAGGGACTATAGGAACCCCTTTGGAGGACTCTTGGGGGGGGCTTGGAGGACTTTGGGATGGTCGGAGCCCTTCCTCGGAGGACCCAGGGATCATAGGAACCCTCTTGGAGGACTCTTAGGGGGGCTTGGAGGACTTTGGGACAGTCGGAGCCCTTTCTTGGAGGACCCAGGGACCATAGGAACCCCCTTGGAGGACTCTTGGGGGGGCTTGGAGGACTTTGGGACAGTCGGAGCCCTTCCTCGGAGGACCCAGGGATCACAGGAACCCCCTTGGAGGACTTAGGTACAGTCAGAGCCTGACTTGGAGGACCAGGTACCACAGAACCCCCTTGGAGGATTCTGGCAGAGCCCTTGGAGGACTTAGGTACAGTCGGAGCCTGACTTGGAGGACCAGGTACCACAGAACCCCCTTGGAGGACTCTGGCAGGGCCCTTGGAGGACTTAGGTACAGTCGGAGCCCTTCCTTGGAGGACCTAGGAACCACACAGTCCCCCTTGGAGGACTTTAGGGCTCCTTGGAGGACCCAGCTACCACAGAACCCCATTTTGAAACACTCCAGTCACCCTTGGAGGACCCAGGGACCACCAAACCCCTTCGGAGGACTGTGGAAGTCCTTGGAGGACTTAGATACAGTCACACTCCTTCCTTGGAGGACCCAGTGCCATAGAATCGCCCTTGGAGGACTCTAGGGCTCCTCGGAGGACCCAGGGACCACCAAACCCCCTTTGGAGGACCGTGACAGCCTTCCTTCCGACCTCGGAGGACCCGTCACCAACCGGAAGAGCTCCCCTACCTGTAGGCCCTCCCCCGGGGCCGACTGTAGCCGCTGTAGAATCGCGCTCGGCTCGCCCCGTAACCGCCGCCTCCGCCGCGACCCCGGTAACGAGAACGGGGGAAACCCCGATCCGTTGTGCTGATTCCGGGGCGGTTCGTCCGCTTCGGGATCACCTGCGGGACGACACGACGCCCCCGTCGTCGCGATAGAGATCCGACTGTCGCGATAGGACGCCCTCCCATCGCGATAGAGCTCCCTGTCGCTGCTACAGAGGTCCGACCGTCACGATAGGACCCCCTCCCATCGCAATAGGACTCCCTCCCATCGCGATAGAGCTCCTCGTCGCTGCTACAGAGGTCTGACTGTCGCGATAGGACGCCCTCCCATCGCGATAGAGCTCCCTATCGGTGCTATAGAGGTCCGACCGTCGCGATAGGACGCCCTCCCATCGCGATAGAGCTCCCTATCGCTGCTATAGAGGTCCGACTGTCGCGATAGGACGCCCTCCCATCGCGATAGAGCTCCTCGTCGCTGCTACAGAGGTCCGACTGTCGCGATAGGACGCCCTCCCATCGCGATAGAGCTCCCTGTCGCTGCTATAGAGGTCCGACGGTCGCGATAGGACGCCCTCCCATCGCGATAGAGCTCCCTGCTGCTGCTATAGAGGTCTGACTGTCATGATAGGACGCTCTCCCATCGCAATAGAGCTCCCTGTCGCTGCTATAGAGGTCTGACTGTCGCGATAGGACGCCCTCCCATCGCGATAGAGCTCCCTGCTGCTGCTATAGAGGTCTGACTGTCATGATAGGACGCTCTCCCATCGCAATAGAGCTCCCTGTCGCTGCTATAGAGGTCTGACTGTCGCGATAGAACGCCCTCCCATCGCGATAGAGCTCCCCGTCGTCGCGATAGAGCATCCCATTGTTGCGACATAAGGCCCCGTCGTGATACAACTCCCCATGATTGCACTGTATGAGCTTCCGTCGTGACACAGCGTTCCTCCATCACAATATAATGCCTCCACCCCATTGCGATCCAGCACGTTCTGTCACGACATAAACCCCCCCCATCATGACAAAAAGCTGCCTGGTTGCAACACAGCACATTCTATCGCGACACAACATCCCCCTATCGCAACACAACATCCCCCTATCGCAACACAAAGTCCCCCTATCGCGACATAACGCTCCTTTATTGGAACACAATGCCTCTTGTCATGCTATAGCGCCTTCCATTGCGACGTGACACCCCCCCATCGCGACACGACGCCCCCTATCACGACACAACGCCTCCCGTCATGACGCAGCGCCTCCTATCAAGACATAACGTCTTCCGTCTCGATATAAAACCCTCCATCGCAACACAACGCTGCCCTACCGCGACATAACGCCCCCTATAGCAACATAACGCCCCCCTATCGCGATACAATGCCCCCCTATCGCGACACGACGCGCCTCCCCCCCCCCCCACTATCGCGACACGACGCACCTTGATCTGCCGGCCGCGGAAGAGGGATTCGTCGAGCGCCATGGAGGTTCGCACCGATTCCTTCTCCGAAAACTCGATGTATGCGAACCTGGGGGGGGGGGAAAGGGGGGGGGGGGGTCAGTTTGGGGCATTTTGGGGGATTTTGGGGTCAATTTGGGGGATTTTTGGGTCGTTTTGGGGTGATTTTGGGGGATTTTGGGGTCAGTTTGGGGGATTTGGGGGCATTTTGGGGGTCAGTTTGGGGTCAGTTTGGGGGATTTTGGGGACAGTTTGGGGTCAGTTTGGGGGATTTGGGGGGAGTTTGGGGGATTTTGGGGCATTTTAGGGTCATTTTGGGGTCAGTTTGGGGATTTGGGGGGAGTTTGGGGGATTTTGGGGACAGTTTGGGGTCAGTTTGGGGCCATTTTGGGGGATTTTGGGGTCATTTGGGGGTCATTTGGGGGCATTTTGGGGCATTTCAGGGCCATTTTGGGGTCATTTGGGGAGATTTTGGGGTCACTTTGGGGCATTTTGGGGTCGCTTTGGGTACGGGGGGATTTGGGGGGGATTTGGGGGTCATTTGGGATCAGTTTGGGGTCAGTTTGGGGTCATTTTGGGGGATTTTGGGGTCATTTTGGGGCCATTTTGGGGTCATTTGGGGAGATTTCGGGGTCAGTTTGGGGCATTTTGGGGTCATTTTGGGGGATTTTGGGGCTTTTTGGGGGACATTTTGGGGCATTTTGGGGTGATTTCGGGGTCATTTTGGGGGATTTTGGGGCATTTTGGGGTCATTTTGGGGTCACTTTGGGGGATTTGGGGGCCATTTTGGGTGATTCTGGGGGATTCTGGGGTCATTTCGGGGCCATTTTGGGAGATTTTGGGGCCATTTTGGGGGATTTTGGGGTCATTTTGGGGCATTTTGGGGTGATTTTAGGGGATTTTGGGGTCATTTCGGGGCCATTTTGGGGTCATTTTGGGAGATTTTGGGGCATTTCGGGTCAGTTTGGGGCCATTTGGGGGATTTTGGGGTCATTTTGGGGTCATTTTGGGGGATTTTGGGGTCTTTCGGGTCGCTTTGGGTACAGGGGGATCTGGGGGGGGATTTTGGGGTCATTTTGGGGGATTTTGGGGTCATTTTGGGGTCTTTTGGGGTCGCTATGGATACGGGGGGGTTTGGGGGGGATTTTGGGGTGATTTTGTAGGATTTTGGGGTGTTTTTTGGGGTCCAGACCCTTTGGGGTGCCCGCTGTACTTATCACACAGGATGGAGGATTTCTGTGGTCATTTTGGGGCCATTTAGGGCCATTTTGGGGTATTTTGGGGCCATTTTTGGGTATTTTGGGGTCATTTTGTAGGATTTTGGGGTGATTTTGTAGGATTTTGGGGTGTTTTTTGGGGTACAGACCCTTTGGGGTGCCCGCTGTACTTATCACACAGGATGGTGACCCTGTTGACGGAGCCGCAGCCGTGGAAATGCGCCTCCAGTTCCTCCGCCGTCGCCCCATAATCCACCTTCGGGGTCGGGGGGGGCAAAATCACCCCATAGAAAAGACCCCCGCCCCATAGGAGACCCCCACCCCATAGCTGGGACCCCTGTGCCCCATAGGAGACTCTTTGGGCCCCATAGAAGAGCCCCATCCCATAGCGGGGACCCCCACCCCATAGCACAGACCCCCACCCCATAACTGGGACCCTCTGAGACCCCAAATGAGACCCCAGACCTCAAAAGACACTCCCAGACCCCAAAAGAGACCCCAAATGAGACCCCAGACCCCAAACAGAACCCCAGACCCCAAAAAAGACCCCAAAACAGATCCCAAAACAGACCCCCAGACCCCAAATGAGACCCCAAACGAGAACCCCAGACCCCAAACAAGACCCCAAAAGAGACCCCAGACCCCAAAAGAGACCCCAAAAGAGACCCCAGACCCCAAAAACGACCCCAAAAGAGAACCCAGACCCCAAATGAAGCCCCAAATGAGACCCCAGACCCCAAACAAGACCCCAAACGAGAACCCCAGACCCCAAAAGAGACCCCAGACCCCAAAAACGACCCCAAAACTGACCCCAAAAGAGACCCCAGACCCCAAATGAGACCCCAAAAGAGACCCCAGACCCCAAACAAGACCCCAAAAGAGACCCCAAACCCCAAAAGAGACCCCAAATGAGACCCCAGACCCCAAAAACGACCCCAAAACTGACCCCAAAAGAGACCCCCAGACCCCAAATGAGACCCCAAAAGAGACCTCAGACCCCAAAAACGACCCCAAAACCGACCCCAAAAGAGACCCCCAGACCCCAAATGAGACCCCGGACCCCAAATGAAACCCCAAAAGAGACCCCAGACCCCAAACCCGACCCCCCCCCAGCGAGGACTGACGTTGCCGACGTAAATGGAGCGAGCGTCGGCCTCCATCTTCTCCTCCAGCGACATAATGACGGGGCCGGCTGTGGGGACACCCCAAAATCACCCCAAAATCACCCCAAATAAAACCCCAAAACGGCCCCGAATCGTGGCACCAATGGGACCCCAAAAGGAGACCCCAAAATGACCCCAAATCCCCCCAAAATGACCCCAAATTCCCCCAAATTGATCCCCAAAATGTGACTCAAAGTGATCCTAAATGCCACCCCAAAAAGCCCCCAATGTGACCCCAAAAGTCACCCCAAAATCACCCTAAATAAAACCCTAAAACGGCCCCGAAACGTGGCACCAATGGGACCCCAAAAGGAGACCCCAAAATGACCCCAAATTCCCCCAAAATGACCCCAAAATGTGGCACCAATGGGACCCCAAAGTGGGACCCCAAGAAACCCCCAGTGTGACCCCAAAATCACCCCAAAATCACCCCAAATAAAACCCCAAAACGGCCCCGAAACGTGGCACCAATGGGACCCCCAAAAGGAGACCCCAAAATGACCCCAAATCCCACCAAAATGACCCCAAAATCCCCCCAAAGTGACCCCAAAATGTGGCACCAAAGGGACCCCAAACGCCACCCCAAAATGACCCCAATGTGACCCCAAAAATGACCCCAAAATCACCCCAAATAAAACCCCAAAACGGCCCCGAAACGTGGCACCAATGGGACCCCAAAAGGAGACCCCAAAATGACCCCAAATCCCCCCAAAATGACCCCAAATCCCCCCAAATTGACCCCAAAACATGGCACCAATGGGACCCCAAAATGGGACCCAAAAAACGCCAGTGTGACCCCAAAAGTCACCCCAAAATCACCCCAAATAAAACCCCAAATAAAACCCCAAAACGGCCCCAAAACGTGGCACCAATGGGACCCCCAAAAGGAGACCCCAAAATGACCCCAAATCCCCCCAAAATGACCCCAAATTCCCCCAAATTGATCCCCAAAATGTGACTCAAAGTGATCCTAAATGCCACCCCAAAAAGCCCCCAATGTGACCCCAAAAGTGACCCCAAAATCACCCCAAATAAAACCCCAAAATGACCCCAAAATGTGGCACCAACGTGACCCCAAAATGGGACCCCAAAAAACCCCCAGTGTGACACCAAATGCCATCCCAAAATGACCCCAAATCCCCCCAAAAAGACCCCAAAATTGACCCCAAATCCCCCCAAAATTGACCCCACGATTTTCCCACACCGCAAAATGACCCAAAATCCCACAAAAAGACCCAAAATCCCACAAAATGACCCAAAATCCCACAAAATGACCCCAAAATTGCCCTCAACTGCCCAGGATTGGGGCTCACCTTCATCTCTTTTTCCACTTCATTTGACCCCCAAAAAGACCCCAAAATTGACCCCAAATCCCCCAAATTTGACCCCAAACCCCCCCAAAATTGACTCCCCGATTTTCCCACACCCCAAAAAGACCCAAAATCCCCCAAAATGACCCAAAATCCCACAAAATGACCCCAAAATTGCCCTCAACTGCCCAGGATTGGGGCTCACCTTCATCTCTTTTTCCACTTCATTTGACCCCCAAAAAGACCCCAAAATTGACCCCAAATCCCCCCAAATTGACCCCAAATCCCCCCAAAATTGACCCCCCGATTTTCCCACACCCCAAAATGACCCAAAATCCCACAAAATGACCCAAAATCCCACAAAATGACCCCAAAATTGCCCTCAACTGCCCAGGATTGGGGCTCACATTTATCTCTTTCTCCACTTCATTTTACCCCCAAAAATGACCCCAAATCCCCCAAATTTGACCCCAAATCCCCCCAAAATTGACCCCCCGATTTTCCCACGCCCCAAAAAGACCCAAAATCCCCCAAAATGACCCAAAATCCCACAAAATGACCCCAAAATCGCCCCAAATTGCCCAGTCTTGAAGTCTCTTTCTCCACTCCGTTTTATCCCAAAAGAGACCCCAAAATTGACCCCAAATCCCCCAAAATTTGACCCCAAACCCCCCCAAAAATTGACCCGAAAATTTCCCACACCCCAAAATGACCCAAAATCCCCCAAAATGACCCCAAAATTGCCCACCATTGCCCGGGGGGGGGCTCATGTTCATCTGTTTCTCCACTTCGTTTTGGAGCTCTTTGAGTTTCTCTGCCTCCTCCTCCATCTCTCGGACGCGAGCCTTGATGGCCTCCAGTTCCTTAAAAAAAAGGGGGGGGGGGGGAGCAGATTTTGGGGGAAAAAAAGGGATTTTTGGTAAAATCCCACTTTGCTGCATCTGGAGAGTTGAAAAGGAGCCGAAACGGCCCCAAAACCACGCGAAATTCTGCCCCAAAATGGACACAAATGACCCCAATATTTGACACCAAAAAGATACAAAATGATCCCAAAAAGATCCCAAAGAAAGACCCCAAAAAGGACCCAAATGACCCCAAAAATTGACCCCAAAAATTGACCCCCAAAAGACCCAGAATGACCCCAAAAAGACCTCAAAGAAAGACCCCAAAAAGGACCCAAATGACCCCAAAAATTGACACCAAAAAGACACAAAATGACCCTAAAAGACCCCAAAGAAAGACCCCAAAGAGGACCCATAAAAATCCCAAAAATTGACCCAAAAAGACCCAAAATGACCCCAAAAAGACCCAAGAAGATCTCAAAAAGGATCCAAATGACCCCAAAATTTGACCCCCCAAAAGACCCAAAATGATCCCAAAAAGATCCCAAAGAAAGACCCCAAAGAGGACCCATAAAAATCCCAAAAATTGACCCCAAAAAGATCCAAAACAACCCCAAAAAGATCCCAAAGAAAGACCCCAAAAAGACCCAAATGAACACCAAAATTTGACCCCAAAAAGACCCAAGATGACCCCAAAAAGGACCCAAATGACCCCAAAAATTGACACCAAAAAGACCCAAAATGTCCCCAAAAAGATCCCAAAGAAAGACCCCAAAAAGGACCCAAATGACCCCAAAAATTGACCCCAAAAATTGACCCCCAAAAGACCCAGAATGACCCCAAAAAGACCTCAAAGAAAGACCCCAAACAAGATCCAAATGACCCCCAAAATTGACCCCAAGAAGACCCAAAATGACCCCAAAAAGATCCCAAAGAAAGACCCCAAAAAGGACCCAATGATCCCAAAAATTGACCCCCAAGAAGACCCAAAATGACACCAAAAAGGACCCAAAGAAAGACCCCAAAAAGACCCACAAGAACCACAAAAATTGACCCCAAAAAGCCTCAAAATGACCCCAAAAAGGACCCCCAAAAAAGATCCCATACAGGACCCAAAAATGACCCAAAAGACCCCAAAAATTCACCCCAAAAAGCCCCAAAATGACCCAAAAAGGACCCAAATGACCCCAAAAAGGGACCCCAAAAAAAGATCCCAAACAGGACCCAAAAATGACCCAAAATTTGACCCCAAAAAGCCTCAAAATGACCCCAAAGACCCCAAAGACCCCAAAAAGGACCCAAATGATCCCAAAAATTGACCCCAAAAAGCCTCAAAACGTCCCCAAAAAGGACCCAAGTGACCCCAAAAATTGATCCCATACAAGACCCAAAAATGACCCAAATGACCCCAAAATTTGACCCCAAAAAGCCTCAAAATGACCCCAAAGACCCCCAAAAGGACCCAAATGATCCCAAAATTGACCCCAAAAAGACCAAAAATGACCCCAAAAGATCCCAAAGAAAAACCCCAAGAGGACCCATAAAAATCCCAAAAATTGACCCCAAAAGCCTCAAAATGTCCCCAAAAAGGAACCAAATGACCCAAAAAGACCCCAAAAAAGCCCCGAAATGATGGAGACCGGAAGTGCCGCCCAAACCGGAAGTGCCCCATTGAGACCCACAAAGCGCCACAAAAAGGCAAAAAAAAATCCCTCGAAAACCCCAAAATGACCCAAAAATACCCGAAATGCCCCCAAAATGGCCGGAAGTAGAACAAAAAAGCACCGGAAGTGCCCCAAAATTGTCACAAATTGCCCCAAAAAGAGGCCAAAAATGAGCAGAACCGGAAGTGCCCCCCCAAACCGGAAGTGCGCCATTGAGACCCACAAAGTGCCACGAAAAGGCCCAAAATGTTGCCTCAAAAACCCCAAAATGCCCCAAAAATACCCAAAATTCCTCAAAAATGACCGGAAATAGAATGAAAAAGACCGGAAGTGCCTCAAAAATTGCCCCTAAATGACACAATGAGGCCAAAAAGGGCCAAAAGGAGCAGAACCGGAAGTAACACCCCAAAACCCGGAAGTGCCCCCTAAACCGGAAGTGCCCCCAACGAGACCCACAAGGCGCCACAAAGACCAAAAATTCCCCCCCGCGCAGCCCCCCCACTGCTATCACGTGACCGCCAACAAGCCCCGCCCCTTCCGCTTCCCGTCACGACCCACTTCCGGTCCTGGCGGGAAAAAAAGCAACCCACGTGACCCAAGAATCCCCCCCCAAAGCCTCCAAGCCCCACACTGACCGGAAATGCCCCCAAGAAAGCCACCCACCGCTTCTTTCCCTATCACGTGACCAAACCTCGTTTCCCGCCACCCCACCACGTGACCCCTCCGTCAATCCCCGCCCCTTCCGCCTTCCATCCCTCCTCGCACTTCCGGTTCCGCTCCAAAGTGGCGGCAAAAAATAAAACAACCAAACCCACGTGACCCAAAAGAGCACCCCCCCCCGCCCAAGTCCCCCAAGACCGGAAGTGCCCCACACAGACCGGAAATGCCCCCAAAGGAGCTCCCCCCGCTTCCCAATCACGTGACCACCCCTCGTTTCCGCCACCTCTCCACGTGATCCCATCCCTCAAGCCCCGCCCCTTCCGCCTCCCATCCCTCCTTGCACTTCGGTTCCACGCCAAAGTGGCGGCAAAAAAAAAAAAACCTACCCCACGTGACCCAATAAGAGCCGCTTCCCCCCCCTCACCCCCTCCCCTCCACAGTCCCTGCCAGCTTCCATGACCGGAAGTGCCCCACACAGACCGGAAATGCCCCCAAGAGAGCCGCCTCCTAGCCCTTTTCCCAATCACGTGACCACCCCTCGTTTCCCGCCACCCCTCCACGTGACTCCACCCCTCAAGCCCCGCCCCTTTTACCTCCCTCCCTCCTTACACTTCCGGTTCCGCGCCAAAGTGGCGACAAAAAAAAAAAATGCCAGCCAACCCCACGTGACCCAGAACCCCCCCCAAGCCCGGAAGTGCCCCACACAGACCGGAAACGCCCCCAAGAGAGCCGCCTCCTAGCGCTTTTCCCAATCACGTGACCACCCCTCGTTTCCCGCCACCCCTCCACGTGACCCCACCCCTCAAGCCCCGCCTTTTCCGCCTCCCATCCCTCCCTCACTTCCGTTCCCCCCCCCAACCCCCCCCTTCGTCTTTCCGTCTTTCCCCCCCCCTTCATTCTCTCACCGGATCCTCGATGGCGGCGTCTCCTCCGTCTCCTTCCCCGAGCCCCCCTTCCTCCTCCAACTCCTCGCTTCCTTCGGGCCCCGTTCCGCCCGACGACGACGACACCGAAGGCCCAGACGGCGGCGGCGGTTGCGACGTCCCAGATCCCGACCCGACCCCGACGGCGGCAACGGCGGCGGCGCCGCCTCCGCTTCCCCCCAACCCGATTCCCACCCCCCCTCCTCCTCCTCCTCCTCCTCCTCCTCCTCCTCCTCCGCCACCCGCCCTCCCTCCTCCCTTCCCCGATTCCCTCCTCCCGTTTCGTTCCCGTTCCCTTCTTCCCCTTCGGCCGACCCTAAGCCGTTGCCATAAGGGCCCGGCCCAAGGTTTCCCGCTTCGGGTCCGGCCGACGCCCCAGCCGCTGTTGCGCCGAAACCGCCGCCGCCGCCGTTTGGGCACCGCTCGGAGCGCGCAGCGCCGCCGCCATCGGCACCGTCGGCGAGGGGAGGAATGAGGGGATTGGTGGAGAGAGGCGGAAGGGGAGGGGTTTAGGGCGGAAGGAGGGTGTGGGGGGGGAAAGGCGGGGATTTTGGCGGATGTGGGGATGAAAGGGCGGAAGTGAGGGCGATGGTTACAGTTAAGGGCGGAAGTGGGTGGTGAAGACCGGAAGTGGCGATTTAAGGCTTTTTTTTAAGGATTGTGGCTTTTAATGAGGGATTGGAGGAGAGAGGCGGAAGGGAGGGGTTTAGGGCGGAAAAAGGGAGTGGGGGGGGAAGGCGGGGATTTGGGCGGATGTGGGGGATGAAAGGGCGGAAGTGAGGGCGAATGGTTACGGTTAAGGGCGGAAGTGAAGGTATAGACCGGAAGTTAAGGGTTTAGGGCTATTTTAACAACGGATTGCGGTCGATTAATGAGGGATTGGTGGAGAGAGGCGGAAGGGGAGGGGTTTAGGGCGGAAGGAGGGAGTGGGGGGGGAAAGGCGGGGATTTTGGCGGCTGTGGGGGATGAAAGGGCGGAAGTGAGGGCGAATGGTTACGGTTAAGGGCGGAAGTGGGGGGTGAAGACCGGAAGTGGCGATTTAAGGCTTTTTTTTTAAGGATTGTTGGCTTTTAATGAGGGATTGGAGGAGAGAGGCGGAAGGGGAGGGGTTTAGGGCGGAAGGAGGGTGTGGGGGGGAAAGGCGGGGATTTGGGCGGATGTGGGGGATGAAAGGGCGGAAGTGAGGGCGAATGGTTACAGATAAGGGCGGAAGTGGGGGGTGAAGACCGGAAGTTAAGGGTTTAGGGCTATTTTAACAACGGATTGCGGTCGATTAATGAGGGATTGGTGGAGAGAGGCGGAAAGGGAGGGGTTTAGGGCGGAAGGAGGGTGTGGGGGGGAAAGGCGGGGATTTTGGCGGATGTGGGGGATGAAAGGGCGGAAGTGAGGGCGAATGGTTACGGTTAAGGGCGGAAGTGAAGGTATAGACCGGAAGTTGCGGCTTTAGGGCTATTTTAACAAAGGATTGGAGCACTTTAATGAGGGATTGGTGGAGTGAGACGGAAGGGGCGGGGTTTAGGGTGGATGTTGGAGGTAAAAGGGCGGAAGTCGGGTGGAGTGGCTGCATGTAAGGGCGGAAGTGGGGGGTGAAGACCGGAAGTTGCGGGTTTAGGGCTATTTTTTAAAGGATTGTTGGCTTTTAATGAGGGATTGGAGGAGAGAACCGGAAGGGGCGGGGTTTAGGGCGGAAGGAGGGAGTGGGGGGGAAGGCGGGGATGTGGGGGATAAAAGGGCGGAAGTTGGGTTAGGGTGGCAGCATGTAAGGGCGGAAGTGAGGCTATAGACCGGAAGTTGAGGATTAGGTGCCTTTTAATAAAGGATTGGTGCCCTTTCATGAGGGATTGGTGGAGAGAGCCGGAAGGGGCGGGTTTAAGGGCGGATGTTGTTGAGGTTACGGGCGGAAGCGCGAGCAGTGGGCGGAATGAGTGGGAAGGGGTGGGGTTACGGGCGGAAGTGCGAGGTAAGGGCGGAAGTAGTGCCGAGTAAGGGCGGAAGTAGTGCCCGAGTGGCCTCGAGAAGGGCGGAAGTGACGTTTGAGGAGCGGAAGTGGAGTGGAGCGGGGATCAGGGCTGTGCGTCTGCCCCATAAATCTGTCCCCGCCCCATAGATACGGCTCTGCCCCATCGATCCATCCCAGCCCCATAGATATGTTCCTGCCCCATAGATCCATCCCAGCCCCATAGATGTGCTCCTGCCCCACAGATCCATCCCTTCCCATAGATCCAACCCTGCCCCATAGATCCATCCCAGCCCCATAGATCCATCCCAGCCCATAGATGTGTTTCTGCCCCATAGATCCATCCCCGCCCCATAAATGCAGCCCTGCCCACAGATCCATCCCAGCCCCATAGATATGGCTCTGCCCCATAGATCCATCCTTGCCCCACAGATCCACCCCTGCCCCATAGATCCACCCCTGCCCCATAGATCCATCCCTGCCCATAGATATGGTTCTGCCCCACAGATGCATCCCCACCCCATAGATCCATCCCAGCCCCATAGATTTCTCCCTGCCCCACAGATCAATCCCTGCCCCATAGATCCATCCCCACCCCATAGATGTGCTCCTGCCCCATAGATCCAACCCTGCCCCATAGATCCATCCCAGCCCCATAGATGTGTTCCCGCCCCACAGATCCATCCCTGCCCATAGATGTGTTCCTGCCCCATAGATCCAAGCCTGCCCCACAGATCCATCCCTGCCCCATAGATGTGCCTCTGCCCCATAGATCCATCCCCGCCCCGTAGATCCATCCCTGCCCCATAGATCCATCCCCACCCCATAGATGTGCTCCTGCCCCATAGATCCAACCCTGCCCATAGATCCATCCCAGCCCCATAGATCCATCCCCGCCCCACAGATCCATCCCTGCCCCATAGATGTGTTCCTGCCCCATAGATTCATCCAAGCCCCATAGATCCATCCCAGCCCCATAGATGTGCCTCTGCCCCATAGATCCATCCCTGCCCCATAGATCCATCCCCGCCCCATAGATCCATCCCTGCCCCACAGATCCATCCCCGCCCCATAGATCCATCCCTGCCCCACAGATCCATCCCTGCCCCATAGATGTGTTCCTGCCCCATAGATCCAACCCTGCCCCACAGATCCATCCAGCCCCATAGATACGGCTCTGCCCCATAGATCCATCCCTGCCCCACAGATTTCTCCCTGCCCATAGATGTGCCTCTGCCCCATAGATCCATCCCGCCCCATAGATGCATCCCTGCCCCATAGATCGATCCCAGCCCCACAGCTGCCCCCCATCGATGACTCCGCCCCACATCTGTGCCCCCAGTCCCCCCCCCACCCCCCCCCCGTCCCGTCGGTGCCACCCACGTGACCGCGCCGTGACCCCGTGACCCCCCCCCACCCCCGCCGTGACCTCTGACCCCTCGGAACGGCGCTATGGGGCAACCGGAGGAGCGGCGCTGGGATTGGGGGGCGCTGAGGACCCCAGCGGGGCGCCTGATCGCGGCCGAGACGGTAGGAGGGCGATAGGGGGCGATATGGGGCGCGATAGGGGGCGATATGGGTCCCGACAGGGGGGGATAAGGGGCGATATGGGGTGATATGAGGTGATGGGGGTGATATGGGTCCCGATAGGGGGCGATAGGGGGCGGTATGGGGCGCGATAGGGGCGGTATGGATCCCGATAGGGGGCGGTATGGGGCGCGGTAGGGGGCGCGATAGGGGCGATATGGGTCCCGATAGGGGGCGGTATGGGGCGCGATAGGGGGCGATATGGGTCCCGATAGGGGGTAATAAGGGCGATATGGGGTGATATGAGGTGATGGGGATGATATGGGTCGCGATAGGGGGCGATAGGGGGCAATAGGGACTGATGGAGGGTGATATGGGGCGATATGGGGTAATATGGATCCAGATATGGGGTGATGGCTCCCTATGGGTCCCTGTGGGTCGCTATAGGGTAAATGGGGTCTCTATGGGGTCTCTATGGGGTCCCTATGGGTCCCTATGGGTCTCTATGGGTCCCTATGGGTCCCTATGGATTTCTATGGGGTCTATGGGGCTCACTGGGTCCCCATGGGGTCTCTATGGCTCCCTATGGGTCCCTATGGGTCCCTATGGGTCCCTATGGGTCCCTGTGGGTCCCTATGGGTCTCTATGGGTCTCTATGGAGTCCCTATGGGTCTCTATGGGTCCCTATGGCTCCCTATGGGGTCTCTATGGGTCTCTGGGGTCTATGGGTCTCAGTGGGTCCCTATGGGTCCCTATGGGTCCCTGTGGGTCCCTATGGATCTCTGTGAGTCTCTATGGGTCTCTGTGGGTCCCAATGGGTCCCTATGGGTCCCTGTGGGTCTCTATGGGTCCCTATGGGGTCTCTATGGGTCTCTATGGGGTCTATGGGTCTCTATAGGGTTTATGGGGTCTCTATGGGTCCCTATGGGTCTCTATGGGTCCCTGTGGGTCTCTATGGGGCTCAATGGGTCTCTATGGGGTCTCTATGGGTCTCCATGGGTCCCAGTGGCTTTTTAAGGGATCTATGGGTCTCTATGGGTCCCTATGGCTCCCTATGGTTCTCTATGGGTGTCTGTGGGTCCCTGTGGGTCCCTATGGGTCTCTGTGGGTCCCTATGGGTCCCTATGGGTCCCTATGGGTCTCTATGGGTCCCTATGAGTCCCTTTGTGTTCCTGTGGGTCCCTATGGGTCCCCATGCATCTCTATGATCTCCGTGCATCTCTATGGTCTCCCCGCGTCTCTATGGTCTCCCCGCGTCTCTATGGTCGTGGCGGCGCCCCGCAGGCCACGTGGTTCGCGCTGCTCCCCCTGCTGGCCGTTTCCGTGCCCCACGCGCTGCTCCCGGCTCTGCTGGCCGCTCTTTGGGCTGCGGCCACGTTGGGGGCGGCGGTGCTGAGAGCCGCACCGAGGCTGCCGCACGGAGACTGCGTGGTACGGACCCGGACCTCCCAGTCCTCCAGTTCTCCCAGTCCTCCCAGTCCTCCCAGTCCTCCAGTCCTCCAGTCCCCAAGACATCCGGTCCTCCAGTCCTCCAGTCCTCCAGTCCTCCAGTCCTCCCAGTCCTCCAGTCTCCAATCCTCCAATCCTCCAGTCCTCCAGTTCTCCCAGACATCCAGTCCTCCAGCCCTTCCAGTCCTCCAAGACATCCAGTCCTCCAAGACATCCAGTCCTCCAGTCCTCCAGTCCTCCAGCCCTTCCAGTCCTCCAGTCCTCCCAGTCCTCCAGTCCTCCAAGATATCCGGTCCTCCAATCCTCCAGTCCTCCAGTCCTCCAGTCCTCCCAGTCCTCCAGTCCTCCAGACTCCCAGTCCTCAGTCCTCCAATCCTCCAATCCTCCAGCCCTCTGGTCCTCCCAGACATCCAGTCCTCCAATCTTCCAGTCCTCTAAGACATCCGGTCCTCCAATCCTCCAATCCTCCAGTCCTCCAGTGCTGCCAGTTCTCCCAGTTCTCCCAGTCCTCTAGTCCTCCCAGTCCTCCCAGTCTTCCAGTCCTCCCAGACATCCAGTTCTCCCAGTCCTCCAGTCCTCCAGTCCTCCCAGTCCTCCAGTCCTCCAATCCTCCAATCCTCCAGTCCTCCAGTTCTCCCAGACATCCAGTCCTCCAGCCCTTCCAGTCCTCCAAGACATCCAGTCCTCTAAGACATCCAGTCCTCCAGTCCTCCAGCCCTTCCAGTCCTCCAGCCCTTCCAGTCATCCCAGACATCCAGTCCTCCAGTCCTCCAGTGCTCCCAGTCCTTCCAGTCCTCCAGCCCTCTGGTCCTCCCAGACATCCAGTCCTCCAATCTTCCAGTCCTCCCAGTCCTCCAGTCCTCCAATCCTCCAATCCTCCAGTGCTGCCAGTCCTCCAGTCCTCCCAGTCCTCCCAGTCCTCCTGTCCTCTCAGTCCTCCAATCCAGTCCTCAGTCCTCCAATCCTCCAGTCCTCCAATCCTCCAGTCCTCCAGTCCTCCAGTCCTCCAGTCCTCCAGTCCTCCAGCCCTTCCAGTCCTCCCAGTCCTCCGGTCCTCCAATCCTCCAGCCCTCCAGTCCCCTCTTTACCCCCCACTCCTCCCAGTCTTCCCACTCCTCCCAGTCCCCCCATAGCCCCCCATTGCCCCCCATTACCCTCCAGTCCTCCAGTCCTCCAATCCTCCAATCCTCCAGGCCTCCAGTCCTCCAATCCTCCAGTCCTCCAGTCCTCCAGTCCTCCAGTCCTCCCAGTCCTCCAGTCCTCCAGTCCTCCAGTCCCCTCTTTACCCCCAGTCCTCCCAGTCTTCCCACTCCTCCTCAGTCCTCCAATCTTCCAGTCCTCCAGTCCTCCAGTCCTCCAGTCCTCCAGTCCTCCCAGTCCTCCAGTCCTCCGGTCCTCCCAGTCCTCCAGTCCTCCAATCCTCTAGTCCTCCAGTCCCCTCTTTACCCCCCATTCCTCCCAGTCTTCCCAGTCCTCCAGTCCTCCAGTCCTGCAGTCCTCCTAGTCCTCCAGTCCTCCCAGACTCCCAGTCCTCCAATCCTCCAGTCCTCCCAGTCCTCCAGTCCTCCAGTCCTCAATCCTCCAGTCCTCCAGTCCTCCAGTCCTCCAGTCCTCCAATCCTCCAATCCTCCAGTCCTCCAGTCCTCCAGTCCTCCAGTCCCTCTTTACCCCCCACTCCTCCCCACTCCTCCCCAGTCCTCCCAGTCCTCCAGTCCTCCAGTCCTCCAGTCCTCCCAGTCCTCCCAGTCCCCCATTACCCCCCAGTCCCCCCCCATTGTGCTGCATTTCCGTGTTGGCCAGCAGGAGGCGCTGCGTTCCGGCAGCGGAGCGGTGGTGGCCACCGTGGTGGCTTTGGTGGCCATCGTGTCGTCCCGCAGCGTCTTGGCCGCCATCACCTTCGTGAGTCTGACCCCTGACCTCTGACCTCTGACCTCCGACCCCTCCGTGACCCCGCTGTGACCCCACTATGATCTGCGTGACCCCTCTGTGACCCACTCTGACCCCACCGTGACCCCATGACCCCACAGTGACCCCGCCGTGACCCCTCTGTGACCCCATGACCCCAGTGTGACCCCAGTGTGACCCCAGCGTGACCCCATGACCCCATTGTGACCCCACTGTGATCTGTGGCCCCTCTCTGACCCTGTGACCCCACTGTGACCCCATGACCCCACGTGACCCCTAGGTGACCCCTCCGTGACCCCATGACCCCTGCGAACCCTGTGACCTCTGACCCTGACCCCTGTGTGACCCCATGACCCCAACATGACCCCTAGGTGACCCCTCTATGACTCAATGACCCCCCGTGAACCCCGTTGTGACCTCTGACCCCATGACCCCTCTGTGACCCTGTGACCCCACCACGACCCCATGCTGACCTCTGACCCCGCCATGCCCCCACCTTGACCCCTCCCTGACTTTTGCCCTCACAACGACCCCATTCCGACCTCCCGCGACCTCTGACCCTTCACCGACCCCTCGCGACCTCTGACCTCCGTGACCACGCCGTGACCTCTGACCTTTGACCCCGCAGAGCCTAGCTTTGGGTCTTGCTCTGCTTTACGCCTACGACGCCTTCGGAACCATTCGGACCCGACTGGGGCAGCCCCACGGTGAGGGCAGCTATGGGGCAGCCCCACACATCCCATAATAATCTATGGGGCAGCCCCACGCATCCCATAATGCTCCGCTATGGGGCAGCCCCACGCATCCCATAATAATCTATGGGGCAGCCCCACGCATCCCATAATGCTCCGCTATGGGGCAGCCCCACGCATCCCATCATGCTTTGCTATGGGGCAGCCCCACGCATCCCATAATAATCTATGGGGCAGCCCCACACATCCCATCATGCTTTGCTATGGGGCAGCCCCACGCATCCCATAATAATCAATGGGCAGCCCCACACATCCCATAATGCTTTGCTATGGGGCAGCCCCACACATCCCATAATGCTTTGCTATGGGGCAGCCCCACGCATCCCATCATGCTTTGCTATGGGGCAGCCCCACGCATCCCATAATAATCTATGGGGCAGCCCCACACATCCCATAATGCTTTGCTATGGGGCAGCCCCACACATCCCATAATAATCTATGGGGCAGCCCCACACATCCCATAATGCTTTGCTATGGGGCAGCCCCACGCATCCCATCATGCTTTGCTATGGGGCAGCCCCACACATCCCATAATACTCCGCTATGGGCAGCCCCACGCATCCCATCATGCTTTGCTATGGGGCAGCCCCACGCATCCCATAAGAATCTATGGGGCAGCCCCACACATCCCATAATGCTTTGCTATGGGGCAGCCCCACGCATCCCATAATGCTTTGCTATGGGGCAGCCCCACGCATCCCATAATGCTTTGCTATGGGGCAGCCCCACGCATCCCATAATGCTTTGCTATGGGGCAGCCCCACGCATCCCATAATGCTCCGCTATGGGGCAGCCCCACGCATCCCATAATGCTCCGCTATGGGGCAGCCCCACGCATCCCATAATAATCTATGGGGCAGCCCCACGCATCCCATCATGCTTTGCTATGGGGCAGCCCCAACACATCCCATAATAATCTATGGGGCAGCCCCACGCATCCATAATGCTTTGCTATGGGGCAGCCCCACGCATCCCATCATGCTTTGCTATGGGCAGCCCCACGCATCCCATAATGCTCCGCTATGGGGCAGCCCCACGCATCCCATAATGCTTTGCTATGGGGCAGCCCCACGCATCCCATCATGCTTTGCTATGGGGCAGCCCCACACATCCCATAATGCTTTGCTATGGGGCAGCCCCGCGCATCCCATAATGCTTTGCTATGGGGCAGCCCCGCGCATCCCATAATGCTTTGCTATGGGGCAGCCCCACGCATCCCATCATGCTTTGCTATGGGGCAGCCCCACACATCCCATAATGCTTTGCTATGGGCAGCCCCACGCATCCCATCATGCTTTGCTATGGGGCAGCCCCAACGCATCCATAATGCTCCGCTATGGGGCAGCCCCACGCATCCCATAATGCTTTGCTATGGGGCAGCCCCACGCATCCCATAATGCTTTGCTATGGGGCAGCCCCACGCATCCCATCATGCTTTGCTATGGGGCAGCCCCACGCATCCCATCATGCTTTGCTATGGGGCAGCCCCACACATCCCATAATGCTTTGCTATGGGGCAGCCCCACGCATCCCATCATGCTTTGCTATGGGGCAGCCCCACGCATCCCATAATGCTCCGCTATGGGGCAGCCCCACGCATCCCATAATGCTTTGCTATGGGGCAGCCCCACGCATCCCATAATGCTTTGCTATGGGGCAGCCCCACGCATCCCATCATGCTTTGCTATGGGGCAGCCCCACGCATCCCATCATGCTTTGCTATGGGCAGCCCCACACATCCCATAATGCTTTGCTATGGGGCAGCCCCACGCATCCCATCATGCTTTGCTATGGGGCAGCCCCACGCATCCCATAATGCTCCGCTATGGGGCAGCCCCACGCATCCCATAATGCTTTGCTATGGGGCAGCCCCACGCATCCCATAATGCTTTGCTATGGGGCAGCCCCACGCATCCCATCATGCTTTGCTATGGGGCAGCCCCACACATCCCATAATGCTTTGCTATGGAGCAGCCCCGCGCATCCCATAATGCTTTGCTATGGGGCAGCCCCGCGCATCCCATAATGCTTTGCTATGGGCAGCCCCGCGCATCCCATAATGCTTTGCTATGGGGCAGCCCCACGCATCCCACCATGCTTTGCTATGGGGCAGCCCCACGCATCCCATAATGCTCCGCTATGGGGCAGCCCCACACGTCCCATAAGAATCTATGGGGCAGCCCCACACATCCCATAATGCTTTGCTATGGGGCAGCCCCACGCATCCCATAATGCTTTGCTATGGGCAGCCCCACGCATCCCATAATGCTCTGCTATGGGGCAGCCCCACGCATCCCATAATGCTCCGCTATGGGGCAGCCCCACGCATCCCATCATGCTTTGCTATGGGGCAGCCCCACACATCCCATCATGCTTTGCTATGGGGCAGCCCCACGCATCCCATAATGCTTTGCTATGGGGCAGCCCCACGCATCCCATAATGCTTTGCTATGGGGCAGCCCCACGCATCCCATCATGCTTTGCTATGGGGCAGCCCCACGCATCCCATCATGCTTTGCTATGGGCAGCCCCACGCATCCCATCATGCTTTGCTATGGGGCAGCCCCACAGATTCTCTCTTCTTTCCTTTCAGACCCACAAGTGAATGGGACCTGAGCGACATCCGGACCCCCGACTCTGCCCCATAGAATCCCTGCCTTCTGCCCATAGATTTCTGCCCCATAGATCTGTGCGCCCCATAGATCCGCCCCATAGATTCTGCCCCATAGATTCGCCCCATAGATTTCTGTCCTATAGATTCACCCCATAGATTCTGCCCCATAGATCTGTGCACCCCATAGATTCCACCCCATAGATTCTGCCCCATAGATTCTGCCCCATAGATTCGCCCCATAGATTCTGCCCCATAGATCTGTGCTGCCCCATAGATTCTGCCCCATAGATCTGTGCTGCCCCATAGGTTCTGCCCCATAGATTCTGCCCCATAGATTTCTGTCCTATAGATTCACCCCATAGATTCACCCCATAGATTCTGCCCCATAGATCTGTGCATCCCATAGATTCACCCCATAGATTCCGCCCTATAGATTCCACCCCATAGATTTGTGTGCCCCATAGATTCTGCCCCATAGATCCGCCCCATAGATTTGTGTGCCCCATAGATTCTGCCCCATAGATTCACCCCATAGATCCGCCCCATAGATTTGCCCTTAGATTCTGCCCCATAGATCTGCCCCATAGATCTGCCCATAGATCTCTGCCCCATAGATCTGTGTGCCCCATAGATCCGCCCCATAGATTCCGCCCCATAGATCTCTGCCCATAGATCTGTGCTGCCCCATAGATTCCACCCCATAGATTCTGCCCCATAGATCTCTGCCCCATAGATTCCGCCCCATAGATCTCTGCCCCATAGATTCCGCCCCATAGATTCCGCCCCATAGATCCGCCCTGTTAATTAAAATCGCCTGAAACCCATTGAGCCAGAAGAAAATAATTATTCCAATCTCTCATTAATGCTAATTAACCCTCATTAATATTCATTAACCCGGTTAAGGCTAATCAACCCTGTATTATTAATTAAAAGCCGTAATTACCACTAATTAAAGCTAATTAGCAGCTTAGGAGGTAAGCAATCAGCCTGCAGTATTTGCGTAATTAACGCTAATTAACTGTCATTAATATTGATCAGACCCGATTAAGCCCAATCAACGCTTTATTATTAATCAAAAGCCGGAATTGCCACTAATTAAGAATTAAAGCTAATTGGCAGCTTAGAAGATAAGAAATCAGCCTGCAAAATTTCCCTAATTAACGCTAATTAATCGCCGCAATTAAGGACGCGCCGGCTCCCAAAGGCTTCTAATAGGGGAGCCTAGATCTCGTTTTAATATTCATGAGGTTATTAATATTCATGAGCTCGGTCGCGGCGCGGGGTTCATTAATATTCATGAGCTGCACGGCCGCACCATTGTGTAAATGGAAGCGGGGGGGGCAGGGCTTTTTCTGCTCAAAAAACACCCAAAAACGTCGTTTTTCAACCCAAAAAAATGGCCGGATTGATTCGTAAGAGTCTAAAAATGAATTTAGGGAGGAATTCGGGAGTTCAAAGAGCCGAAAACGGTGGAATTTAACCCAAAAATCGACGCGTTTTCCCTCCCCTACGGCGTCCAGCGGCCAAAATGGCGGCGGCAAAATGGCGGCCGTGGCGGAAGCGCGAAAATGGGGTAAAAAAAGGCGAAATCCGGCAAAATTCGAAAATTCGGGGCTTTTTTGGGGCTTTTTTGGGGATTTTTGTTCATATTTGGGTGGGGGAGGGGGGAATTGGGGGAAAAAAGTGGAAATTTGGGGTTTTTTAGGGGGAAAAATGGGGGAAAAAAGGGGAGAATTGGGGGTGGGTGAGGGGTTACCACAGGGAGGGAAGGGGGGGAAAATTGGGGTAAAAAAGGGCAAAATTGGGAAATTTTGGGGCGTTTTTTGGGATTTTTGGGATTATTGAGTGTGGGAGGGGGAAATTGGGGGAAAAAAAGTGGAAATTTGGGTTTTTTAGGGGGAAAAAATGGGGGAAAAAAGGGGAGAATTGGGGGTGGGTGAGGGGTTATGTGAGGGAGGGGGAGGGGGGAAAATTGGGGTAAAAAAAGGGCAAAATTGGGAAAATTTGGGGGCATTTTGGGGTTTTGGGGGATTATTGAGTGTGAGAGGGGGAAATTGGGGGAAAAAAAGTGGAAATTTGGGGTTTTTTTGGGGGAAAAATGGGGGAAAAAAGGGGAGAATTGGGGGGGTGGGTGAGGGGTTACGTGAGGGAGGGGGGAGGGGGGAAAATTGGGGTAAAAAAGGGCAAAATTGGGAAATTTTGGGGCATTTTTGGGATTTTTGTTAATATTTGGGATGGGGGAGGGGGAAATTGGGGGAAAAAAGTGGAAATTTGGGTTTTTTAGGGGGAAAAATGGGGGAAAAAAGGGGAGAATTGGGGGTGGGTGAGGGGTTACCTGAGGGAGGGGGAGGGGGGGGAAAATTGGGGTAAAAAAGGGCAAAATTGGGAAATTTTGGGGCGTTTTTTGTGATTTTTGTTAATATTTGGGTGGGGGAGGGGGGAATTGGGGGAAAAAAGTGGAAATTTGGGTTTTTTAGGGGGAAAAATGGGGGAAAAAGGGGAGAATTGGGGGTGGGTGAGGGGTTAGCTGAGGGAGGGGGAGGGGGGAAATATTGGGGTAAAAAAGGGCAAAATTGGTGAAAAATTTGGGGCGTTTTTTGGGATTTTTGTTAATAATTGGGATGGGGGAGGGGGGAATCGGGGGAAAAAAGTGGAAAATTTGGGGTTTTTAGGGGGAAAAATGGGGGAGAAAAAGGGGAGAATTGGGGGGTGGGTGAGGGGTTACCTGAGGGAGGGGGGAGGGGGAAAATTGGGGTAAAAAAAGGGCAAAATTGGGAAATTTTGGGGCGTTTTTGGGCTTTTTTGTTAATAATTGGGAAGGGGGGAGGGGGGAATTGGTGGGAAAAAAGTGGAAATTTGGGGGTTTTTAGGGGGAAAAAATGGGGAAAAAAAGGGGAGAATTGGGGGTGGGTGAGGGGTTACCTGAGGGAGGGGGGAGGGGGGGAAAATTGGGGTAAAAAAAGGGCAAAATTGGGAAAATTTGGGGCGTTTTTTATTGGGATTTTTGTTAATAATTGGGATGGGGGAAGGGGGGAATCGGGGGAAAAAAAGTGGAAAATTTGGGGTTTTTAGGGGGAAAAATGGGGGAAAAAAGGGGAGAATTGGGGGTGTGGGTGAGGGGTTACCTCAGGGAGGGGGGAGGGGGAAAATTGGGGTAAAAAAGGGCAAAATTGGGAAAATTTGGGGCAATTATTGAGGTTTTTGGAGATTATTTGAGTGTGGGAGGGGGGAATTGGGGGAACAAAGTGGAAATTTGGGGGTTTTTAGGGGGAAAAATGGGGGGAAAAAAAGGGGAGAATTGGGGGTGGGTGAGGGGTTAGCTGAGGGAGGGGGAGGGGGGAAAATTGGGGTAAAAAAAGGGCAAAATTGGGAAATTTTGGGGCTTTTTTGGGGTATTTTTGTTAATATTTGGGTGGGGGAGGGGGGAATTGGGGGAAAAAAGTGGAAATTTGGGTTTTTTAGGGGGAAAAATGGGGGGAAAAAAGGGGAGAATTGGGGGGTGGGTGAGGGGTTACGTGGAGGGAGGGGGAGGGGGGGAAAATTGGGTAAACCAAGGGGCAAAATTGGGACAATTTTGGGGCATTTTTGGGGATTTTTGTTAATATTTGGGTGGGGGGAGGGGGGAAGGAATTGGGGGAAAAAACGTGGAAATTTGGGGTTTTTAGGGGGAAAAATGGGGGAAAAAAGGGGAGAATTGGGGGTGGGTGAGGGGTTACCTGAGGGAGGGGGCAGGGGGGAAAATTGGGGTAAAAAAGGGCAAAATTGGGAAATTTTGGGGCATTTTTCAGGATTTTTGTTAATATTTGGGTGCGGGAGGGGGGAATTGGGGGAAAAAAGTGGAAATTTGGGGTTTTTTAGGGAGAAAAATGGGGGAGAGAAAAAGGGGGAGAATTGGGGGGTGGGTGAGGGTTACGTGAGGGAGGGGGGGAGGGGGGAAAATTGGGGTAAAAAAGGGCAAAAATTGGGAAAATTTTGGGGCATTTTTGGGGATTTATGTTAATATTTGGGTGGGGGAGGGGGAAAATTGGGGAAAAAAAAAGTGGAAATTTGGGTTTTTAGGGGGGAAAAATGGGGGAAAAAGGGGAGAATTGGGGGTGGGTGAGGGGTTATGTGAGGGAGGGGGAGGGGGGAAAATTGGGGTAAAAAAAGGGCAAAATTGGGAAATTTTGGGGGCAATTTTGTGGCTTTTTGAGGATTATGGATTGGGGGAGGGGGAAAATTAGGGGGGAAAAAGTGGAAATTTGGGGTTTTTTAGGGGGAAAAATGGGGGAAAAAAAGGGGAGAATTGGGGGTGGGTGAGGGGTTTCCTGAGGGAGGGGGGGAGGGGGGAAAATTGGGGTACAAAAAGGGCAAAATTGGGAAAATATTGGGGCAATTTTGAGGTTTTTTGGAGATTATTGAGTGTGGGAGGGGGAAATTGGGGGAAAAAAGTGGAAATTTGGGTTTTTTTAGGGGGAAAAATGGGGGAAAAAAGGGGAGAATTGGGGGTGGGTGAGGGGTTAGCTGAGGGAGGGGGAAGGGGGGCAAAATTGGGGTCAACAAAAGGGCAAAATTGGGAAATTTTGGGGCATTTTTGGGATTTTTGTTATATTTGGGTGGGGGGAGGGGGGAATTGGGGGGAAAAAAGTGGAAATTTGGGGTTTTTTAGGGTGAAAAATGGGGGGAAAAAAGGGGAGAATTGGGGGTGGGTGAGGGGTTACCTGAGGGAGGGAAGGGGGAAAATTGGGGTAAAAAAAGGGCAAAAATGGGACAATTTTGGGGCCTTTTTTGGGATTTTTGGGATTATTGAGTGTGGGAGGGGGGAATTGGGGGAAAAAAGTGGAAATTTGGGAAATTTTGGGGGCATTTTGGGGCATTTTTGGGGGGAGTATTGTGGATATCTTGGGTTGGGGGAGGGGGAAAAATTGGGGAAAAAAAGGGAAAATTTGGGTTATTATAGGGGGAAAAAATGGGGGAAAAATGTCAAATTTTGGGGCTTTAGAGGCCCAAAATGGCCAATTTTGGGGTTTTGGAGGAGAAAAATGTCCAGTTTTGGGGTTTTTGAAGTGGAAATTGGGATAAAAATTGTCAGTTTTGGGGATTATTAGAGGGGAAAATGTAGAATTTTGGGGTTTTTTTTGGAGGGGAAAATTGGGGGTAAAATTGGGGGGTTTTGGTTAAAATGGGAGATTGGGGAGAAATGGGGATTTATTTGGGGGAAAAAAAAGGGGAAATTTGGGGTTTTGGAGGGGAAAGTTGGGGGAAAATGTCCAGTTTTGGGGTTTTTCTGGGGGAAAAAATGTCCAAGTTTGGGGTTTGGGAGGAGAAAAATGGGAGAAAAAAGGCAGATTTGGGGATTTTAGTGGATAAAAATGTGCATTTTTGGGGTTTTTGAAGGAAAAATTGGGACAAAAATGTTGAATTTTGGGATTTTGGAGGACAAAAATGTCAATTTTGGGGGATTTTGGAGCCAAAAATGCCCAATTTTGGGGTTTTGAAGGAGAAAAATGGGACAAAAAATGTCAGATTTTGTGATTTTAGAGAATAAAAATGTTCAATTTTGGGGGTTATTTGAAGGAAAAATTGGGACAAAAATGCTGAATTTTGGGATTTTAGTCGACAAAAATGCCCAATTTTGGGGTTTTGGAGAAGAAAATTGGGACCAAAAATGTCAGATTTTGGGATTTTAGTGGATAAAAATGTCCAATTTTGGGGTTTTCAAGGAAAGAATTGAGACAAAAATGTGAGGTTTTGGGATTTTATGGGCAAAAATCTCTGATTTTGGGGTTTCAGAGGAGAAAAATGGGACAAAAATGTTGAATTTGGGGGATTTTAGAGGACAAAAATGTCCATTTTTGGGGTTTTTGAAGGAGGAAAATGGGACAAAAATGTCAGATTTTAGGATTGTAGGGGACAAAAATGTTGAATTTGGGGATTTTGGAGGCAAAAAAATGCCCAATTTTGGGGTTTTGGAGGAGAAAAATGGGACAAAGATGTCAGATTTTGAGATTTTGGAGAACAAAAATGTCCAATTTTGGGTTTTTGGAGGGGGAAAATGGGACAAAAATGTCGGATTCTGGGATTTTATGGGCAAAAATGTCCAAATTTGGGGTTTCGAAGGGGAAAATTGGGAGAAAAATGTCCAATTTTGGGCTTTTAGTGGACAAAAATGTTCAATTTTGGGGTTTTGAAGGGAAAAAAATGGGCCAAAAATGTCAGATTTTGGGATTTTATGGGCAAAAAATGCCCAATTTTTGGGGTTTTGGAGGGGAAAAATGGGACAAAAATGTTGAATTTTAGGGTTTTAGAGGGCAAAAACGTCCAAATTTGGGGTTTTTGGAGCAGAAAATGTCAGATTTTGGGATTTTAGAGTACAAAAAATGTCCAATTTTGGGGTTTTGGAGGGGAAAAATGGGCTATAAATGTTGAATTTTAGGATTTTATGGGCAAAAATGTCCAAATTTGGGGTTTTGGAGGGGGAAAATTGGGAGAAAACTGTCAGATTTTGTGAATTTAGAGAATAAAGATGTCAAATATTTTGGGATATGGAGGAAAAATTGGGACAAAAATGTCAGATTTTGGGATTTTATGGGCAAAAATGCCCGATTTTGGGGTTTTGAAGGAGAAATTGGGCCGAAAAATGTCCTATTTTGGGATTTTAGTGGACAAAATGCCCGATTTTGGGGTTTTGGAGGAGAAAATTGGGCCAAAAAATGTCCAATTTTTGGATTTCATGGGCAAAAATGCCCAATTTTGGGGTTTCAAGTGGGAAAAATGGGACAAAAATGTTGAATTTTGGGATTTTAGAGGGTAAAAATGCCCGATTTTGGGGTTTTGAATGGAAGAGAAATGGGCCAAAAATGTCAGATTTTGGGCTTTTAGTGGACAAAAATGTTCAATTTTGGGGTTTTGGAGAAGAAAAATGGGACAAAAATGTCAGATTCTGGATTTTATGGGCAAAAATGCCCAATTTTGGGGTTTTGAAGGAGAGAAAATGGGCCAAAAATGTCAGATTTTTGGATTTTATGGACAAAAATGTCCAATTTTGTGGTTTTGGGGGGGAAAAATGGGCCAAAAATGTCAGATTTTGGGCTTTTAGTGTACAAAAAATGTTCAATTTTGGGGTTTTGGGGGGGAAAAATGGGACAAAAATGTCAGATTTTGGGATTTAGAGAACAAAAATGTCCAGTTTTTGGATTTTTTGGGCAAAAATCTCCAATTTGGGGTTTTGAAGGAGAGAAATGGGCCAAAAAATGTCAGATTTGGGGCTTTTAGAGGGCAAAAATGCCCGATTTTGGGGTTTTGAAGGAAAAATTGGGCTAAAAATGACCAATTTTGTGATTTAGAGAACAAAAATGTCCAACTTGGGGTTTTGAAGGAGAAAATTGGGACAAAAATGTCCAGTTTTTGGATTTTATGGGCAAAAATGTCCAATTTTGGGGTTTTGAAGGAAAAATTGGGACAAAAAGTTGAATTTCAGGGTTTTAGAGGGCAAAAATGTCCGATTTTGGGGTTTTGGAGGGGAAAATTGGGACAAAAATGTCAGATTTTGGGATTTAAGAGAATAAAAATGTCCAATTTTTGGGTTTTGAAGGAGAAAATTGGGCTAAAAAATGACCAATTTTGTGATTTTAGTGGACAAAAATGTCCAGTTTTTTGGATTTTATGGGCCAAAAATGCCCAATTTTGGGGGTTTTGGAGGGGAAAATTGGGCCAAAAATGTCAGATTTTGGGCTTTTAGTGGACAAAAATGCCCAAATTTGGGGTTTTGAAGGAGGAAAATTGGGCCAAAAATGTCCAGTTTTTGGATTTTATGGGCAAAAAATGTCCAATTTTTGGTTTTGGAGAAGAAAATTGGGAGAAAAAATGTCAGATTTCTGGGATTTTATGGACAAAATGCCCATTTTGGGGTTTTGAAAGGAAAAATTGGGACAAAAATGTTGAATTTTTAGGGTTTTAGAGGACAAAAATGTCCGATTTTGGGGTTTTGGAGGGGAAAAATTGGGCCAAAAATGTCAGATTTTGGGCTTTTAGTGGACAAAAATGTTCAATTTTGGGGTTTTGGAGAAGAAAAATGGGACAAAAATATCAGATTCTGGGATTTTATGGG
>CM074609.1:356482-552697 GCA_037305975.1 Chrysolophus pictus
CACCATTTTTAAACAAAAAACGCCATTTTTAACCAATTTCTGCCATTTTTGCCCCGAATTCCTCACTTGCAACCACCCCGAATTCCCCAGGATTGAAGATTTCTCCTTTTGGGTTCAGATTTTTCAAATCTTCGTTGTTTTCCATCCAAGTTTTGGGGCTAAAAAAGCCATTTTCAGACAAAAATACCATTTTTAGACCAAAAAAAAAATGCCATTTTTGACCAATTTCTGCCATTTTTGCCCCATTTTCCACTCTTAGGATCATCCAATAATGCCCAAAATCAAAGATTTCTCTTTCTGGGTTCAGATTTTTCAAACCCTTATTATTTTCCATCTGAGTTTTGGGGCTAAAGAAGCCATTTTTAGACAAAAATACCATTTTCAGACCAAAAAAAATGCCATTTTTAACCAAATTTGTGCCATTTTTGCCCCATTTTCCTCCTTTAGGATCGTCCAATAATGCCCAAAATCGAAGATTTCACTTTTTGCGTTCAGATTTTCAAATCCTCATTATTTAGCTTCTCCATTTTGGGGCTAAAAAAGCCATTTTTAGACAAAAAAATTGCCATTTTTAGACAAAAACGCCATTTTTAACCAATTTGTGCCATTTTCACCCCAAATCCCTCCCTTAGCACCATCCTACGTTCCCCAGAATCGAAGATTTCTCTTTTTGGGTTCATCCTCAAAAATCTAAAATTCAGGTTTTTCAACTTTTCGGTATTTTTCACCTCTATTTTGGTGCCAAATCCCCACTTTTTAGCCAAAAAATGCCAGTTTTAACCATTATTGGCCATTTTTGCCCCAATTCCTCCCTCAGAACCGTGATGCAGACCCCAGCACCGAAGATTTCAATTTTGGGTTTGTTCCTTAAAACCTAAAACTCAGAGTTTTTCAAGTCTTCGTTATTTTGAGTCTAAAATCCCATTTTTAGCCAAAATTTGCCATTTTTAGACAACAAAAAAAAAACCTCCATTTTAAACCGATTTCTGCCATTTTTGCCCCAATTTCCTCCCTTGCAAACATCCTACGGTACCCAAGATTGAAGATTTCTCCTTTTGGGTTCAGATTTTTCAAATCCTCCTTATTTTCCATCTCATTTTTGGGGCTAAAAGAAGCCATTTTTAGACAAAAAATTGCCATTTTTAGACCAAAAAAAAATGCCATTTTTGACCAATTTCTGCCATTTTTGCCCCATTTTCCATCCTTAGGATCATCCAATATTGCCCAAAATCAAAGATTTCTCTTTCTGGGTTCAGATTTTTCAAATCTTCGTTGTTTTCCATCTGAGTTTTGGGGCTAAAAAAGCCGTTTTTAGACAAAATTCACCATTTTTAAACAAAAAACACCATTTTTAACCAATTTGATCCATTTTTGCCCCGAATTCCTCATTGACAACCACCCGAAATTCCCCAGGATTGAAAATTTCTCCTTCTGGGTTCAGATTTTTCAAATCCTCGTTATTTTCCATCTGAATTTTGGGGCTAAAGAAGCCATTTTTAGACAAAAAATTGCCATTTTTAGACAAAATTCACCATTTTTAAACAAAAAACACCATTTTTAACCAATTTCTGCCATTTTTGCCCCGAATTCCTCACTTGCAACCACCCCATACTCCCAGGATTGAAGATTTCTCTTTTTGGGTTCAGATTTTTCAAATCTTCATTGTTTTCCATCTGAGTTTTGGGCTAAAGAAGCAATTTTTAGACGAAAATACCATTTTTAAACCAAAAAAATGCTATTTTTAACCATTTTCTGCCATTTTTGCCCCATTTTCCACCCTTAGGATCATCCAATAATGCCCAAAATTGAAATTTTCCTCTTTCTGGGTTCAGATTTTTCAAATTCTCGTTGTTTTCCATCTGAGTTTTGGGGCTAAAGAAGCCGTTTTTAGACAAAAATACCATTTTTAGACCAAAAAAATGCCATTTTTGACCAATTTCTGCCATTATTTACCAATTTGTGGAATTTTCACCCCAAATCCCTTCTTTAGGACCTTCCTATGGCCCCCAGAATTCAAGATTTCTCTTTTTGCCTTCGTCCTCAAAAATAAAATTCAGCTTTTTCAACTCCTCCTTATTTTTCACCTCAATTTTGGGTCAAAAAAATGTGTTTTTTTTTTGTCAGAATTGCCATTTTTAACCGATTTGTGGCATTTTTACCCCAAAATCCCCATGTAGGAATATCCCAAAAGTCACAGAATTTCGGATTCCGCTTTTTGACTGCGTCCTATGGGGAGAAATCTCTGATTTTTCACCCCTGAGAGCAGAAATTTGGTAAAAAAAATGTAAAAAATGGTTAAAAAATGGTTTAAAAATGGTTAAAAATGGGCAAAAATGGGCAAAAAAAGGAAAAATATTGAACGCATTTGGGGCAAAATTCCCCATTTTTGACACTGCAGTTGTCAATGAGGACACGGCCAGCCCTTTATTTTGGGGGAAAATGGTTAAAAATGATATTTTCCCCCTTTTTTGGGGGCGAATGTGGAGATTTTGGGGCAAAACGGGGCAAGATTGGGAGCGTCTAAAAATTGTGAATCTGGAGAGTGGGGAATTGAGGTGAAAAATGGCAAAAAAGGGACAAAACGTCCCCATTTTTTTATTTTTGGAGATGAGAATGAGTGGAGAATCGTTGAATTTTGGGGCAAAAAAAAGCCAGAAAAAGCCAAAAAAAAAAAAAATTCAAATTTGAGAGTGTGGAAAAAATGGGGAAATTCTTTGATTTTTGGTAAAATTGGCCAAAAGTGGGGAAATAACCCCAAATTTTGGATCCCCGGAGGCAAACAAAGAGGGGGAAATCTTTATAAGCGGGGACAAAATTGACCAAAAAAGGGCAAAAGTTCCCCCAAAATGAGTTTGGTTTTTGTTATGGGGTGAAGCACGGTGATAAACACCACAACTAGCACTACCCACAGTGACACAAAGTTGACCAAAATCCTCTGTTTTTACCCCAAAATTGTGGGTTTGCCGCTTGAGCGGCCACAGCGAAGCTCCTTCCTCTCAAAAGGCCCAAAAAAAGGGGAAAAAAATGCAGATTTTGGGCAAAAATAGCAAAAAAAAAAAGCGTTGAATTTGGAGGTTTTCGGTGAAAGCGGCTACGAAAGGGGGAGACTCCAAAATTTGGGTCAAAAATGGGAGAAAATGGGTCAAAAATTCTTTGCTTGGAGTCGTGGCGCTGCTGGATGGTGAAGCCCTCGTCCGTGGGGGAAGAAATGACCCCAAATTTTGCCATTTTTGGGCAAAATTGGGCAGAAATGGGCAAAATGTCCCCGCAGTTGTGAAATATGGTAAAAATTTCATAGAAAAAAATCCATAAAAATGGTGATTTTGGTAAAAATGGGGGGAAATGAGGAAAATATCCCGATTTTGGGCGTACAGTGAATGTGAAATTTTGGGTATTTTGGGCAAAAACATCAAAAAATGGTGAAATATCCCCAATTTTTGAAGGGTCACTGACTAAAATCTCAGGAAAATACGCAAAATTTGAGCAAAAATGGCCAAAAAGTGTAAAACGTTCGATTTTTTTGGAGCAAGGTGGCATCGAGGATGTGGCATTTTGGGGCAAAATGGGCAAAAATGAGGAAATTTAACAATTTTGGAAGGTAGAAGGGAAAAAAATCCCCATTTTTGAGGGCAAAATCTTTGAATTTTGGGCAAAATTGGGCAAGACGTCAAAAATATCAATTTTTTGGAGCCAGGATGGACGTGGAAAATATAAAAAACTTTGTATTTTGGGGCAAAATTGGGCAAAAAATCAAAAATATCGATTTTTTGGAGCCAGAATGGATGCGGAAAATATAAAAAAACTTCGTATTTTTGGGCAAAATTGGGGAAAAAGTGTAAAATTTACCCATTTTGAGAGCCAGAACGGTCGTGGATGTTGTCCAAAATTTTGTATTTTTGACGGAAAATGGGAGAAAAATGCAAAATTTTGCTATTTTTCGCTATTTTTGGAGCCAGGTGTTGAAATAGCCACAATTTGAGGGAAAAAATGGTGAAAAAGGGCAAAAAGTTCCCAATTCTGGAGCCAGAATGACCATCAGAGAAACAAGAATCAGGATATTTGGGCGAAAAAATGATGAAAATGGGCAAAATTTTGATGTTTTTGTAGAGATGTTGGCTGGTGACGCACAAACGCGTTAATTTGGGGGGAAAACGACCAAAAATGGTCCAAAAAAAAGGAAAAAATCTTAATTTGGGGGCCCCGCTGGCTGTGAAACGTGAAAAAAAAAATGTGTATTTTTGGTGTCGTTGGGCAAAAAAGGTGAAACGTCCCCAAAATGAGTGTGGTTTTTTGTTATGGGATGGAGCGCGGTGACGAGAGCAGGAAGGATAGAAAAGACTGCAAGCACTAGAAGTACCCAAAGTGATACAAAGTTGAGCAAAATCCTCTGTTTTCAACCCAAAATGCTGTGGGTGGGATTCCTTCCTGGCAAAGGGGGACGAAAAAAAAAAAAAAGGGGGGGGGGGGGGGGGGAAGATTTGGGGCAGAAATGGAGAAAAAATGAGAAGAGAGGAAAAAAAGGAGAAGAAAAGAAAGGAAAAGAGAAAGAAGGGAAAAGGGGGAAAAGGGGGAAAAAGGGGAAAAAGGGGGAAAAAGAGGAGGGAAGGGGAAAAAGAGGGGAGGAAATGGGGAAAAGGGGGGGGAAGGGGAAAAAGAAGGGAAAAATGGGGAAAAAGGGGAGGGAAAGGGAAAAAGAGGGAAAAGAGGAGAAAAAGGGGGGGAAAGGGGGGTAAAAAGGGTGAAAAAGGGGGAAAAAGGGGGGAAAAAGAGGAGGGGAAAGGGAAAAAGAGGGAAAAGAGGAGAAAAAGGGGGAAAAAAAGGGGGGAAAGGGAAAAAGGAGGGAAAGAGGAGGAAAAGGGGAAAGGGGGGAAAGAGGGGAGGAAAGGAAAAAGGGAGGGGAAGGGAAAAAGGGGGATAAAGAGGGGAAAAAGGGGGATAAAGAGGAAAAGAGGGGGAATGGGAGGAAAAAGTTGGGGGGGAAAGGGGAAAAAGGGGGAAAAAGAGGAGGGGAAAGGGAAAAAAAATGGGAAAAGAGGAAAGGGGGGAAAAAGAGGGAAGGGGGGGAAGGAAAAAGAGGGAAAAGATGAGGAAAAGGGGAAAGAGGGGAAAGAGGGGGAAAAAAGGAAAAAGGGGGGGAGGGAAAAAAGGGGAAAAAGAGGGGGGAAAAGAGGAGGAAAAGAAGGGGAAAAGAAGGAAAAAAGGGGGAAAAAGAGGAAAGAGAGGAAAAATTGGGGGAAAAAAAGGGAAAAAATGGGGGGAAAAAGGGGAAAAAGGATGAAGATGGGAAAGGAGGGGGAGTGGAATAGAGAGAAAAAGGGGGGAAAAGAGGAGGAAAAGAAGGGGAAAAGAAGGAAAAAAGGGGGAAAAAGAGGAAAGAGAGGAAAAATGGGGGAAAAAGGGGGAAAATGGTGGAAAAAAAGGGGAGAGAAGTGGAAAAGGGGAGAAAAAGAGGGGGAAAAGAGGAGGAAAAAAAGGGGAAAAGAAGGAAAAAAAGGGGGAAAAAGAGGAAAGAGAGGAAAAATGGGGGGATAAAGGGGGAAAATGGGGGAAAAAAGGGGAAAAAGGATAAAGATGGAAAAAGGGGGGGAGTGGAATAGAGAGAAAAAGGGGAAAAGAGGAGGAAAAGAAGGGGAAAAGAAGGAGAAAAGGGGGAAAAGAAGGAAAGAGAGGAAAATGGGGGGAAAAAAAGGGGGAAAAGGGGGAAAAAGGGGAAAAAAGGGGTGAAAAGGAATAAAGATGGAAAAAAGGAGGGGGAAGTGGAAAGGAGAGAAAAGAGGGGGAAAAGAGGAGGAAAAGAAGGGGAAAAGAAGGAGAAAGGGAGGGGAAGAGGAAAGAGAGGAAAAATGGGGGGAAAGAGGGGAAAAAAAGAGGGAAGAGAGGAAAAATGGGGGAAAATGGGGAGAAAATGAGGGGAAAAAGGGGGGAAAAAGGAAAAAAGATGGAAAAAGGGGCGAAAAAGTGAAAAAAGGAGAAAAAGAGGTGGAAAGGAGGAACAAAAAAAAAGGGAAAAGGAGAGGAAAAAGGGGAAAAAAATCAATTTTGGGGCCAAATTGGATGCGGAAGACGTGAAAAAAAGTGTATTTTTGGTCTCGTTGGAACAAAAAAAGGGGAAACGTCCCCAAAACGAGTGAGGTTTTTGTTATGGGATGGAGCACCGTGATAAGCACCACAACCGTAGTAAGCACTACCCACAGTGATGCAAGGCTGACCCAAATCCTCTGCTTTTCCCCCCAAAGTGGTGGGGTTGTCGCTTGAGCGGCCACCGGTGGAGAAGCTTCCTGCCACAGGGCCCCAAAAAGGGAGAAAAAAGGCAGATTTGGGGCCAAAAAGGGAGCCGGAAATCTCCATCCCCGCACAACTGCCCCCAAATGTCCAAAAACGGGAGGATTTTGGGGGTGGAAATGAGCGTGGATGGGAACGCAGCTCCACGTCGGGTGGGAAAATGGGGAGCAGTGGGATCCCAGGGCCTGGATTTGGGGCCAAAATGCCCCGAAATGGGGAAAACGGGGGAGATTTGGGGGCTGGAAACCCCATAGTTGGTGAGAAAGGAGAGAGTTGAATCGATTGCCAGCGGTGATTTGGGGTCAGAGTGGCCAAAAAGGGGAAACCGTCCGCAGGTTTGGGGCCCAGGAGCCATAAAAGGCCCAAATGTTGGCATGGGGTTGGATAATGTAGGAGGGGGTGTAGGAAATTTGGGTGAAAATGGGGAAATTTGGGGAAAAAGGATTGGGGTTGGTTTGGTAAAATGGGAAATTTGATGAGAAATGAGAAAATCTGGGATGAAATTGGGGGAATTTGGGCAGTGTGGGAGAAATTGGGGTTGAGGGAGGGAATGAGTGGGGGAGGGGAAGGAAATTTGGGTGAAAATGGGGAAATTTTGGGAAAAAGGATGGGGGTGCTTTGGTAAAATGGGAAATTTGATGAGAAATGATGAAAAGTGGGGTGAAATAGAGGGAATTTGGGCACTGTGGGAGAAATTGGGGTTCAGAGAGAGAGGGAGGGATAAGGAAATTTGGGTGAAAATGAGGGAATTTTGGGATAATGATTGGGGTGCTTTGGTAAAATGGGAAAGTTGATGAAAAATGATAAAAAATTGGGTGAAATTTTTGGGAATTTGGGCACTGTGAGAGAAATTGGGGTTGAGAGAGGGAATGTGGGGGGGAGGGGAAGGAAATTTGGGTGAAAATGAGGAAATTTGGGGGAAAAAGAATCGGGGTGCTTTGGTAAAATGGGAAGTTTGATGAAAAATGATAAAAAACTGGGGTGAAATTGAGGGAATTTGGGCACTGTGAGAGAAATTGGGGTTCAGAATGGGCTTTGGTCGTGGTTGACAAAATTTGGCTCTAGTTGACCAAATTCAACCACAGTTGATCAAAATTCGGTCTCTGTGGACAAAATTGAGCCACAGTTGATGAAATTTCACCTCTGTCAATGAAATTTATCCACAGGTGACAAAATCCAGTCATGGTTGACAAAATTCTGCCCGTGGTTGACAGCATTTGCCCACGATTGACAAAACTGAATCACAGTTGGTGAAAATTTGGTTTCTGTGGATGAAATTTAACCACAGTTGAGAAACTTTGGTCGTGGTTGACAAAATTTGGCTCTAGTTGACCAAATTCAACCACAGTTGATCAAAATTCGGTCTCCGTGGACAAAATTGAGCCACAGTTGATGAAATTTCACCTCTGTCAATGAAATTTATCCACAGGTGACAAAATTCAGTCATGGTTGACAAAATTCTGCCCGTGGTTGACAGCATTTGCCCACGATTGACAAAACTGAATCAGAGTTGGTGAAAATTTGGTCTCTGTGGATGAAATTTAACCACAGCTGATGAAACTTCACTTCTGTAGACGAAATTTAACCGCAGTTGAGAAAATCCGGTCACGGTTGACGAAATTTAACCGCAGTTGACAAAATTTGACCTCAGTTGATGAAATTCAGCCACGCTTCACCAAGTTTAACCGCAGCTAAAGACAAAATTTCACTTCTGTGGGTGAAATTTTAGCACAGTTGAAAGAATTCGGCCACGGTTGACAGAATTCACCCACAGTTGACAAGATTTAACCACAGCTGATGAAATTCAGTCGTGGTTGAGAAATATTTAACCACAATGAACGGAGTTTCGCTTCCGTGGGTGAAATTTAACCACAGCTCACAAAATGTGGCCACGGTTGACAAAATCTGCCTACAGCTGACAAAATTTAACCGCAGTCGATGGAGTTTCACTTCCGGAGATGAAATTGACAGAATTTAACCACAGCTGATGAAAATTTGGTCACAGTCTGCCCACGGTTGAGCAGATCTAACCGCAGTTGATGCAATCACACTTTCGGGGATGAAATCTAACCACAGCTGATAGAATTTGCCCGCAGCTGATAAAAATTTAACCGCAGTTGACAAAATTTCACTTTTGGAGACGAAACTTGACATCAGTCTTCAAATCCTCACCACGTCCAACTGCGTTCGGCGCCGGTTGACCAAATTTCCCCTTTCCCCCACCGAATTTTGTCGCTTCCAGGAAGAAAAAGAGAACCATCCCCAAATCCACCAGCTCGCAAGCACCCAACGAACCGCTCCCTGGTTGGGGTTGTTTTGTTGGTTGGTTGATTGTTTTTTTTTCCTTCAGGCTTTTCAGTGCAAAAAAAGGAGGTCTTCCTCGCCGCTTGGTCGCGTCTCACCGCCTCAGGTTGAAAATTTGGGTTTTACGCCACCAGCTCCGCGGATCGGAGTCACCGTGACCACCAGCTTTCGCGCAGTAGTAGGTGGCGCTGTCCTCAGCCCTGAGGTTGTTCAGCTGCAGCCTCACTGTGCTCTGCCCGTTGTCCCTCGAGATGGTGGCACGGCCCTTCACCGCCGACGCGTAGGATGTGCCACTACCAGTGTTGCTAATACCAGCGACCCATTCCAGCCCCTTGCCGGGTGCCTGTCGCACCCATTCCATGGCATAACTGCTGAAGGTGAATCCGGAGCCCTTGCAGACGAGGCTGATCCCTCCTCCGGGCGCCTGGAGGCCGCCCCCGGACTCGTCCAACGTCACGGCCGCCATCAGCCCTGTGGGGAAGGACAGACGGCGATGACGGAGCCGCCGACGCACGGCCTCGCGCAGACGGGCCCCATTGAGACCCCCATTGACCCCCATTGACTCCCATAGACCCCCATAGACCCCCATTGACCCCCATTGACCCCCATTGACCCCCATAGACCCCCATAGACCCCCATTGACATCCATTGACCCCCATTGACCCCCATTGATCCCCATTGACCCCATAGACCCCCATTGACCTCCATTGACACCCATTGACCCCCATTGACTCGCATTGACCCCCATTGAGACCCCATAGAGTCCCATAGAGACCCCATAGAGTCCCCTTGACCCCATAGAGCCCCATAGAGACCCCATAGAGCCCCACAGCGCCCTCACCTGGCAGGGCGGCCAGGAGCAGGAGGGAGGAGACGCTTGGGCTCATGGTTGCGGAGCCGACTGCTGCTCCTCCGGCGGAGAGCCGGCGTTTTTATGGCCGTCAGAAGGGTTAATTTGCATAAAGGGGGGGGTGGGGGGGAGCTCGGCTTCGTTAGCGCGCTAATTGCTGGCCGGGATCTCGCCTTCGTTACGCTGGGCGTCGTCACAGCTTAATGAGTTTGGTTTGGTTTGTTGTTTACGGCGACGCACAGAACCATGCGGGACCTTTAATTGCGATTTCTCGTCAGCCCGGCTTAATTATTTAATGATTTGACGATTAATTAGGCGTCTGCCGGGTCGATTAATGATTTCATTGCGATCTAGGCCCAAATTCGTGTTTCCTCATTAATTTGTTCCACTCTAATTATCGTTATCCACTCTGCACTGAATTCTTTGATCCCAGTGTTGGCATCCCACCTCCTCCCCCATCAGGCCTTAATGAAGCATGCCTAATTAACGATTTTACTTAATTAACGCAATTAAGTAGCCTAACTAAGTCATTTCTACGTGAGTCCTTCCTCTGCAGCAATCCTCGTCAGGAATTAATTGGTTGCAATTAATTATTTAGCCTCCACTTTGTGCTTCTTGCTGAACGTCCCTGTAACCCCCAGTGTGTGTTAATTGGCTGTGATTAATTATCATTTCCAATTAGCCGTCAACTCGTCATTCCTCATTGAGTTATACTACTCTCAGCCCCTCCATCTGTTAATTAGCTCTAATTATTTAATATCAATTTAGTCATGAACTCACTGTGTCTCTTTATTGAGTTATGCCATTGTCAACCTCACCATTTGTTAATTAGCTCTAATTAATCAATTAATTTCCATTTAGCCATGAACACTCTGTGTTTCTTCATCGGGTTATACCATTGCCATCCCCATCATCGATTAATTAGCGTTAATTAATCATTTAATTTCAGTTTAGTCATGAAAACTCTGCGTTTCTTCCTTGAGTTATTCCATGGTCACCCCCCATCATCCATTAATTAGCTGTAATTAATCATTTAATTTCAATTTAGCCACGAATTCCTTGCGTTCCTTCATTGAGTTGCACCACTGCCAATCTCCCAATCCGTTAATCAGCTCTAATTAATCATTTAATTACAAATTAGCCACAAATTCTTTGTGGTTCTTCATTGAGTTATTCCATTCTTATCCCCATCTTCCATTAATTAGTCGTAATTAATGATTTAATCTCAATTTAGCCACGAACTCGTTACGTTTCTTCACTGAGTCATGCTATTGTTAACCCCACCATTCATTAATTAGCCCTAATAAATCATTTAATTGCAATTTAGACAAGAATTCATTGCGTTCCTTCATTAAGTTATTACCATTTCCAGTCTCCCGCCCATTAATTAGCGGTAATTAATCATTTAATTTCCATTTAGATATGAACTTGTGCTTCTTCACTGAGTTGTTCCATGGTAATCCCCACCGTGCATTAATTGGGTGTCGTTAATTAATTAATTGACACTGAGTTCTCATTACTTATTGAATGATTCCACCACACTCCCAATCACGCGTTAATTAGGCGCGTGGGATTAATTAATATCAATTTCTTCAGTGCAAACATTAATTAGGGACGATGAATTTTTTAATTAATCGTGATCTTCTCCCAATTAAACCATTAATTAGGGACAATGAAACGTTTAATTGTGATTATCTCGTAATTAAACCATTTATTAGGGACTATGAATCATCTAATTGCTATCTTCTTTCAATTAAATCATTAATTAGGGCCTTCTAATTACACCACGCTCCACACAACCATTAATTAGGGATAAGGAAGCCTTTAATTAATCTCAATCTCCTCTTATTTAAATCATGAGTTAAGGATAATGAAGGATTTAATCACAATCTCCTCACAATTAAATCCCCAATTAGGAACAACTAATTATTTAATCGTGATCTTCTCCCAATTAAATCATTAATTAGGGATAATGAAGCATGTAATTACAGTCTTCTCTCAAATAAACCATTAATTAGGGATAATGAAGCATTGAACTGCAATCTTTTCTCAATTAAACCATTAATTAGGGATAATTAAGCATTTAATTACAGTCTCCTCTCAATCAAACCATTAATTAGAGACAATGAAGTATTTAATTACAGTCTTCTCTCAATCAAACCATTAATTAGAGACAATGAAGTATTTAATTACAGTCTTCTCTCACTCAAGCCATTAATTAGGGATAATGAAGCACTTAATAAGTCTTCTCTCACTCAAACCATTAATTAGGGATAATGAAGCATTCAATTGCAATCTTCTCTCAATTAAACCACTAATTAGGGATAATGAAGCATTTAATTACAGTCTTCACTCACTCAAACCATTAATTAGGGATAATGAAGCATTCAATTGCAATCTTCTCCCAATTAAACCATTAATTAGAGATAATGAAGCCTTTAATTACAGTCTTCTCCCAATCAAATCATTAATTAGGGATAATGAAGCACTTCACTGCAATCTCCTCACAGTGAAACCATTAATTAGGGATAATGAAGCATTTAATTACAGTCTCCTCTCAATCAAACCATTAATTAGGGATAATGAAGCACTTAATTACCGTCTCCTCTCAATCAAATCCCTAATGAGGAATTCCCTAATTAGAAACCGCTTAATTACACACCCTTCCCCGCAACCATTAATCAACAGCCTTTAATCACTCGACCGCGACCCTTTTCCCCCGCTCACCCGTTAATTAAATCAATTAACCTACTTAATGACAGCCCCCCCCCCCCCCCCCCTTTCCGCTCAGCCCCACCTGGGGAGGCCGGAAATGGGCCGAAAACCCACAAAAATGGTAAAAAACGGAGTGCGAAAAACATCATTTCCCGCCGCCTCTCCGCTTGGCGGCACCCCAAAGGTTTCCAGTTTCACCAAAAAATGCCTTTTTCGCCCCAAAAATAACAACCCCCCCCCCCCCCCCCCTCCTGGAAGGGACACCTGGAGGCTGCAGCTGCAAAAAAAAAATGATCGAATCGGGGTTTTCCGACCCCAAAAATAGGACGGCTTTTGGGTTTTGGGGTTTTGGATCTCATGGAGGAAACCCGTAGGAACTCATAGGAACCTATAGGACCCCATAACCCCATAGGGCCCCATAGGACCCCATAGGGCCCCATAGGAACTCATAGGAACCTATAGGACCCCATACGGACCCATAGGACCCCATATGGCCCCATAGGAACCCATACGGCCCCATAGGAACGCTTAGAACCCAATGGGACCCCATAGAACCCTATACGGCCCCATAGGACCCCATACAGCCCCATAGGACCCCATAGGGCCCCATAGGAACTCATAGGAACCTATAGGACCCCATAACCCCATACGGACCCATAGGACCCCATATGGCCCCATAGGAACTCACAGGAACCTATAGGACCCCATAACCCCATACGGACCCATAGGACCCCATAGGGCACCATAGGAACCCTTAGAACTCAATGGGACCCCATAGAACCCCATACAGCCCCATAGGAACCCATAGGGCCCCATAGGAACCCATACGGCCCCATAGGACCCCATAGGGCCCCATAGGAACCTATAGGACCCCATAGGACCCCATAACCCCATACGGCCCCATAGGACCCCATATGGCCCCAGAGGAACTCATAGGAACCTATAGGACCCTATAGGACCCCATAACCCCATACGGACCCATAGGACCCCATAGGGCACCATAGGAACTCATAGGAACCTATAGGACCCCATAGGACCCCATAACCCCATACGGATCCATAGGACCCCATATGGCACCATAGAACTCATAGGAACCTATAGGACCCCATAACCCCATACGGACCCATAGGACCCCATAGGGCACCATAGGAACTCACAGGAACCTATAGGACCCCATAACCCCATACGGCCCCATAGGACCCCATAGGGCACCATAGGAACTCATAGGAACCTATAGGACCCCATAGGACCCCATAACCCCATACAGCCCCATAGGACCCCATATGGCCCCATAGGAACTCATAGGAACCTATAGGACCCCATAGGACCCCATACGGCCCCATAGGACCCCATATGGCCCCATAGGACCCCGTAGGACCCCATAGGAACCTATAGGACCCCATAGGACCCCATAACCCCATACGGCCCCATAGGACCCCATATGGCACCCTAGGAACCCACAGAACCCGATAGGATCCCGCAGAACCCCATATGGCCCCATAAGAACCCATACGGCCCCATAGGGCCCCATAGGACCCCATATGGCCCCATAGGAACCCTTAGAACCCAATAGAACCCCATAGGAACCCATAGGATCTTATTGAACCCCATAAGACCCCACAGGGTCTTACTGAACCCGATAGGACCCTATAAGACCCCGTAGGAACTCATAGGAATCTATAGGACCCCATAGGACCCCATATGGCCCCATAGGACCCCATACAGCACCATAGGAACCCACAGAACCCGATTGGACCCCATAGGAACCCATAGGATCTTATTGAACCCCATAAGACCCCATAGGACCCCATAGAACCCCATAAGGTCTTATTGAACCCGATAGGACCCTATAAGACCCCATAGGAACCCCAATAGCCCCAGTGGAACCTATAGGATCCCCAGTAGCCCCATAGGAACCCATAGGATCTCATTGAACCCCATAGGAACCCATAGGGTCCTATTGAACCCCATAGCAACCCATAGCAACCCCAATAGCCCCATAGCAACCCAAAAAACCCCATTGGGTCCTACTGAACCTCATAGAATCCCATAGGACCCCATAGGACCCCATAGGACCCCATATGGCCGCTTAGGAACCCATAGGAACTCATAGGATCTTATTGAACCCCATAGGAACCCATAGCAACCCATAGGAACCCCAATAGCCCCATAGCAACCCAAAGAACCCCATAGGAACCCATGGGGTCCTGTTGAACCCCATACCAACCCATAGCAACCCCAATAGCCCCATAGCAACCCAAAAAACCCCATAGGAACCCATAGGGTCCTATTGAACCCCATAGCAACCCATAGGAACCCATAGGACTCTGTAGGGACTTGTGAGAACCCCAATAGCCCCATAGGAACCCAAAGAACCCCATAGGAACCCATAGGAACCCCAAAATCCCCATAGGAACCCAAAGAACCCCATAGGAACCCATAGGGCCCTATTGAACCCCATAGGACTCTGTAGGAACCCTGAGAATCCGTAGAGATGCCATACAAATCCCATACAAACCCCACTGGTGCCACCATGGAAACCCCATAGAGATCCCATGGAGATCCCATGGAGTTCCCATAGAGATGCCATAGAGTTCCCATAGAGATCCCACAGAGATCCCATGGAGTTCCCATAGAGATCCAATAGAGATCCCATTGAAACCCCATAGGGATCCCATGGAGATCCCATGGAGTTCCCATAGAGATCCCATAGAGATCCCATGGAGTTCCCATAGAGATCCCATAGAGATCCCATAGAGTTCCCATAGAGATCCCATAGAGTTCCCATAGAGATCCAATAGAGATCCCATGGAAACCCCATAGGGATCCCATGGAGATCCCATGGAGTTCCCATAGAGATCCCGTAGAGATCCCATGGAGTTCCCATAGAGATCCCATAGAGATCCCATAGAGTTTCCATAGAGATCCTATAGAGTTTCCATAGAGATCCTATAGAGATCCCATGGAATTCCCATAGAGATCCCATAGGGATCCCGTAGAGATCCCATGGAGTTCCCATAGAGATCTCATAGAGATCCCATGGATTTCCCATAGAGATCCCATGGAGATCCCATGGAGTTCCCATAGAGATCCCATAGAGACCCCATAGAGTTCCCATAGAGATCTCATAGAGATCCCATAGAGTTCCCATAGAGATCCCATAGAGATCTCATAGAGATCCCATGGAGATCCCATGGAGTTCCCATAGAGACCCCATAGAGATCCCATAGAGATCCCATGGAGTTCCCATAGAGATCCCATGGAGTTCCCATAGAGATCCCATAGAAATCCCATAGAGATCCCATCGAGATCCCATGGAGTTCCCATGGTGTTCCCATAGAGACCCCATAGAGTTCCCATAGAGATCCCATGGAGATCCCATAGAGATCCCATGGAGTTCCCATGGAGTTCCCATAGAGATCCCATAGAGTTCCCATAGAGATCCCATAGAGATCCCATGGAGTTCCCATAGAGATCCCATGGAGTTCCCATAGAGATCCCATAGAAATCCCATAGAGATCCCATCGAGATCCCATGGAGTTCCCATGGTGTTCCCATAGAGACCCCATAGAGTTCCCATAGAGATCCCATGGAGATCCCATAGAGATCCCATGGAGTTCCCATGGAGTTCCCATAGAGATCTCATAGAGATCCCATGGAGTTCCCATAGAGATCCCATGGAGTTCCCATAGAGATCCCATAGAGATCCCATGGAGTTCCCATGGAGTTCCCATAGAGATCCCATGGAGTTCCCATGGAGTTCCCATAGAGATCCCATGGAGATCCCATGGAGTTCCCATAGAGATCCCATAGAGATCCCATGGAGATCCCATGGAGTTCCCATAGAGATGGGGATGGGGATGGGGTGAGGATGGAGTGGAGATGGGGATGGGAATGGCGATGGGATGGGGTGGAGATGATGGGGATGGAGATGGGGATGGGATGGGGATGGGGTGGAGATGGGAATGGGAATGGCGATGGGATGGGATGGAGATGGGGATGGGGTGGAGATGATGGGGATGGGGATGGGATGGGATGGGATGGGATGGGATGGGGATGGGGTGGAGTTTGGGATGGGGATGGGGATGGGATGGGATGGGATGGGATGGGGATGGGGTGGAGATGGGGTGGAGTTCGGGATGGGGATGGAGATGGGGATGGGGATGGAGATGATGGGGATGAGGATGGGAAGGGGATGGGGACGGGGTGGGGAATGCTGATGGGGATGGGATGGAGATGATGGGGATGGGATGGGGATGGGGTGGAGATGGGGTGGAGATGGGGATGGGGATGGGGTGGAGATGGGGTGGAGATGGAGATGGGGATGGGGTGGAGATGGGGTGGAGATGGAGATGGGGATGGGGATGGGGATGGGGATGAGATGGAGATAATGGGGATGGAGATGGGGATGGGGATGGGGATGGGGATGGGGTGAGGATGGGGATGGGGTGAGGATAGGGATGGGGATGGGGATGGGGATGGGGATGGGGATGGAATGGAGATAATGGGGATGGGGATGGGGATGGGATGGAGATGATGGGGATGGGGATGGGGTGGAGATGGGGATGGGGATGGAATGAACTGATGATGCAGACGGCCGTGGTCATGGTCATGGTTATCAGTCTGGATTTGCAGACGTGTTGGGATATGGATTTGCTTAGGGAAATGGATGTGCATTTGATTATTGATGTGGTGCTGGTGCTGCTGGTGGTGACACAGCCCGAATCCGTGCCCAGAACATCCCCACCTCCTGTGGCTCCTCCAGCACCGTGCCTGGACACTGCCCTGCCTCCAAAGGGCAGAATTCCCACCCCAATCCACGGCAAGGGGCTGAGATCCATCGCAGGTATTAACGGTGCTGGTAGTAGCACAGGCTACGGGACGGCGGTGGAGGGCCGTGCCACCATCTCGAGGGACAACGGGCAGAGCACAGTGAGGCTGCAGCTGAACGACCTCAGGGCTGAGGACACCGGCACCTACTGCTGCGCGAAAAGTGATCGCAGTGGTTGTTGGAGTGGTGCTGCTCAGGATATCGACGTGGCTCCTGGGTTTGGTGGCGTCACCCACGGCCCTGATTGAGAGATCGGAGCCCAAGCGGTGGGGCTGGGCGCAGAATGGGCAGAACTCAGCCCAAATCTGCTGCGGTCAGCACACAGGGGTGGAAGTGATCAGGGAAAATTCAGAACAATGATGGGGATGGGGATGGGGGTGGGGTGGAGATGGGGGTGGGGTGGAGATGGGGATGGGGATAGAATGGGGATGGGGATGGGGATGGGGATGGGGATGGGGTGGAGATGGGGATGGGGATGGGGGTGGGATGGGGATGGGGATGGGGATGGGGATGGGGATGGGGATGGGGATGGGGATGGGGTGGAGATGGGGATGGGGTGGAGATGGGGATGGGGATGGGGATGGGGATGGGGTGAGGATGGGGGTGGGGATGGGGATGGGGATGGGGATAGGGATGAGATGGGGATGGGGTGGAGATGGGGATGGGGATAGAATGGGGATGGGGATGGGGATGGGGATGGGGATGGGGATGGGGATGGGGATGGGGATGGGGATGGGGTGGAGATGGGGTGGAGATGGGGATGGGGATGGGGTGGAGATGGGGATGGGGATGGGGATGGAGATGGGATGGGGATGGGGATGGGGTGGAGATGATGGGGATGGGATGGGAATGGGGATGGGGATGGGGTGGAGATGGGGATGGGGATGGGAGTGGGGATGGGGTGGAGATGGGGTGGAGTTCAGGATGGGGATGGGATGGGGATGAGGATGGGGATGGGATGGGGATGGGGTGGGGAATGCTGATGGGGATGGGATGGAGATGGGGTGGTGATGGGGTGGAGATGGGGTGGAGATGGGAAGCGGATGGGGATGGGGATGGGGTGGAGATGGAGATGGGGATGGGGATGGGATGGAGATGGAGTGGAGATGGGGTGGAGATGGGGGTGGGGATGGAGATGGGGTGGAGATGGAGATGGGGATGGGGATGGGATGGAGATGGAGTGGAGATGGGGATGGAGATGGGGGTGGGGATGGAGATGGGGATGGGGATGGAGATGATGGGGATGAGGATGGGAAGGGGATGGGATGGGATGGAGATGGGGTGGAGATGGGGATGGGGTGGAGATGATGGGGATGGAGATGGGGATGGGATGGGATGGGGATGGGATGGAGATGGGGATGGGATGGGATGGGATGGGATGGGATGGGGATGGGGTGGAAATGGGGTGGAGATGGGGTGGAGTTCGGGATGGGGATGGGGATGGGGATGGAGATGGAGATGATGGGGATGAGGATGGGGATGGGATGGGGATGGGGTGGGGAATGCTGATGGGGATGGGATGGAGATGATGGGGATGGGATGGGGATGGGGTGGAGATGGGAAGCGGATGGGTATGGGGATGGGGTGGAGATGGAGATGGGGATGGGGATGGGATGGGGATGGAGTGGAGATGGGGATGGAGATGGGGTGGAGATGGAGATGGGGATGGGGATGGAGATGATGGGGATGAGGATGGGGTGAGGATGGGGATGGAGATGGAATGGAGATGGGGATGGGGTGAGGATGGGGATGGGGATGGGGATGGGGATGGGGATGGGGATGGGGATGGGGATGGGGATGGGGATGGGGATGGAATGAACTGATGATGCAGACGGCCGTGGTCATGGTCATGGTTATCAGTCTGGATTTGCAGACGTGTTGGGATATGGATTTGCTTCGGGAAATGGATGTGCATTTGATTATTGATGTGGTGCTGGTGCTGCTGGTGGTGACACAGCCCGAATCCGTGCCCAGAACATCCCCACCTCCTGTGGCTCCTCCAGCACCGTGCCTGGACACTGCCCTGCCTCCAAAGGGCAGAATTCCCACCCCAATCCACGGCAAGGGGCTGAGATCCATCGCAGGTATTAACGGTGCTGGTGGTAGCACAGGCTACGGGGCGGCGGTGAAGGGCCGTGCCACCATCTCGAGGGACAACGGGCAGAGCACAGTGAGGCTGCAGCTGAACGACCTCAGGGCTGAGGACACCGGCACCTACTGCTGCGCGAAAAGTGATCGCAGTGGTTGTTGGAGTGGTGCTGCTCAGGATATCGACGTGGCTCCTGGGTTTGGTGGCGTCACCCACGGCCCTGATTGAGAGATCGGAGCCCAAGCGGTGGGGCTGGGCGCAGAATGGGCAGAACTCAGCCCAAATCTGCTGCAGTCAGCGCACAGGGGTGGAAGTGATCAGGGAAAATTCAGAAGAATGATGGGGATGGGGATGGGGTGGAGTTGGGGATGGGGATGGGGGTGGAGATGGGGATGAGGATGAGGATGGGGATGGGATGGGGATGGGGATGGGGTGGAGATGGGGATGGGGATGGGGATGGGATGGGATGGGATGGGGATGAGTATGGGATGGGGATGGGGATGGGGTGGAATGGGGTGGGGTGGGATGGGGATGAGGATGGGTGGAGATAGGGATAGGGATGGGGATGGGGATGGGGATGGGGATGGGGATGGGGTGGAGATGGGGATGGGGATGGGGATGGGGTGGAGATGGGGTGGAGATGGGGATGAGGATGGGGATGGGATGGGATGGGATGGAGATGGGGGTGGGGATGGGATGGGATGGGGTGGAGATGGGGATGGGGATGGGGTGGAGATGGGGTGGAGATGGGGATGGGATGGGGATGGGATGGGATGGGATGGGGTGGAGATGGGGATGGGGTGGAGATGGGGATGAGGATGGGGATGGGATGGGGATGGGGATGGGGATGGGGATGGGGTGGAGATGATGGGGATGGGATGGGAATGGGGATGGGGATGGGGATGGGGATGGGGTGGAGATGGGAATGGGGATGGAATGAACTGATGATGCAGATGGCCATAGTCATGGTCATGGTTATCAGTCTGGATTTGCAGACGTGTTGGGATATGGATTTGCTTAGGGAAATGGATGTGCATTTGATTATTGATGTGGTGCTGGTGCTGCTGGTGGTGACACAGCCCGAATCCGTGCCCAGAACATCCCCACCTCCTGTGGCTCCTCCAGCACCGTGCCTGGACACTGCCCTGCCTCCAAAGGGCAGAATTCCCACTCCAGTCCATGCTGCCTGACACCACCAAAGCCAGGATCAGTGCTGACACACAGTAAGGTTCAAACCAACCAGCAGTGCCTTTCGTGCAACAGTAGGTGGCGCTGCTGTCTGGATGGAGTGTCAAATGGGGTCTCAGTGAAATCTCCATGGCGTCTCAAGATGGAATCGCTATGAGGTCTCAATAGGGTCACAATGGGGTTTCGATGGGGTTTCGATGGGGTCTCTATGTGTCTTAGTGGGGTCTGAATGGGTCTCTGTGAGTTTCTATGGGGTCTCAGTGGGTGTCTATGGGGTCTCAGTGTGGCCTGGGTAAACGAGGCCGTGTGTCAGCAGCTCCGTCAGCGCTGTCTGTCCTTCCCCACAGGGCTGATGGCGGCCGTGACGTTGGACGAGTCCGGGGGCGGCCTCCAGTCGCCCGGAGGAGGGCTCACCCTCGTCTGCAAGGCCTCCGGATTCACCCTCAGCAATTTTCACATGTTCTGGGTGCGACAGGCACCCGGCAAGGGGCTGGAGTGGGTCGCTGGTATTGATGATGATGGTAGTGACACATTCTACGGGGCAGCAGTGGATGGCCGTGCCACCATCTCGAGGGACGACGGGCAGAGCACAGTGAGGCTGCAGCTGAACAACCTCAGGGCTGAGGACACCGCCACCTACTACTGCGCGAAAAGTGCTGGTGCTTGTTGGAGTGGTGGTTGGAGTTGTGTTGGTGGATTTCACAAGGACACGTCTTCATCTGAGTCTGGGAAGGTTCTATCTGGGATGCAGAGCTCTGTGTTGGGGGGCAAAGATTTTTTGTCACCTATAACACTGTCTCCATTAACATCGCCATCATCATTTCCATATGCAGAGCCATACTCATGACCATGACCATGACCATCTCCATCTCCATCTCCATCTCCATTTCCATTTCCATTTCCATTTCCATTTCCATCTCCATCTCCATCTCCATCTCCATCTCCATCTCCATCTCCATCTCCATTTCCATTTCCATTTCCATTTCCATAATATTCATACTCATAATATCCACGACCATAACCATGACCATGACCATCCGCATCACCCTATCCATCTCCATCACCTTCTCCACCACATTCTGAGGAATCCCTGTCATCAGTTCCGTCACTGTGTGCTCAATTCTGCAGATTTGGGCTGAGTTCTGTCCATTCTGGGCTCAGCTCCATCGCTCAGGCTCTGATCTCTCAATCTGGGCTGAGGGTGACGCCGCCTGTTGCACCCACATCATGCTGTAACCGCTGCCCACCAGCAGAAAACCTCCAGCTGTCTCCAAATCGGCGCTATTTTGGGGCAGGAAATACTGAGTTATTTCGGTCGTGTTTTAACCCCGTGCCGAGCCAGCAGAAGGAGCAGCTGCATGCAATGTTCTCTTTCATCTTTTTCGACCTATTTTTTCCCCTTTCGTCCTATTTTTGTTTGCTTTCTCGGCGAGTGCAGCTGCGTGGTGACATCACGGGATGCCACGGTCGTTGCTCGGAATTTGGAAGCAGGTGTTGCTGCTTCTGGGACATTCAGACCCCTTCCCATAAACCTGTTTGGCTGAGGACACCGCCACCTATGACTGCACGAAACGTGATGGTGCTGGTTGTGGTGCTGGTGCTTATGATGCTGGTGAGATTGACAGCATCACAGCTTTTCCTGCTCCCACCAACTCACAGATACACAGAACCTCACCCACCATTGACAGAACCCAGCCCAGAATGTGCTGAGCTGGGTCCGCATTTCAGAGCTGAGCTCAGATGTGAAGCTCTGACCCCAAGAGGAGCTTGGGGTGAGGTGGGTCAGCTCTGCTGCGTGAGCAGCGTTAGGATGAGAGGTGATGGCATCACGTTGCACCAGGGGGGTGAGGTTGGGTGTAGGGGAAAACTCCTTATGCCAGAGAGATGCTGGGCATCAACACAGGGAGGTGGGGGTCAGTGAGCTGCTCTGCCCCACACTCAGAGCTGGGTTCCCACACGTGGCTGTGCTTGAGAGCAGGATGGCAGAACAGCTGATGATCCAACCAGTGTCTTGACCCCAACCATAATCACCATCAGCACACCAACTACCACTACCAGCATATTTCGTGCAGTAGTAGGTGGCGCTGTCCTCAGCCCTGAGGTCGTTCAGCTGCAGCCTCACTGTGCTCTGCCCGTTGTCCCTCGAGATGGTGGCACGGCCCTTCACCGCCGTCCCGTATGCTGTGTAACTACCATCATCATCAATACCAGCGACGAATTCCAGCCCCTTGCCGGGTGCCTGTCGCACCCACTGCATGCAAACACTGCTGAAGTCGAATCCGGAGCCCTTGCAGACGAGGCTGATCCCTCCTCCAGGCGACTGGAGGCCGCCCCCGGACTCGTCCAACGTCACGGCCGCCATCAGCCCTGTGGGGAAGGACAGACAGCGCTGACGGAGCCGCCGACACACGGCCTCGTGCAGACAGGCCTCACTGAGACCCCATTGACATCCCATACGGACCTCACTGAGATCCTATATGGACCCAATAGAGATCCCTGTGTGATCCCGTAGAGGACGCATAGACTCCCCTTAGAGATGTGATAGAGATCCCATCAAGACCACATTCAGATCCCATTGCTGTCGCTTAGAGACCCCACAGGAACTCCACTGTTGTCCCATAGAGACCCATAGGGACCCCACTGAAGATCAAGAGAAGTTGGGCCCAACCTGGAGCTAGCCAACATCTCCTTCTCCCCCATCCTCACTCGCCCTCCTGCCTCCTTTCTCCTCTTCTTGGCCAGCCCTTCTGCTGGGCCCTGGTCTCAGAGGGGCCACAGTAGGGTCACTATGGGGTCTGTGTGAGACAACGGTGGGGTTGGCACGGCCATCCACCGCCACCACGTCGGATGTTTCACTACCATCATAGCTAATACCTGCGACCTGCTCCAGCCCCTTGCTGGCTGCCTGTCGCACCCACTGCATGCCATAATCACTGAAGGTGAATCCAGAGCCCTTGCAGACGAGGCTGAGCCCTCCTCCGGGTGCCTGGAGGCCGCCCCCGGACTCGTCCAACGTCACGGCCGCCATCAGCCCTGTGGGGAAGGACAGACAGCGCTGACAGAGCCCTTGACACACATCCTCGTGTAGCCAAGTCCCATTGACACACCTTAGAACTTCTGAGAGCCCATAGAGACTTTTTGAGACTCATAGAGACCCTCTAAAGCCCACCTAAAATCCCCGTGAGACCTCACTGAGATGCCATACAGATCTCATGGAGGCATCATGGAGAACCAACTGAGAATTCATAGAGACCCCATGCAGATCCCTAACAAATGCCTCGTGGATACCTCTTAGCGACCCCACTGAGGCCCCACTGAGGCTGAGCCCCACACACGGGCTCTGTCACCATCATCAGCCCCATTGCCATACCCATTTCCATATAAATTTCTATTTCCATATCCATATTCACAGCCATAACCACCACCATCTCCATCACTGCATCCATCTCCAGCACCACCACTTCTGGAATCACACTGAAATCACTATGGGATCACCACGGGGTCTTGATGGGATGTGAATGGGGTCTCGGTGGGATCTGAAATGGGTCTTGATGGGATGTGTGCTGAGTCTCTGCGGGGTCTCAGTGGTGTCTATGAAATCTCAAAGAGGTCTCCATGAGATCTGGATGTGCTCTCAATGGAGAGATTATGGGGCGCGAATGGGGTTTGTATGGACTCTCAATGGCCTCTCTCTGAGATCTCTGTGGAGTGTCTATGGGGTCTCTACGTGTCTGAGAAGTGACACAGTGAGGCCTGTCTACACGAGGCCGTGTGTCGGCGGCTCCGTCAGCGCTGTCTGTCCTTCCCCACAGGGCTGATGGTTGGACGAGTCTGGGGGTGGCCTCCAGATGCCTGGAGGAGGGCTCAGCCTCGTCTGCAAGGCCTCCGGATTCACCTTCAGTGTCCATGGCTTGGGATGGATGCGTCAGGCACCCGGCAAGGGGCTGGAATACGTGGCTGCTATTGACACTGGTGATTGGACTGGCTACGGGGCAGCAGTGGATGGCCGTGCCACCATCTCGAGGGACAACGGGCAGAGCACAGTGAGGCTGCAGCTGAACGACCTCAGGGCTGAGGACTCCGCCATGTATTTCTGCGTGAGAAGTCGTGATGCTCATGGCACCGATCACCCTGTTCGGATCGATGGCACTGCCAGCGTCCTGGTCTCACCCAGAGAGCAAATTTCCACAGCAAAGCCTTTTTAGTGAACTGAAACAGTAATGGTTTTGGAGGAGCCCTGAAGTGATGAACTCAGCCCAGCTTGAAGCACTGAGCTGAGAATTTAGAGAACCGAGATCCAATTTTGTCACCTGCACCCAGATCGAATGAACTGAGCTCTGACTGTTCTCCACTGACTCCAGATTCACTGTGCTCAGTCCCGAGGGAATGAATGAAGTGACTCCAAAGCTCAGAGCTGTGCAACTCAGAAGAAATCTGCTGATCAGAGCCCACTGATATCTCCAAAGCCCAAAATATCATCACCACGGGGTCACGACTTCCCAAAAAAGACAAAACACTCCATGATATGGAGGGAAAGAAGGCATGGAACCCAACAGCGCGCTTTCCTTTGGGGCAAAAGAGGCAAAAAATGGGAAATTGTGCCCATGTATGGGGCAGAAGGGCTGAGTTCTCCACTCGGTGACACTGGGACCAAGTAAGGCCTTGAGGTGACGGCAGTGCCACCAACTGCTGTGCAGTGTGTGGTGGAGGTGGAGGTGGTGATGGTGGTGGTCATGGCTATCATCATGGTTATGGGTATGACTATGGATATGGTGATGGCTATGTGTGTGGTCATGGTCATGGTTATGGATTTGGTTGTGGTAACTGCTCTGATGGTGGCTCTGCAGGCTTTGCAGAGCAGCCCCAGCTCATGCAGTCCCACCTTGGGGGCGCTCAGAGAAAAAGGGGGCACAGAGCTGGTGCCAAGGGTCGGGCAAGAGGGTGGTCGAGGAGATTCCGGCCTCGAGCACTCCGAATCCTAAAAGTGCTGCAGGGAATCCCAGCCCCAGAGTGAGTCTGGGGATGGAGCCCGTTTCTGGGGCAGGGCAGTGTGTGTGTGAGGGCTGTGCTGGGCTCTGGGTGGGAACAAAAGAAAACAGGAGTCGGCGGTGCCACCTGCATCTGGACCAGCAGAACCAGCGGCGCACAGAGGAGGTCAGAACCGTGTGATGTGGCACTGAGATGGCTCCAGGTGCCCGGAGGAGGGATCAGCCTCGTCTGCAAGGGCTCTGGATTCACCTTCAGCAGTTATGCCATGTACTGGGTGCGACAGGCACCCGGCAAGGGGCTGGAATACGTCGCTGGTATTTGTGGTTCTGGTAGTAGCACATGGTACGCGTCGGCGGTGCAGGGCCGTGCCACCATCTCGAGGGACAACGGGCAGAGCACAGTGAGGCTGCAGCTGAACAACCTCAGGGCTGAGGACAGCGCCACCTACTACTGCGCGAAAAATGCTGATGGTTATTCTTGTGGTGCTTATGGTTACTGTGCTGGTGACACGGACGTCACAGGCACACGTGTTCATCTGCATCTGGGAAGGTTCCATCTGGGATGCAGAGCTCTGTGCTGGGGGCAAAGAATTTTCGTCCCGACAAAACTGTCTCCATTACCATCACCATCATTTCCATTTCCATATCCATATCCGTACACACAGCCATATCCATGACCATAACCATGACCATCCATATTCCTGTACCCATCTCCATCTCCATCACATTATCTGACATTTCTGTGTTAAGTTCCATCACTGTGTGCTGACTGCTGCAGATTTGGGCTGAGTTCTGTCCGTTCTGGGCTCAGCTCCATCGCCTGGGCTCTGATTTCTCAATCTGGGCTGTGGGTGAGGCCACTAAACACAACGTTGTAAGCAGTACAACAACCAGCAGCACTACCAGCAGCTTTGGCACAGTAGTAGGTGGCGCTGTCCTCAGCCCTGAGGTTGTTCAGCTGCAGCCTCACTGTGCTCTGCCCGTCGTCCCTCGAGATGCTGGCACGGCCCTGCACCGCCGCCCCGTATTCTGTGTCACCATCAGTGCTCTTCATCCCCCCCACAATTCCCTCCATCCCGGTGCCGGGCTCCTGGCGCACCCACATCATGCTGTAACCACCAGAAGAACACCTCCAGCTGTCACCACGTCAGTGCTATTTTGGGGAAGGAAAGAATGAGTTATTTCGGTCGAGTCTGAACCTTGCGCTGTGCCAACAGAAAGGAGCAGCTGCGGGCAATGGTCTCTTCTGCTTTGTTCACCATTTTTGTTGCATTTTCATCCTGTTTTGCTTTGCTTTCTCAGTAGGTGCCGTGCTATAGGGGGCAGCAGGGGTTGCCTCCATCCCTGCATGGAGCGTAGGTGTGGGTTTTGTTTCTTCTGGGATGTGCAGACCCCATAAGGAAATCCTTATCGGGTGTGGAAAATTCCTGCCCCGAGGATCAGAGTTCATTTGTCCTTCGGGTTGTTTTCAGGCCAGCTTAATGGAGTGACACCTGCAGATTCCCATGGGAGGACTCACCCTCGTGTGCACGGCCTCCAGCTGCGTGTGCAGCACTTACACCATGGTGTGGGGGAGACAAGTAACCAGCGAGGGGCACCACTTTGTCACCACTATCAGCAAGGATGGTAGCGGCACAGGCTATGCACCAGCAGTGAAGGGCAGAGCCACCAAGTCGAGGGACAACGGGCAGAGCACAGTGAGGCTGCAGCTGAACAACCTCAGGGCTGAGGACAGCGCCACCTACTACTGCGCGAAAAGTGATGGTGGTTATTCTAGTAGTTATTATGGTTACCATGCTGGTGACATGGACATCACAGGGACACGTGCCCATCTCCATTTGGGAAGGTTCCTTCTGGGCTGCAGAGCTCTGTGCTGGGCACAAAGAGTTGGATCTGTGCATGGAACCACAGGATGGCTCCGTTCTGAAGAGACCCTCCGTCCTCTCGTCCCCCCGTTGTGCTGAGAGAGGGGATGGGCTCCGTGCGGACACTGGGGCTCAGCTCCACGCTGCTGCTGTGTGGAGCCCTGGGGTGTGGGGATGTCCTGGGCAGGGACACGGCTCTGTCACTGTCACCACCACCACCACCATCACCATGTCATTAACCAAACCCATATCCGTATCCATATCTGCATCCCTGTTGATAACCATGACCATAACCATGACCATGACCATCTGCATCATCATAACCATAATTAAATCAATCACTATTCCTTCTAGGGAAAATTTTGTGTTCATTTCCATCACTGTGTGCTCACTCCTGCAGATTTGGGCTGACTTCTGCACATTCTGTGCTCAGCTCCATCACTTGGGCTCTGATGTCTCAGACTGGCTTGAGGATGACAGCACCAAATCCAGGACTGTCGTCGTTAGCATTAGCACAACTATAAGTACAAGTAGTTTTCGTGCAGTAGTAGGTGGCGCTGTCCTCAGCCCTGAGGTCGTTCAGCTGCAGCCTCACTGTGCTCTGCCCGTCGTCCCTCGAGATGGTGGCACGGCCATCCACTCCAGCCCTGTAGTTTGTGCTACTACCAGTGCTGTCAATACCTGCGACCCATTCCAGCCCCTTGCTGGGCACCTGTCGCACCCAGTACATGTCAAAACTGCTGAAGGTGAATCCAGAGCCCTTGCAGACGAGGCTGATCCCTCCTCCGGGCGACTGGAGGCCACCCCCGGACTCATCCAACGTCACGGCCACCATCAGCCCTATGGGGAAGGACAGACAGTGCTGATGGAGCCGCCGACGCACAGCCTCGTGCAGCCAGACCCCATAGAGACCACATTAAGACCCATGGAGACTTAGAGACGTGCGATTGAAACCCCATAAAGACCCTGTAGATACCCCATAAAGACCTCACGGAAAACCCATTGAGATTCCATAGTGACCCCATAGAGATCTGATTAAGACCTCGTGGGGATTCCATACAGATTCCATGTACAGCTCATCGAGAATCCAATGCGATTTCATACAGACCTCACTCAGTTCCATCAGAATGCTCAATGATATTCCATTGCGACCCCCCTGAGGCCCAACTGAGGCCAGGACCCAGCAGGAGGGTTGGCCAAGAGGAGAAGGAAGGAAGTGCGAGGGCTGATGGTACTGTCCTTATGAGATTCCTCCAGATGCCTGGCGGAAGGCTCAGCATAGTCTGCAAGGGCTCCGGATTCACCTTCAGCAGCTACAGCATGAACTGGGTCTGGCAGGAGCCTGGCAAGGGGCTGGAATACGTTGCTGACATCAGCAGCACTGGTGGTACCACAAGATACGGGACGGCGGTGCAGGGCCGTGCCACCATCTCGAGGGACAACGGGCAGAGCACAGTGAGGCTGCAGCTGAACGACCTCAGGGCTGAGGACACCGCCACCTACTACTGCGCGAAAGCATCTGGTGGTTGTAGTGGTTATGGTGCTTATGAAGCTGGTTACATCGACGTGAAAGGGAATCTAGGAAGATTCCAGCTGGGATGCAGAGCTCTGCGCTGGGGGCAACGAATTTTTGTCCCCAACAAGTCTGTCTCCAGCACCATCACCATCTCCATCTCCATCTCCATCTCCATCTCCATCTCCATCTCCACCTCCATCTCCATCTCCATCTCCATCTCCATCTCCATATCCATATCCATGTCCATATCCATATCCATATCCATGTCCATATCCATAACCATGACCATCCTCGTCACCCTATCCATCTCCATCACCTTCTCCACCACATTTGGAGGAATCCCTGTCACCAGTTCCATCACTGTGTGCTGACTGCTGCAGATTTGGGCTGAGTTCTGTGCATTCTGGTCTCAGCTCCGTCACTTGGGCTCTGATCTCTCAATCTGGGCTGCGGGTGAGGCCACCAAATCCAGGAGCGACATCGGTACGATGAGCAGCTCTATAAAGAAGACAACAATCATAAGAATAGTTAGCACAGTAGTAGGTGGCGGTGTCCTCAGCCCTGAGGTTGTTCAGCTGCAGCCTCACTGTGCTCTGCCCGTTGTCCCTCGAGATGGTGGCACGGCCATCAACTGCTGCCCCACTGTCTGTGCCACTACCATCACTGTAAATACCTGCGACGAACTCCAGCCCCTTTCCAGGCACCAGTCACACCCAGTCCATCTCATAGCTGCTGAAGGTGAATCCGGAGGCCTTGCAGACGAGGCTGAGCCCTCCTCCGGGGGTATGGAGGGATCTCTAAGAACAAAACCAGCCCCCAACTTCTCTACTGCCAACTTCACCACCGTCAGCAGTTGTGCCGCTTTCCTCATCCACTTGAAGGTTCCTCCTCCCCTCCATCTGGGCCCTGACCTCTTTAGGTCTCTTTAGGCTCTCTATGGGTTTTCAGTGTGGTCTCCACGAGGTTCCTATCAAAACTCAATGGGGTCTCTATGATGTCTCTGCGGGAACTCAATGAAATCTTTATGAGATCTCAGTGGTGACTCAACAAAGTCTCACGAGAAATCTAAGGGGTCTCTACAGGATCTCTATGGGGTTTCAATGGCACCACCATGGGCCTCAATGACATCTCTGTAGGTCGCAGTGGGGTCTCAATGGGGCTTGGCTGCACGAGGCCGTGCGTCGGCGGCTCCGTCAGCGCTGTCTGTCCTTCCCCACAGGGCTGATGGCGGCCGTGACGTTGGACGAGTCTGGGGGTGGCCTCCAGATGTCCGGAGGAGGGCTCAGCTTCGTCTGCAAGGCCTCTGGATTCACCTTCAGTGATTATGGCATGCAGTGGGTGCGACAGGCGCCCGGCAAGGGGCTGGAGTGGCTTGCATGTATTTACAGCAGCAGCAGTTACACGTACTACGCACCGGCGGTGAAGGGCCGTGCCACCATCTCGAGGGACAACAGTCAGAGCACAGTGAGGCTGCAGCTGAAGAACCTCCGGGCTGAGGACACCGCCACTTATTTCTGCGTGAAAAATGACGATAGTGGATGTAATGCTGATGATATCGACGTCGCTCCCGGATTTATTGGTGTCTCCCAGAGCTGAGATTGAGAGATCAGAGCCCACGTGATGGAGATGAGCCTAGAGTGGACAGAACTCAGCCCAAATCTACACAAGTGAGCACACAGTGACGGAATTGATCACAGAAATATCAGAAAATGTGATGGAAGTGGATGTGGATATGAATACTGTAAAGCAGATGGTCATGGTTATGGTCATGGTTATGGATATGCGTATTGAAATATAGATGGATACAGCTATGGAAATGGTGATGGCAATGGAGGCAGTGTTGTTAAAATTCTCTGCTCCCAGCACAGAGCTCTGCCTCGCAGATGGAACCTTCCCAGATGCAGATGCACATGTGTCCCTGTCAAGTCAATGCCACCAGCATAACCCCAACAACCGTAAGCACCACCGCAACCATCAGCACTTTTCGTGCAGTAGTAGGTGGCGCTGTCCTCAGCCCTGAGGTTGTTCAGCTGCAGCCTCACTGTGCTCTGCCCGTTGTCCCTCGAGATGGTGGCACGGCCCTGCACCGCCGCCCCGTATCTTGTGGTACCACCACCACTGCTAATATAGGCGACGAATTCCAGCCCCTTGCCAGGTGCCTGTCGCACCCAGTCCATCCAATAACTGCTGAAGGTGAATCCGGAGCCCTTGCAGACGAGGCTGAGCCCTCCTCCGGGCGACTGGAGGCCGCCCCCAGACTCGTCCAACGTCACGGCCGCCATCAGCCCTGTGGGGAAGGACAGACGGCGCTGACGGAGCTGCCGACACACGGCCTCGTGCAGACAGGCCTCACTGAGAACCCATAGACATCCCATACGGACCTCACTGAGACCCTATATGGACCCAACAGAGATCCCTGTGTGATCCCGTAGAGGACGCATAGACTCCCCTTAGAGATGTGATAGAGATCCCATCAAGACCACATTCAGATCCCATGCAAAGCCATTGCTGTTGCTTAGAGACCCCATGGGGTTTCCGTTGTTGTCCCATAGAGACCCCATAGGGACTCCACTGAAGCTCAAGTGAGGCTGGGGCCAACCTGCAGGGGCAGCCAAGATCTCCTTCTCTCCCGGCTAAGCCAGCCCTCCTGCCTCCTTTCTCCTCTTCTTGGCCAGCCCTTCTGCTGGGCTCTGGTCTCAGAGGGACAACAGTAGGGTCACTATGGGGTCTGTGTGAGACAACGGTGGGGTTCTGTGGGATCTGAAGGGCATGTCTAGGAAATTTGCACGGGTTTCATAGGAGGTGTCTGTGGAATGTCAGAGAAGACTCTTCAATGTTCCTATAGGGTCTCAAAGGCATTTCTATGAGTCTGTATGGGGTCACAATGTGGTCTGTCTGCACGAGGCCGTGTGTCGGCGGCTCCGTCAGCGCTGTCTGTCCTTCCCCACAGGGCTGATGGCGGCAGTGACGTTGGATGAGTCCAGGGGTGGCTTCCAGATGCCCGGAGGAGGGCTCAGCCTCATCTGCAAGGGCTCTGGATTTGACTTCAGCAGTTATCAGATGGAGTGGGTGCGACAGGCACCCGGCAAGGGGCTGGAATGGGTCGGAGGTATTGGCACTGATGGTAGCAGCACAGAATACGCGTCGGCGGTGCAGGGCCGTGCCACCATCTCGAGGGACAACGGGCAGAGCACAGTGAGGCTGCAGCTGAACAACCTCAGGGCTGAGGACACCGCCACCTACTACTGCGCCAAAGATGTCGATGGTTACTGTGGTGGTGCTTATACTTACTCTGCTGGTGGCATTGACGTCACAGGCACACGTGTTCATCTGCATCTGGGACGGTTCCATCTGGGATGCAGAGCTCTGTGCTGGGGACAACGAATTTTTGTCTGTCTCCATCACCATCACCATCACCATTGGATATGCATGGCCATAGCCATGCCCATATCCATATCCATTGCCATATCCATATCTGTAACCATGACCATAACCATGACCGTGACCATCCGCATCACCCTACCCACCTCCATCTGTTTCTCCGTCACATTTTCTGAAATTCCTGACATCAGTTCCGTCACTGTGTGCTGACTGCTGCAGATTTGGGCTGAGTTCTTTCCATTCTGGTCTCAACTCCACCAACTGGGCTCGTATCTCTCAGTCTGGGCTGTGGGTGACCCCACCAAATCCAGCAGCGACATCGATATATTCAGCACAACCACCAGCACTACCAGCATCACCTATCCAGCAGAAGTAGGCTGCGATGTCCTCAGCCCTGAGGTTGTTCAGCTGCAGCCTCACTGTGCTCTGACTGTTGTCCCTCGAGATGGTGGCACGGCCCTTCACCGCCGATGCGTAGCCTGTGCTACTACCAGAGCTGCTAATAGCAGCGACGTATTCCAGCCCCTTGCCGGGTGCCTGTCGCACCCAATCCATGCCAACACTGCTGAAAGTGAATCCAGAGCCCTTGCAGACGAGGCTGAGCCCTCCTCCGGGTGCCTGGAGGCCGCCCCCAGACTCGTCCAACGTCACGGCCGCCATCAGCCCTGTGGGGAAGGACAGACAGCACTGACAGAGCCCTTGACACACATCCTCGTGTAGCCAAGTCCCTTTGACACACCTTAGAACTTCTGAGAGCCCATAGAGACTTTTTGAGACTCATAGAGACCCTCTAAAGACCTCCTAAAATCCCCTTGAGACCTCACTGAGATGCCATACAGATCTCATTGAGGAATCATGGAGAACCAACTGAGAATTCATAGAGACCCCATGCAGATCCCTAACAAATGCCTTTAATGCCTCGTGGATACCTCTTAGAGACCCCACTGAGTGCCCACTGAGGCTGAAGCCCACACACGGGCTCTGTCACCATCATCAGCCCCATTGCCATACCCATACCATGTCCATATCCGTATCCATATCCATATCCATATCCATATCCATATCCATATCCATGACCAGGAGCTTGTGCAGGCCTTGCAGAGCTGCCCCAGGTCGCACAAATCCACCTCGTGTGCACTCAGACAACGCTGAGATGTGGTCCTGTTCCGTGGGTGCGGACTGGGAGGAGGCAAGGCAGGTTTGGGCCTCGAGCACGGGGAATCCTGAGTGCTGTACAGAATCCTGTCCCCAAAGTGACTCTGGGAATGGAGCCCCATTTCAGGGTGGGAGAGCCCCTTACCGGGTGTCTGTCGCACCCAGTGCATGTTGAAACTGCTGAAGGTGAATCCGGAGGCCTTGCAGACGAGGCTGATCCCTCCTCCGGGTGACTGGAGGCCACCCCCAGACTCGTCCAACGTCACAGCCGCCATCAGCCCTGTAGGGAAGGACAGACGGCGCTGATGGAGCCACCGACACACGGCCTCGTGAAGCCAGGACACACTGAGACCCCATGGAGACCCCACAGACATCCCACAGAGACCCCACTGAGACCCTACATGGTCCCAATAGAGATGCCTGTGAGATCCTGTACAGACCGCATAGACACCGCTTGGAGACATCATGGAGATCCCACCAAGACCACATGCAGATCCCATGCAAAGCCCTTTGGTGCCCCTAGTGATCCCGTACAGTCCCCACAGAGACCCCATTGGAACCCCACCATATAATGCAGAGACCCCACAGGTACCCCACTGAAGATCAAGAGAGGCCTGGGACAACCTGGAGAGGCAGCCAAGATCTCCTTCTCTCCCAGCTTTGTCAGCATCAGCCCTCACACCTCCTTCCTCCTCTTCCCACTCCTGCTCAGGGGCCCTGGCCTGAGTGGGGTCTCACTGGGGTCAGTATGGGGTCTCTGTGAGACATTGTTGTGGTCTGTGTGGGATCTGAAGGGGATCTCTATGGAATTTCTAAGGGTTCCCTAAGAGATGTCTACGGAATCTCAGTGAAGACTCTACAGTGTCCCTATGGGGTTTCAGTGGCATCTCTATGGGTCTCTATGGGGTCACAGCGGGGTCTCATTGGGGTGCTTCTGCACGAGGCCGTGTGTCAGCGGCTCCGTCAGCGCTGTCTGTCCTTCCCCACAGGGCTGATGGCGGCCGTGACGTTGGACGAGTCTGGGGGTGGCCTCCAGACGCCCGTAGGAGGGCTCAGCCTCATCTGCAAGGCCTCCGGATTCGACTTCAGCAGTTACGACATGCAGTGGGTGCGACAGGCACCTGGCAAGGGGCTGGAGTTCGTCGCAGGTATTACCAGCACTGGTGGTAGCACATACTACGGGACAGCGGTGCAGGGCCGTGCCACCATCTCGAGGGACAACAGAGCACAGTGAGGCTGCAGCTGAACAACCTCAGGGCTGAGGACACCGCCACCTACTACTGCGCGAAAGGTGCTGGTACTGATAGAGCGGGTGCTTATCCTGGTCAGCATCACAGCTTTTCCTGCTCCCACCCGCTCTCAGGTGCACAGAACCTCACCCACCATTGACAGAACCCAGCCCAGAAGGTGCTGAGCTGGGTCCGCATTTCAGAGCTGAGCTCAGATGTGAAGCTCTGACCCCAAGAGGAGCTTGGGGTGAGGTGGGTCAGCTCTGCTCCGTGAGCAGCGTTAGGATGAGAGGTGATGGCATCACGTTGCACCAGGGGGGTGAGGTTGGGTGTAGGGGAAAACTCCTTATGCCAGAGAGATGCTGGGCATCAACACAGGGAGGTGGGGGTCAGTGAGCTGCTCTGCCCCACACTCAGAGCTGGGTTCCCACACGTGGCTGTGCTTGAGAGCAGGATGGCAGAACAGCTGACGATCCAACCAGTGTCTTGACCCCAACCATAATCACCAGCACCACTCCAACAACCACTGTGATCACATTTTGCGCAGTAGTAGGTGGCGGTGTCCTCAGCCCTGAGGTTGTTCAGCTGCAGCCTCACTGTGCTCTGCCCGTTGTCCCTCGAGATGGTGGCACGGCCCTTCACTGCCGCCCCGTATGCTGTGCTACTACCATCATTGCTAATTCTGGCGAGCCACTCCAGCCCCTTGCCGGGCACCTGTCGCACCCAATTCATGCCAACACTGCTGAAGGTGAATCCGGAGCCCTTGCAGAAGAGGCTGAACCCAACCAGACAGCCTCTGGGTGGATCTGATAGGAACAAAACCAGCCCTGACCTCCTTCTCCCCGACCTTCTCCACCATCAACCCTTGCACCTCCTTCCTCTTCCTCTTGGCCGCCCTCCCTGTGGGCCCAAGCCTGAATGGGGCCCCAGTTGGGTCACTTTTCCGTCTCTTTGTGGTCTCTATCAGGTCTCTATGATGCCTCCATGGACTCTCTGTGGGGACTGAAGGAGGCTTCCATCAAATCTTATTAGGATCTCTATGGGGTCTCTATGACACCTCAGTGACTTGTCTCAGGGAACTCAATGCGTTCTCTACGAGATCTCAGTGGATTCACGCTCAGCAGTTATGAGATGGACTGGGTGCGACAGGCACCCGGCAAGGGGCTGGAGTGGGTCGCTGGTATTTACAGCAGTGGTAGTGGCACAGACTACGCGCCGGCGGTGCAGGGCCGTGCCACCATCTCGAGGGACAACGGGCAGAGCACAGTGAGGCTGCAGCTGAACAACCTCAGGGCTGAGGACACTGCCACCTACTACTGCGCGAAAGCTGATGCTGGTTGTTGGGGTGCTGGTTGTGCTGCTCATCCTCGTGACACAGAGACACGTGCCCATCCCCTTTTGGGAAGGTTCCAGCTGGGCTGCAGAGCTCTGTGCTGGGCACAAAAAGTTGGATCTGTGCATGAAATCACAGGATGGCTCCGTTCTGAAGAGACCCTCCGTCCTCTCGTTCCCCCGTTGTGCTGAGAGAGGGGATGGGCTCCGTGCGGACACTGGGGCTCAGCTCCACGCTGCTGCTGTGTGGAGCCCTGGGGTGTGGGGATGTCCTGGGTGTGGATACAGCTTTGCCACTGTCACCACCACCACCATCATCACCATGCCAATAACCAGACTCATATCCATATCCATATCCATCGCCATGACCATGACCATGATGACAGCTATGACCATCTGAACCACCGTATCTATGCTCATATCCATCACCAACACATTTTCCGACATTTCTGTGTTCATTTCCATCACTGTGTGCTCACCGCTGCGGATTTCAGCTGAGTTCTGTGCAGTCTGAGCTCAGGTCAGTCTGTTTCAGGCTGATCTATCCATACAAGCGGTATTTTACAAACACAGAGTCACCATAAATACTCCATAGAGATCCCATTGAAACCCCACTGAGGCCGAAACTCACACACGGGCTCTGTTATTCTCGCCATCCCTAATGCCATACCCTTACCCACATCCTTATCCACATTCATAACCACAACCATGACCATCTGCGTCACTGCATCCATCACCATCACTGCTGGAATCACACTGAAATCCATATGGGATCTCCTTGGGGTCTCGATGGGATCTGAATGGGGTCTGTATTGCATCTCTACAGCATCTGGGAAGGTTCCACCTGGCATGCAGAGCCCTGTGCTGGGGACAAAGAATTTTTGACCCCAGCAACACTCTCTTCATTACCATCACCATTTCCATATCCATATCTGCATACACATAGCCATAACCATGACCGTAACCATGACCATAACCATGACCATAACCATGACCATAACCATGACCATCCATATTTCTGTATCCGTACCCATATCCATCGCAATCACATTATCTGACATTTCTGTGATCAGTCCCATCACTGTGTGCTCAATTATGCAGATTTGGGCTGAGTTCTGTCCATTCTGGGCTCAGCTCCATCGCTTGGGCTCTGATCTCTCAATCTGGGCTGTGGGTGACGCCGCTCAGAACAACACTGATATCATAAACATTACAACAACCACCAGCACTACCAGACCATTTCCCTCCGCGCTGGGACAGAACTCAGAAATTTCTGAAGAAGGGGTGGTGATGGTGACGGAGGAAGTGGTGGATATGGGTATACAGATGCAGATGCTCATGGTCACGGGGATGGCGATGGTCATTCGATGAGCAGACAGAATTTTTTACCCCTATCTCTGAGTTCTGCATCCCAGATGGAACCTCCCCAACCATCGATAGGCACGTGTGCCTGTGCCTCCCGTGTCATCAGCACAATTACAGTAACCACAACGATTATCATCTCTGGCGCAGTAGTAGGTGGCGGTGTCCTCAGCCCTGAGGTCGTTCAGCTGCAGCCTCACTGTGCTCTGCCCGTTGTCCCTCGAGATGGTGGCACGGCCCTGCACTGCTGCCCCGTAGTTTGTGCTGCTACCATCAGTGCTAATACCAGCGACGTATTCCAGCCCCTTGCCGGGTGCCTGTCGCACCCACTGCATGTTGTAACTGCTGAAGGTGAATCCGGAGCCCTTGCAGACGAGGCTGATCCCTCCTCCAGGCATCTGGAGGCTGCCCCCGGACTCGTCCAACGTCACGGCCGCCATCAGCCCTGTGGGGAAGGACAGACGGCGCTGACGGAGCCGCCGACACACGGCCTCGTGCAGCCAAGCAATATCGAGAGCACACAGACACCCATAGAGACCCCATGAGACCCATAGAAATCCCATGGAGACCCATAGCGACCCCATAGATATCACAGAGAGACCCCACTTATATCCTATATGGATCCCATTCACATCCCAAAGTAATCCTGTAGAGACCGTACGGACACCCCTTAGAGACATCATTCACATCCCATCAACACCACTTTCAGATCCCATGCAAAACCCATTGGTGCCTCTTAGAGACCTCATAGAGTCCTCACAGAGACCCCATAGAGACAGCATCGATGTCCCATGGAGACCCCATAGGGATGCCACCAATGATGAAGGGAGGCATGGGACCGCATGGAGGGGCAGCCAAGATCTCCTTCTCTCCAGTTTTGTCAGCATCAGCTTTCCAACCTCCTTCTTCCTCTTGCCCGCTAATCCTCAGGAGCCCTGGCCTGAGTGGGGTCTCACTGGGGTCAGTATGGGGTCTCTGTCAGACATTGTTGGGGTCTGTGTGGGATCTGAAGGGGATCTGCATGAAATTTCCACGGGTTCCGTAAGAGATGTTTATGGAATCCCAGTGAAGACTCTACAGTGTCCCTATGGGGTTTCAGTGGCATCTCTATGGGTCTCTATGGGGTCACAATGGGTCTCAGTGTGTCCCGTCCACACGAGGCCATGTGTCGGCGGCTCCGTCAGCGCTGTCTGTCCTTCCCCACAGGGCTGATGGCGGCCGTGACGTTGGACGAGTCTGGGGGCGGCCTCCAGACGCCCGGAGGAGGGATCAGCCTCGTCTGCAAGGGCTCCGGATTCACCTTCAGCAGTTATGCCATGCTCTGGGTGCGACAGGCACCCGGCAAGGGGCTGGAATGGGTCGCTGGTATTGAGGATGATGGTAGTTACACAGCATACGGGACGGCGGTGAAGGGCCGTGCCACCATCTCGAGGGACAATGGGCAGAGCACAGTGAGGCTGCAGCTGAACAACCTCAGGGCTGAGGACACCGCCACCTACTACTGCGCGAAAAGTTATTGTGGCTGTGGTTGTAGTGCTTGTGGTGGTTACTAATCTGGTGATATGGACATCAGAGGGACACGTGTTCATCTGCATCTGGGCAGGTTCCATCTGGGATGCAGAGCTCTGTGCTGGTGGCAAAGAGTTTTTGTCCCCAGTGACGTTACCATCGCCATCACCATTTCCATATGCATTTCCATACCGATAGCCACACCCACATCCATTTTCATATCCATACAAATCTCCATATCCATAACCATAACCATGACCATGACCACCCGCACCACCCTATCCATCTCCATCACCATATCCAGCACGTTTTTAGAAATCCCTGTGATCAGTTCCACCACTGTGTGCTCAATTCTGCAGATTTCTTCCGAGTTCTACGCATTCTTTGTACAGCTCCATCATCGGGACTCTGTTCTCTCAATGCAGGCTGTGGGTGACACCAATAAATCCAAGAGTGATTTCGATATTTTCAGCACAACTATAACTACCGTCATTTCTCACACAGCAGTAGGTGGCGCTGTCCTCAGCCCTGAGGTTGTTCAGCTGCAGCCTCACTGTGCTCTGACTGTTGTCCCTCGAGATGGTGGCACGGCCCTGCACCGCCGCCCCGTATCTCGTGGTACCACCAGTGCTAATATAGGCGATGTACTCCAGCCCCTTACCGGGTGTCTGTCGCACCCACTCCATCTGATAATCACTGAAGGTGAATCCGGAGCCCTTGCAGACGAGGCTGAGCCTTTCTCCGGGTGTCCGGAGGCCGCCACCGGACTCGTCCAACGTCACGGCCGCCATCAGCCCTGTGGGGAAGGACAGACAGCGCTGACGGAGCCGCTGACACACGGCCTCGTGAAGCCAGGACACACAGAGACCCCATAGGGACCCCACAGACATCCCATAAAGACCCCACTAAGACCTCACTGACATCCCATCGAGACCCCACTGAGACCCTACATGGACCCAATAGAGATGCCTGTGAGATCCTGTAGAGACAGCATAGACCCTCCTTGGAGACATCATAGAGATCCCACCAAGACCACATGCAGATCCCATGCAAAGCCCTTTGGTGCTGCTCTGAAATCCCATTCAGTCCCCACAGAGACCCTATGGGGACTCCACTGCTGTAATGCAGAGACCCCATAGAGACCCCACTGAAGATCAAGAGAGGCCTGGGGTCTCTATGGGAGTCTGTGTGGTCTCGATGTTGCTTGGATGCACGAGGCCGTGTGTCAGTGACTGCATCAGTGCTGTCTGTCCTTCCCCACAGGGCTGATGGCGGCTGTGACGTTGGACGAGTCCGGGGGCGGCCTCCAGACTCCCGGAGGAGGGCTCACCCTCATCTGCAAGGCCTCCGGATTCGACTTCAGCAGTTACCCCATGTTCTGGGTGGGTCAGGCACCCGGCAAGGGGCTGGAATTCATTGCGGGTATTAACAGTGATGGTAGTTACACAAACTACGCGCCGGCGGTGAAGGGCCGTGCCACCATCTCGAGGGACAACGGGCAGAGCACAGTGAGGCTGCAGCTGAACAACCTCAGGGCTGAGGACAGCGCCACCTACTACTGCGCAAGAGAGGCTTATGGTTGCCCTAGTGGTTATTGTGGTTACAATGCTGGTGACATGGACATCACAGGGACACGTGTCCATCCAGACTTGGGAAGGTTCCATCTGGGCTGCAGAGCTCTGTGCTGGGCACAAAGAGTTGGATCTGTGCATGGAACCACAGGATGGCTCCGTTCTGAAGAGACCCTCCGTCCTCTCGTCCCCCCGTTGTGCTGAGAGAGGGGATGGGCTCCGTGCGGACACTGGTGCTCAGCTCCAAGCTGCTGCTGTGTGGAGCCCTGGGGTGTGGGGATGTCCTGGGCAGGGACACGGCTCTGTCACTGTCACCACCACCACCACCATCACCATGTCAATAACCAAACCCATATCCATATCCATATCTGCATCCCTGTTGATAACCATGACCATAACCATGACCATCTGCATCATCACAACCATATCCATATCCATCACCATTTCTTCTGAGGAAAATCCTGTGTTCATTTCCATCACTGTGTGCTCACTCCTGCAGATTTGGGCTGACTTCTGCACATTCTGTGCTCAGCTCCATCACTTCGGCTCTGATCTCTCAGACTGGCTTGAGGATGACAGCACCAAATCCAGGACTGTCGTCGTTAGCATTAGCACAACTATAAGTACAAGTAGTTTTCGCGCAGTAGTAGGTGGCGGTGCCATCAGCCCTGAGGTTGTTCAGCTGCAGCCTCACTGTGCTCTGCCCGTCGTCCCTCGAGATGGTGGCACGGCCATCCACTCCAGCCCTGTAGTTTGTGCTACTACCAGTGCTGTCAATACCTGCGACCCATTCCAGCCCCTTGCTGGGCACCTGTCGCACCCAGTACATGTCAAAACTGCTGAAGGTGAATCCAGAGCCCTTGCAGACGAGGCTGATCCCTCCTCCGGGCGACTGGAGGCCACCCTCGGACTCATCCAACGTCACGGCCACCATCAGCCCTATGGGGAAGGACAGACAGCGCTGACGGAGCCGCCGACACACGGCCTCGTGCAGCCAGACCCCATAGAGACCGCATTAAGACCCATGGAGACTTAGAGACATGCGATTGAAACCCCGTAAAGACCCTGTAGATACCCCATAAAGACCTCACGGAAAACCCATTGAGATTCCATAGTGACCCCATAGAGATCTGATTAAGACCTCGTGGGGATTCCATACAGATTCCATGTACAGCTCATCGAGAATCCAATGCGATTTCATACAGACCTCACTCAGTTCCATCAGAATGCTTAATGATATTCCACTGCGACCCCCCTGAGGCCCAACTGAGGCCAGGACCCAGCAGGAGGGTTGGCCAAGAGGAGAAGGAAGGAAGTACGAGGGCTGATGGTACTGTCCTTATGAGATTCCTCCAGATGCCTGGCGGAAGGCTCAGCATAGTCTGCAAGGCCTCCGGATTCACCTTCAGCAGTTTTGGCATGGGATGGGTGCGACAGGCACCCGGCAAGGGGCTGGAATACGTCGCCAGTATTAGCAACACTGGTAGTGGCACATACTACGCGTCGGCGGTGGAGGGCCGTGCCACCATCTCGAGGGACAACGGGCAGAGCACAGTGAGGCTGCAGCTGAACAACCTCAGGGCTGAGGACACCGCCACCTACTACTGCGCGAAAGCATCTGGTGGTTGTAGTGGTTATGGTGCTTATGAAGCTGGTTACATCGACGTGAAAGGGAATCTAGGAAGATTCCAGCTGGGATGCAGAGCTCTGCGCTGGGGGCAACGAATTTTTGTCCCCAACAAGTCTGTCTCCAGCACCATCACCATCTCCATCTCCATCTCCATCTCCATCTCCATCTCCATCTCCATCTCCACCTCCATCTCCATCTCCATCTCCATCTCCATCTCCATCTCCATATCCATATCCATGTCCATATCCATATCCATATCCATGTCCATATCCATAACCATGACCATCCTCGTCACCCAATCCATCTCCATCACCTTCTACATCACTTTTGGAGGAATCCCTGTCATCAGTTCCATCACTGTGTGCTCACTGCTGCAGATTTGGCCTGAGTTCTGTGCATTCTGTGCTCAGCTCCATCACTTGGGCTCTGATCTCTCAATCTGGGCTGCGGGTGAGGCCACCAAATCCAGGAGCGACATCGGTACGATGAGCAGCTCTAAAAATAAGACAACAATCATAAGAATAGTTAGCACAGCAGTAGGTGGCGGTGTCCTCAGCCCTGAGGTTGTTCAGCTGCAGCCTCACTGTGCTCTGCCCGTTGTCCCTCGAGATGGTGGCACGGCCATCAACTGCTGCCCCACTGTCTGTGCCACTACCATCACTGTAAATACCTGCGACGAACTCCAGGCCCTTTCCAGGCACCAGTCACACCCAGTCCATCTCATAACTGCTGAAGGTGAATCCGGAGGCCTTGCAGACGAGGCTGAGCCCTCCTCCGGGGGTATGGAGGGATCTCATAAGAACAAAACCAGCCCCCGACTTCTCTACTGCCAACTTCACCACCGTCAGCAGTTGTGCCGCTTTCCTCATCCACTTGAAGGTTCCTCCTCCCCTCCGTCTGGGCCCTGACCTCTTTAGGTCTCTTTAGGCTCTCTATGGGTTTTCAGTGTGGTCTCCACGAGGTTCCTATCAAAACTCAATGGGGTCTCTATGATGTCTCTGCGGGAACTCAATGAAATCTTTACGAGATCTCAGTGGTGACTCAACGAGGTCTCACGAGAAATCTAAGGGGTCTCTACAGGGTCTCCATGGGGTTTCAATGGCATCACCATGGGCCTGAATGACATCTCTGTAGGTCGCAGTGGGGTCTCAATGGGGCTTGGCTGCACGAGGCCGTGTGTCGGCGGCTCCGTCAGCGCTGTCTGTCCTTCCCCAGGGCTGATGGTGACGTTGGACGAGTCTGGGGGCGGCCTCCAGATGCCCGGAGGAGGGCTCAGCCTCGTCTGCAAGGCCTCCGGATTCACCTTCAGTGATTATGGCATGCAGTGGGTGCGACAGGCGCCCGGCAAGGGGCTGGAGTGGCTTGCATGTATTTACAGCAGCAGTAGTTACACGTACTACGCACCGGCGGTGAAGGGCCGTGCCACCATCTCGAGGGACAACAGGCAGAGCACAGTGAGGCTGCAGCTGAAGAACCTCAGGGCTGAGGACACCGCCACTTATTTCTGCGTGAAAAATGATGATAGTGGATGTAATGCTGATGATATCGACGTCGCTCCCGGATTTATTGGTGTCTCCCAGAGCTGAGATTGAGAGATCAGAGCCCATGTGATGGAGCTGAGCCCAGAATGTGCAGAACTCAGCCCAAATCTACAGCAGTGAGCACACAGTGATGGAACTGATGGCAGAAATATCAGATAATGTGATGGAAGTGGATGTGGATATGAATACTGTAAAGCAGATGGTGATGGTTATGGTCATGGTTATGGATATGCGTATTGAAATAGACATGGATACAGCTATGGAAATGGTGATGGCAATGGAGGCAGTGTTGTTAAAACTCTCTGCTCCCAGCACAGAGCTCTGCCTCGCAGATGGAACCTTCCCAGATGCAGATGCACATGTGTCCCTGTCAAGTCAATGCCACCAGCATAACCCCAACAACCGTAAGCACCACCGCAACCATCAGCACTTTTCGTGCAGTAGTAGGTGGCGCTGTCCTCAGCCCTGAGGTTGTTCAGCTGCAGCCTCACTGTGCTCTGCCCGTTGTCCCTCGAGATGGTGGCACGGCCCTGCACCGTCGCCCCGTATCTTGTGGTACCACCACCACTGCTAATATAGGCGACGAATTCCAGCCCCTTGCCAGGTGCCTGTCGCACCCAGTCCATCCAATAACTGCTGAAGGTGAATCCGGAGCCCTTGCAGACGAGGCTGAGCCCTCCTCCGGGCGTCTGGAGGCCGCCCCCAGACTCGTCCAACGTCACGGCCGCCATCAGCCCTGTGGGGAAGGACAGACGACGCTGACGGAGCCGCCGACACACGGCCTCGTGCAGAAAGGCCTCACTGACAACCCATAGACATCCCATACGGACCTCACTGAGACCCTATGTGGACCCAACAGAGATCCCTGTGCTGTCCGGTAGAGGACACATAGACACCCCTTAGCAACACCATAGGGATCCCATCAAGATCACGTTCAGATCCCATGCAAAGCCATTGCTGTCGCTTAGAGACCCCATGGGGTTTCCATTGTTGTCCCATAGAGACCCCATAGGGACCCCACTGAAGCCCAAATGAGGCTGGGGCCAACCTGGAGGGGCAGCCAAGATCTCCTTCTCTCCCAGCTAAGCCAGACCTTCTGCCTCCTTTCTCCTCTTCTTGGCCAGCCCTTCTGCTGGGCCCTGGTCTCAGAGGGACAACAGTAGGGTCACTATGGGGTCTGTGTGAGACAATGGTGGGGTTCTGTGGGATCTGAAGGGCATGTCTAGGAAATTTGCACGGGTTTCATAGGAGGTGTCTGTGGGATGTCAGTGAAGACTCTTCAATGTTCCTATGGGGTCTCAATGGCATTTCTATGAGTCTGTATGGGGTCACAGTGTGGTCTGTCTGCACGAGGCCGTGTGTCGGCGGCTCCGTCAGCGCTGTCTGTCCTTCCCCACAGGGCTGATGGCGGCCGTGACGTTGGATGAGTCCAGGGGTGGCTTCCAGACGCCCGGAGGAGGGCTCAGCCTCGTCTGCAAGGGCTCTGGATTTGACTTCAGCAGTTATTGGATGGACTGGGTGCGACAGGCACCTGGCAAGGGGCTGGAATGGGTCGGAGGTATTGGCACTGATGGTAGCAGCACAGAATACGCGTCGGCGGTGCAGGGCCGTGCCACCATCTCGAGGGACAACGGGCAGAGCACAGTGAGGCTGCAGCTGAACGACCTCAGGGCTGAGGACACCGGCACCTACTACTGCGCCAAAGATGTCGATGGTTACTGTGGTGGTGCTTATACTTACTCTGCTGGTGGCATTGACGTCACAGGCACACGTGTTCATCTGCATCTGGGAAGGTTCCATCTGGGATGCAGAGCTCTGTGCTGGGGACGACGAATTTTTGTCTGTCTCCATCACCATCACCATCACCATTGGATATGCATGGCCATAGCCATACCCATATTCATATCCATTGCCATATCCATATCTGTAACCATGACCATAACCATGACCGTGACCATCCGCATCACCCTACCCACCTCCATCTGCTTCTCCGTCACATTTTCTGAAATTCCTGACATCAGTTCCGTCACTGTGTGCTGACTGCTGCAGATTTGGGCTGAGTTCTTTCCATTCTGGTCTCAACTCCACCAACTGGGCTCTGATCTCTCAATCTGGGCTGTGGGTGACCCCACCAAATCCAGCAGTGACATCGATATATTCAGCACAACCACCAGCACTACCAACACCACCTATCCAGCAGAAGTAGGCTGCGATGTCCTCAGCCCTGAGGTTGTTCAGCTGCAGCCTCACTGTGCTCTGACTGTTGTCCCTCGAGATGGTGGCACGGCCCTTCACCGCCGATGCGTAGCCTGTGCTACTACCAGAGCTGCTAATAGCAGCGACGTATTCCAGCCCCTTGCCGGGTGCCTGTCGCACCCAATCCATGCCAACACTGCTGAAAGTGAATCCGGAGCCCTTGCAGACGAGGCTGAGCCCTCCTCCGGGTGCCTGGAGGCCGCCCCCAGACTCGTCCAACGTCACGGCCGCCATCAGCCCTGTGGGGAAGGACAGACAGCACTGACAGAGCCCTTGACACACATCCTCGTGTAGCCAAGTCCCTTTGACACACCTTAGAACTTCTGAGAGCCCATAGAGACTTTTTGAGACTCATAGAGACCCTCTAAAGACCTCCTAAAATCCCCTTGAGACCTCACTGAGATGCCATACAGATCTCATTGAGGAATCATGGAGAACCAACTGAGAATTCATAGAGACCCCATGCAGATCCCTAACAAATGCCTTTAATGCCTCGTGGATACCTCTTAGAGACCCCACTGAGGCTGAGCCCCACACACGGGCTCTGTCACCATCATCAGCCCCATTGCCATACCCATACCATATCCATACCCATACCCATACCATATCCATATCCATATCCATATCCATATCCATATCCATATCCATATCCATATCCATATCCATGACCAGGAACTTGTGCAGGCCTTGCAGAGCTGCCCCAGGTCGCACAAATCCACCTCGTGTGCACTCAGACAACGCTGAGATGTGGTCCTGTTCCGTGGGTGCGGACTGGGAGGAGGCAAGGCAGGTTTGGGTCTCGAGCACGGGGAATCCTGAGTGCTGTCCCCAAAGTGACTCTGGGAACGGAGCCCCATTTCAGGGTGGGAGAGTGTTGTGTCAGGCTCGGGGTGTAAGCAGGAGATCGGGGCAGAAAGTGGTGCCACCTGCACCGGGAGCAGCAGAACCAGTGGTGAACCTCGTGCACAGCTGTGGTGCTTCTCATCGCAGCCCTGGGCCATACAGTGTGAGAGAGCAGCAGCGAAGGAGGAGTGTCAGTGCTGTAAGCAGCAGCACAACAAGCACCACTACCACGAGAATCTTGGGCGCAGTAGTAGGTGGCGCTGTCCTCAGCCCTGAGGTTGTTCAGCTGCAGCCTCACTGTGCTCTGCCCGTCGTCCCTCGAGATGGTGGCACGGCCCTTCACCGCCGTCCCGTAGGATGTGCTACCACCACTGTAACTAATACCCGCGACGAATTCCAGCCCCTTGCCGGGTGCCTGTCGCACCCAGTGCATGTTGAAACTGCTGAAGGTGAATCCGGAGGCCTTGCAGACGAGGCTGAGCCCTCCTCCGGGTGACTGGAGGCCGCCCCCGGACTCGTCCAACGTCACGGCTGCCATCAGCCCTGGGGAAGGACAGACAGCGCTGTCGACACACGGCCTCGTGCAGAAGGGCCCCATGGAGGACCCCATTGAGACCCCATAGAGACCCATAGAGATGCCACTGAAACCCCATAGGGACACTGCAGAGTCTTCACTGGGATTCCATAGACATCTCTAGAATCCTCACTGAGATTCCATAGACATCTCTTATGGAACCCTTAGAAATTTCATAGAGATGCCATTCAGATCCCACACAGACCCCACCTTTGTCTCACAAAGATCCCATAGAGACCCCACTCAGACCCCTCTGAGGCTGGGGCCCCTGAGGAGGATCAGGCAAGAGGAGGAAGGAGGTGTGAGGGCTGATGCTGACAAAGCTGGGAGAGAAGGAGATCTTGGCTGCCCCTCCATGCGGTCCCAGGCCTCCCTTGATCGTTGGTGGCGTCCCTATGGGGTCTCCATGGGACATCGATGGTGTCCCCATGGGGTCTCTGTGAGGACTCTATGAGGTCTCTAAGAGGCACCAATGGGTTTTGCATGGGATCTGAATGTGGTGTTGATGGGATGTGAATGATGTCTCTAACGGCTGTCCATACTGTCTCTACAGGATCTCTTTGGGATCTGAATGGGATGCATATAGGATATAAGTGGGGTCTCTCTGTGATATCTATGGGGTCACTATGGGTTTCCATGGGATTTCTATGGAGACTCATGGGGTCTCTATGGGTGTCTGTGTGTTCTCGATGTTGCTTGGCTGCACGAGGCCGTGTGTCGGCGGCTCCATCAGCGCTGTCTGTCCTTCCCTACAGGGCTGATGGCGGCCGTGACGTTGGACGAGTCCGGGGGCGGCCTCCAGTCACCCGGAGGAGGGCTCAGCCTCGTCTGCAAGGGCTCCGGATTCACCTTCAGCAGTTTCAACATGCACTGGGTGCGACAGGCACCCGGCAAGGGGCTGGAATTCGTCGCGGGTATTAGTTACAGTGGTGGTAGCACATCCTACGGGACGGCGGTGAAGGGCCGTGCCACCATCTCGAGGGACGACGGGCAGAGCACAGTGAGGCTGCAGCTGAACGACCTCAGGGCTGAGGACAGCGCCACCTACTGCTGCGCCCAAGATTCTCGTGGTAGTGGTGCTTGTTGTGCTGCTGCTTACAGCACTGACACTCCTCCTTCGCTGCTGCTCTCTCCCACTGTATGGCCCAGGGCTGCGATGAGAAGCACCACAGCTGTGCACGAGGTTCACCACTGGTTCTGCTGCTCCCGGTGCAGGTGGCACCACCGTCTGCCCCGATCTCCTGCTCACACCCCGAGCCTGACACAACACTCTCCCACCCTGAAATGGGGCTCCGTTCCCAGAGTCACTTTGGGGACAGGATTCTGTACAGCACTCACAGGATTCCCTGTGCTCGAGGCCCAAACCTGCCTTGCCTCCTCCCAGTCCGCACCCACGGAACAGGACCACATCTCAGCGTTGTCTGAGTGCACACGAGGTGGATTTGTGCGACCTGGGGCAGCTCTGCAAGGCCTGCACAAGCTCCTGGTCATGGATATGGATATGGATATGGATACGGATACGGATATGGATATGGATATGGATATGGACATGGTATGGGTATGGCAATGGGGCTGATGATGGTGACAGAGCCCGTGTGTGGGCCTCAGCCTCAGTGGGCACTCAGTGGGGTCTCTAAGAGGTATCCACGAGGCATTTGTTAGGGATCTGCATGGGGTCTCTATGAATTCTCAGTTGGTTCTCCATGATGCCTCAATGAGATCTGTATGGCATCTCAGTGAGGTCTCAAGGGGATATTTAGGTGGGCTTTCGAGGGTCTCTATGAGTCTCAAAAAGTCTCTATGGGCTCTCAGAAGTTCTAAGGTGTGTCAATGGGACTTGGCTACACGAGGATGTGTGTCAAGGGCTCTGTCAGCGCTGTCTGTCCTTCCCCACAGGGCTGATGGCGGCCGTGACGTTGGACGAGTCTGGGGGCGGCCTCCAGGCACCCGGAGGAGGGATCAGCCTCGTCTGCAAGGGCTCCGGATTCACTTTCAGCAGTGTTGGCATGGAATGGGTGCGACAGGCACCCGGCAAGGGGCTGGAATACGTCGCTGCTATTAGCAGCTCTGGTAGTAGCACAGGCTACGCATCGGCGGTGAAGGGCCGTGCCACCATCTCGAGGGACAACAGTCAGAGCACGCTGAGGCTGCAGCTGAACAACCTCAGGTCGTTCAGCTGCAGCCTCACTGTGCTCTGCCCGTTGTCCCTCGAGATGGTGGCACGGCCCTGCACCGCCGCCCCGTAGTTTGTGCTGCTACCATCAGTGCCAATACCTCCGACCCATTCCAGCCCCTTGCCGGGTGCCTGTCGCACCCACTGCATGTTGTAACTGCTGAAGGTGAATCCGGAGGCCTTGCAGACGAGGCTGAGCCCTCCTCCGGGAGTCTGGAGGCTGCCCCCGGACTCGTCCAACGTCACGGCCACCATCAGCCCTGTGGGGAAGGACAGACAGCACTGACGGAGCCGCCGACGCACGGCCTCGTGCACACAGACCACATTGTGACCCCATACAGACTCATAGAAATGCCTTTGAGACCCCATAGGAACATTGAAGAGTCTTTACTGACATCCCACAGACACCTCCTATGAAACCTGTGCAAATTTCCTAGACATGCCCTTCAGATCCCACAGAACCCCACCGTTGTCTCACACAGACCCCATAGTGACCCTACTGTTGCCCCTCTGAGACCAGGGCCCAGCAGAAGGGCTGGCCAAGAAGAGGAGAAAGGAGGCAGAAGGGCTGCCAGAGCCGGGAGAGAAGGAGATCTTGGCTGCCCCTGCAGGTTGGCCCCAGCCTCACTTGAGCTTCAGTGGGGTCCCTATGGGGTCTCTATGGACAACCACGGAGTCCCTATGGGGTCTCTAAGCGACAGCAATGACTTTGCATGGGATCTGAATGTGGTCTTGTTGGGATTCCTACAATGTATCTAAGGGGTGTCTATGAGTCCTTTACAGGATCACACAGGGATCTCTATTGGGTCCGTATCGTGTCTCAGTGAAGTCTGTATGGGATGTCTATGGGGTCTCATTGGGGCCTGTCTGCACGAGGCCGTGTGTCGGCGGCTCCGTCAGCGCTGTCTGTCCTTCCCCACAGGGCTGATGGCGGCCGTGACGTTGGACGAGTCCGGGGGCGGCCTCCAGTCGCCCGGAGGAGGGCTCACCCTCGTCTGCAAGGCCTCCGGATTCACTTTCTTTGACTTCTTCAGCAGTTACAGCATGCAGTGGGTGCGACAGGCGCCCGGCAAGGGGCTGGAGTGGCTTGCATGTATTTACAGCACTGGTAGCAGCACATCCTACGGGACGGCGGTGAAGGGCCGTGCCACCATCTCGAGGGACCACGGGCAGAGCACAGTGAGGCTGCAGCTGAACAACCTCAGGGCTGAGGACAGCGCCACCTACTACTGCGCGAAAGCTGCTGGTAGTGGTAGTTGGGGTGCTGATGGTGATTAGGGTTGGGGTCAAGACACTGGTTGGATCGTCAGCTGTTCTGCCATCCTGCTCTCAAGCACAGCCACGTGTGGGAACCCAGCTCTGAGTGTGGGGCAGAGCAGCTCACTGACCCCCACCTCCCTGTGTTGATGCCCAGCATCTCTCTGGCATAAGGAGTTTTCCCCTACACCCAACCTGAGCAACGTGATGCCATCACCTCTCATCCTAACGCTGCTCATGGAGCAAACAGCGCTGGTCCCCCCTCACCCCAATCTCCTCTTGGGGTCAGAGCTTCACATCTGAGCTCAGCTCTGAAATGTGGACCCAGCTCAGCACATTCTGGGCTGGGTTCTGTCATTGGTGGGTGAGGTTCTGTGCACCTGAGAGCGGGTGGGAGCAGGAAAAGCTGTGATGTTGTCAATCTCACCAGCATAATAAGCACCAGCACCACTACAAGCACTAGTAGCTTTGGCGCAGTAGTAGGTGGCGGTGTCCTCAGCCCTGAGGTTGTTCAGCTGCAGCCTCACTGTGCTCTGCCCGTTGTCCCTCGAGATGGTGGCACGGCCCTTCACCGCCGGTGCGTAGCCTGTGTAACTACCAGTGCTGCTAATACCAGCGACGAATTCCAGGCCCTTGCCGGGTGCCTGTCTCATCCATCCCATGCCAAAACTGCTGAAGGTGAATCCAGAGGCCTTGCAGACGAGGCTGAGCCCTCCTCCAGGCATCTGGAGGCCGCCCCCGGACTCGTCCAACGTCACGGCCGCCATCAGCCCTGTGGGGAAGGACAGACGGCGCTGACGGAGCCGCCGACACACGGCCTCGTGCAGCCAAGCAACATCGAGAACACACAGACACCCATAGAGACCCCTTCAAACCCCATAGAAATCCTATGGAGAGCCATAGTGACCCCATAGATATCACAGAGAGACCCCACTTATATCCTATCTGGATCCCATTCACATCCCAAAGTAATCCTATAGAGACCGTACGGACACCCCTTACAAACATCATTCACATCCCATCAACACCACATTCAGATCCCATGCAAAACCCATTGGTGCCTCTTAGAGACCTCATAGAGTCCTCACAGAGACCCCATGGGGACACCATCGATGTCCCATGGAGACCCCATAGGGATGCCACCAATGATGAAGGGAGGCATGGGACCGCATGGAGGGGCAGCCAAGATCTCCTTCTCTCCAGTTTTGTCAGCATCAGCCCTCACACCTCCTTCCTCCTCTTGCCCGCTAATCCTCAGGAGCCCTGGCCTGAGTGGGGTCTCACTGGGGTCAGTATGGGGTCTCTGTCAGACTTTGTTGGGGTCTGTGTGGGATCTGAAGGGGATCTGCATGAAATTTCCACGGGTTCCGTAAGAGATGTTTATAGAATCCCAGTGAAGACTCTACAGTGTCCCTATGGGGTTTCAGTGGCATCTCTATGGGTCTCTATGGGGTCACAATGGGTCTCAGTGTGTCCCGTCCACACGAGGCCGTGTGTCAGCGGCTCCGTCAGCGCTGTCTGTCCTTCCCCACAGGGCTGATGACGGCCGTGACGTTGGACGAGTCCGGGGGCAGCCTCCAGGCGCCCGGAGGAGGGCTCAGCCTCGTCTGCAAGGGCTCCGGATTCACTTTCAGCAGTTACCCCATGCTCTGGGTGCGACAGGTGCCCAGCAAGGGGCTGGAATGGGTCGCTGGTATTGAGGATGATGGTAGTTACACAGCATACGGGACGGCGGTGAAGGGCCGTGCCACCATCTCGAGGGACAACGGGCAGAGCACAGTGAGGCTGCAGCTGAACAACCTCAGGGCTGAGGACACCGCCACCTACTACTGTGCGAAAAGTTATGGTGGCTGTGGTTGTAGTGCTTGTGGTGGTTACTAATCTGGTGATATGGACATCAGAGGGACACGTGTTCATCTGCATCTGGGCAGGTTCCATCTGGGATGCAGAGCTCTGTGCTGGTGGCAAAGAATTTTTGTCCCCAGTGACGTTACCATTGCCATCACCATTTCCATATGCATTTCCATATATAGCCATACCCACATCCATTTTCATATCCATACAAATCTCCATATCCATAACCATAACCATGACCATGACCACCCGCACCACCCTATCCATCTCCATCACCATATCCAGCACGTTTTTAGAAATCCCTGTGATCAGTTCCACCACTGTGTGCTCAATTCTGCAGATTTCTTCCGAGTTCTACGCATTCTTTGTACAGCTCCATCATTGGGACACTGTTCTCTCAATGCAGTCAGTGGGTGACACCAATAAATCCAGGAGTGATTTCGATATTTTCAGCACAGCTCTAAGTACCGTCATTTCTCACACAGCAGTAGGTGGCGGTGTCCTCAGCCCTGAGGTTGTTCAGCTGCAGCCTCACTGTGCTCTGCCCGTTGTCCCTCGAGATGGTGGCACGGCCCTGCACCGCCGTCCCGTATCTCGTGGTACCACCAGTGCTAATATAGGCGATGTACTCCAGCCCCTTACCGGGTGTCTGTCGCACCCACTCCATCTGATAATCACTGAAGGTGAATCCGGAGGCCTTGCAGACGAGGCTGAGCCTTTCTCCGGGTGTCCGGAGGCCGCCCCCGGACTCGTCCAACGTCACGGCCGCCATCAGCCCTGTGGGGAAGGACAGACAGCGCTGATGGAGCCACCGACACACGGCCTCGTGAAGCCAGGACACACTGAGACCCCATAGGGACCCCACAGACATCCCATAAAGACCCCACTAAGACCTCACTGACATCCCATAGAGACCCCACTGAGACCCTACATGGACCCAATAGAGATGCCTGTGAGATCCTGTAGAGACAGCATAGACCCTCCTTGGAGACATCATAGAGATCCCACCAAGACCACATGCAGATCCCATGCAAAGCCCTTTGGTGCTGCTCTGAAATCCCATTCAGTCCCCACAGAGACCCTATGGGGACTCCACTGCTGTAATGCAGAGACCCCATAGAGACCCCACTGAAGATCAAGAGAGGCCTGGGGTCTCTATGGGAGTCTGTGTGGTCTCGATGTTGCTTGGATGCACGAGGCCGTGTGTCAGTGACTGCATCAGTGCTGTCTGTCCTTCCCCACAGGGCTGATGGCGGCCGTGACGTTGGACGAGTCCGGGGGCGGCCTCCAGACACCCGGAGGAGGGCTCAGCCTCGTCTGCAAGGGCTCCGGATTCGACTTCAGCAGTTACCCCATGTTCTGGGTGCGACAGGCACCCGGCAAGGGGCTGGAATTCATCGCGGGTATTAACAGTGATGGTAGTTACACAAACTACGCGCCGGCGGTGCAGGGCCGTGCCACCATCTCGAGGGACAACGGGCAGAGCACAGTGAGGCTGCAGCTGAACAACCTCAGGGCTGAGGACAGCGCCACCTACTACTGCGCAAGAGAGGCTTATGGTTGCCCTAGTGGTTATTGTGGTTACAATGCTGGTGACATGGACATCACAGGGACACGTGTCCATCCAGACTTGGGAAGGTTCCATCTGGGCTGCAGAGCTCTGTGCTGGGCACAAAGAATTGGATCTGTGCATGGAATCACAGAATGGCTCCGTTCTGAAGAGACCCTCCGTCCTCTCGTCCCCTCGTTGTGCTGAGAGAGGGGATGGGCTCCGTGCGGACACTGGGGCTCAGCTCCACGCTGCTGCTGTGTGGACCCCTGGGATGTGGGGATGTCCTGGGTGTGGATACAGCTTTGTCACTGTCACCACCACCACCATCATCACCATGTCATTAACCAAACCCATATCCCTATCCATATCCTTATCCATGTTGATAACCATGACCATAACCATGCCCATGACCATCTGCATCATCACAACCGTATCCATATCCATCACCATCCCTTCTAGGGAAAATCCTGTGTTCATTTCCATCACTGTGTGCTCACTCCTGCAGATCTTTGCTGAGTTCTGCCCATTCTGTGCTCAGCTCCATCACTTGGGCTCTGATCTCTCAAACGGGGCTGTGGGTGACGCCACCAAATCCAGGAGCGCCGTCGATACGATAAGCATCATCACCATCACCAACAACACCAGCCATCCAGCAGAAGTAGGTGGCGGTGTCCTCAGCCCTGAGGTCGTTCAGCTGCAGCCTCATTGTGCTCTGCCCATTATCCAACGAGATGGTGGCACGGCCCTTCACCGCCGCCCCGTAGTTTGTGCCACTACCAGTGCTGCCAATACTGGCGACGTATTCCAGCCCCTTGCCAGGTGCCTGTCGCACCCAGCTCATGCCAAAACTGCTGAAGGTGAATCCGGAGCCCTTGCAGATGAGGCTGAGCCCTCCTCTGGGCGTCTGGAGGCCGCCCCCAGACTTGTCCAACGTCACGGCCGCCATCAGCCCTGTGGGGAAGGACAGACGGCCTCGTGCAGCCAAGCCCCATTGAGACCCTTCCCAGACCGACTGGGACTGCAGAGAGACTCCATGGAGATTACAAGGGGAGGCCATTGAGACTCCATAGGGACCCCATTCTGTCCCCATACTGTCTCCACAGAGAGCACACTCAGATTTCATAAATCCACCACTGAGATCCCCCGGAGAGTCAGAAGAGATCCCATAGAGACCCCTTTCAGATCCTAACGAGACCCCACGGAGATCCCATACAGACTTCAGTGTGATTTCGGATGTGATGGTGATGGAGATGGATGCAGGGATGCGGATGGTCATGGTCATGGTCATGGTCATGGTTATGCATATGGATATGGATATGGATATGGATATGGATATGGATTTGGATATGGAAATGGAGACAGTATTGTGGGGAAGAAAAATTTCTTAGCCCCCAGCACAGAGCTCTGCATCCCAGATGGAACCTTCCCAGATGCAGATGAACACGTGTCCCTGTGATGTCTGTGTCACCACCAGCAGCAACACCCCAACAACCAGGAGCAGCACCGTAACCATCAGCATTTTTCGCGCAGTAGTAGGTGGCGCTGTCCTCAGCCCTGAGGTTGTTCAGCTGCAGCCTCACTGTGCTCTGCCCGTTGTCCCTCGAGATGGTGGCACGGCCCTTCACCGCCGACGCGTAGTCTGTGTATCTACCAGTGTTGCTAATACTGGCGACGTATTCCAGCCCCTTGCCGGGTGCCTGTCGCACCCATCCCATCTTGAAACTGCTGAAGGTGAATCCGGAGCCCTTGCAGACGAGGCTGATCCCTCCTCCGGGCACCTGGAGGCATCTCAGTGCCACATCACATGGTTCTGACCTCCTCTGTGCGCCGCTGGTTCTGCTGGTCCAGGCGCAGGTGGCACCGCCGATTCCTGTTTCCCTTTGTTCCCACCCAGAGCCCAGCACAGCCCTCACACACACACTGCCCTGCCCCAGGAATGGGCTCCATCCCCAGACTCACTCTGGGGCTGGGATTCCCTGCAGCACTTTTAGGATTCGGAGTGCTCGAGGCCGGAATCTCCTTGGCCACCCTCTTGCCCGATCCTTGGCACCAGCTCTGTGCCCCCTTTTTCTCTGAGCGTCCCCAAGGTGGGACTGCATGAGCTGGGGCTGCTCTGCAAAGCCTGCAGAGCCACCATCAGAGCAGTTACCACAACCAAATCCATAACCATGACCATGACCACACACATAGCCATCACCATATCCATAGTCATACCCATAACCATGATGATAGCCATGACCACAACCATCACCATCTCCACCTCCACCACACACTGCACAGCAGTTGGTGGCACTGCCGTCACCTCAAGGCCTTACTTGGTCCCAGTGTCACCGAGTGGAGAACTCAGCCCTTCTGCCCCATACATGGGCACAATTTCCCATTTTTTGCCCCTTTTGCCCCAAAGGAAAGCGCGCTGTTGGGTTCCATGCCTTCTTTCCCTCCATATCATGGAGTGTTTTGTCTTTTTTGGGAAGTCGTGACCCCGTGGTGATGATATTTTGGGCTTTGGAGATATCCGTGGGCTCTGATCAGCAGATTTCTTCTGAGTTGCACAGCTCTGAGCTTTGAAGTCACTTCATTCATTCCCTCAGGACTGAGCACAGTGAATCTGGAGTCAGTGGAGAACAGTCAGAGCTCAGTTCATTCGATTTGGGTGCTGGTGATGAAACTGGATCTCGGTTCTCTAAATTCTCAGCTCAGTGCTTCAAGCTGGGCTCAGTTCATCACTTCAGGGCTCCTCCAAAAACATTACTGCCTCAATTCACAGAAAAAGGGATTGCTGTGCAGATTTGCTCACTGGGTGAGACCAGGACGCTGGCAGTGCCATCGATCCGAGCAGGGTGATCGGTGCCCTGAGCATCACGACTTCTCACGCAGAAATACATGGCGGAGTCCTCAGCCCTGAGGTCGTTCAGCTGCAGCCTCACTGTGCTCTGCCCGTTGTCCCTCGAGATGGTGGCACGGCCATCTACTGCTGCCCCGTAGCCAGTCCAATCACCAGTGTCAATAGCAGCCACGTATTCCAGCCCCTTGCTGGGTGCCTGATGCATCCATCCCAAGCCATAATCACTGAAGGTGAATCCGGAGCCCTTGCAGACGAGGCTGATCCCTCCTCCGGGCATCTGGAGGCCACCTCCAGACTCGTCCAACCATCAGCCCTGTGGGGAAGGACAGACAGCGCTGACGGAGCCGCCGACACACGGCCTCGTGTAGTTGGGCCTCACTGGGACTGTACTGAAACCCACGGAGTTGCCATCGAGGCCCGTTGTGGCACCATTTTAACCCCATAGAGACACTGTAGAGGCCCCATGGAGATCTCGTGAAGACCTCATTGAGACTCCACTGAGAACACATCGAATCCCCTTACAGTAGTCATTGAGGTACCATAGAGATCCCATAGAGATCCTAATAAGATTTGAAGGAAACCCCCTTCAGTCTCCACGGAGAGTCCACTGAGACATCATAGAGACCTTGTAGAGACTCGAAACTGACCCAACAAGGCCTCACTGTGACCGAGGCACACTGTGAAGGGCAGCCAAGAGGCGGAGGTAGGTGGGGAGAAGGCCGATTGTGGCGAAGCTGGGGGTGGAGGATGTTGTGGCCAATTCTGTTCTTATGAGATCCATCCAGAAGTCTTCGGATTCACCTCCAGCACTTACAGCATGTTCTGGGTGAGGCAGGGACCCAGCAAGGGGCTGGAATACGTCGCCAGTATTAGCTATGATGGTAGTTGGACAGGCTACGCGTCGGCGGTGAAGGGCCGTGCCACCATCTCGAGGGACAACGGGCAGAGCACAGTGAGGCTGCAGCTGAACGACCTCAGGGCTGAGGACACCGGCACCTACTACTGTGCTGAAGATTCTTGTGATCGTTGTCTTTTTAATAGTGCTGCTTACTGTATCAATGTCGCTCCTGGATTTGGTGGCCTCACCCGCAGCCCAGGTTGAGAGATCAGAGCCCGAGTGATGGAGCTGAGCACAGAATGCACAGAACTCAGCCCAGATTTGCAGCAGTCAGCACACAGTGATGGAACTGATGACAGGGATTCCTCAAAATGTGATGGAGAAGGTGATGGAGATGGATAGGGTGACGAGGATGGTCATGGTCATGGTCATGGTCATGGTCATGCATAGGATATGGATATGGAGATGGAGATGGAGATGGAGATGGAGATGGAGATGGATATGGATATGGACATGGATATGGACATGGAAATGGTGATGGTGATGGTGATGGTGATGGAGACAGACTTGTTGGGGACAAAAATTCGTTGCCCCCAGTGCAGAGCTCTGCATCCCAGCTGGAATCTTCCTGGATTCAGATGAAGACGTGTCCCTTTCACGTCGATGTAACCAGCTTCATAAGCACCATAACCACTACAACCAGCAGATGCTTTCGCGCAGTAGTAGGTGGCGGTGTCCTCAGCCCTGAGGTTGTTCAGCTGCAGCCTCACTGTGCTCTGCCCGTTGTCCCTCGAGATGGTGGCACGGCCCTTCACCGCCGGCGCGTAGTATGTGCTACTACCGGTGCAGTGAATACCAGCAACCCACTCCAGCCCCTTGCCAGGTGCCTGTCGCACCCACTGCATGCCATAATCACTGAAGGTGAATCCGGAGCCCTTGCAGACGAGGCTGAGCCCTCCTCCGGGCGTCTGGAGGCCGCCCCCAGACTCGTCCAACATCACAGCCGCCATCAGCCCTGTGGGGAAGGACAGACAGCGCTGACGGAGCCGCCGACACACGGCCTCGTGCAGCTTTGCCTCATTGAGACCACACTAAGATACATTGAGATGTCATAAAGACCCAGAGAGATCCCATTGAAACCCCATGGAAACCCTGTAGAGATCCCGTAGACATCTCATGGAGACCTCATTGAGGCGCCACTGAGACAGTGCATAGAGTCCACTCAGAGATGGAACTCAGGTACCACGGAGATCCCATAGAGTTCCTGACAAGATCTGATGGAAACCTCATCCATTCCCCATGGGGAATCCATTGAGACATCATAGAGACCTCACAGAGACTACACAGAGACCCAGAAGTTCCCAACTAGGATCCCATTGAGGCTGGGGCCCACAGGAAGGGGTGGCCAAGAGGAGTGGGAAGGAGGAGCAAGGGCTATTGGTGGCGAGCTGGGGGGGGAAGGAGGTCAGGGCTGGTTTTGTTCTTATTAGATCCATCCAGAGGCCCGGAGGAGGGCTCAGCCTCATCTGCAAGGCCTCCGGATTCACCTTCAGCAGTGTTGGCATGAATTGGGTGCGACAGGCACCCGGCAAGGGGCTGGAATGCGTCGCTGAAATTAGCAGCACTGGTGGTACCACAAGATACGCGGCGGCGGTGGAGGGCCGTGCCACCATCTCGAGGGACAACGGGCAGAGCACAGTGAGGCTGCAGCTGAACAACCTCAGGGCTGAGGACACCGGCACCTACTACTGCGCGAAACAATCTGGTAGTGGCTGTCCTGGTGATAATGATGCTTATTCCGCTGACGTCGCTCCTGAATTTACTGATGTCAGCCCGGAAATCAGAGCCCAAGTGATGGAGCTGAGCTGAGAATGTGCTGAACTCAGCCCGAATCTGCAGCAGTGAGCACGCAGTGATGGAACTGATCCCAGGGAATTCAACAGAAGAGACAGATACGGTGATGGAGATGGAGAGGGTGATGGTCATGGTCATGGTCATGGTCATGGTTATGGGTACGGATACAGCCGAAATCTGCAAAACTGAGCACACAGTGATGGATCTCTGAATTTTCTGATGGAGGATGGGGAAGGTGATGCGTATGGTTACGGTGTTATCCATGGTCATGGTTACGGATGTGGACATGAATATGGAGATGGAAATGGATATGGATGCAGATACGGCTATATTGGAGGCGATGGTGATAATAGTGATGTGACACCGGTGGCAGAGCCTGTGACCGTGCCCAAAACATTCCCATTTCCCACAGCTCCCTACAATGGCACCCTGGCAGGACACTGCTTGTCCTCCAACGGGCAGAATTCCCATCCCTATCCACGTTGGCTGGCAGCACCGACCTGATATCAGCGTTCACACAATGAGCACCAGCATCACAACAACTACCAGCAGCTTTGGCGCAGTAGTAGGTGGCGCTGTCCTCAGCCCTGAGGTTGTTCAGCTGCAGCCTCACTGTGCTCTGCCCGTTGTCCCTCGAGATGGTGGCACGGCCCTCCACCGCCGCCCCGTATTTTGTGGTACCACCAGTGCTGCTAATTTCAGCAACGTATTCCAGCCCCTTGCCGGGTGCCTGTCGCATCCATCCCATGTAAAAACTGCTGAAGGTGAATCCTCTGCGAGGCTGAGCCCTCCTCCGGACATCTGGAGGCCACCCCTGGACTCATTCAATGTCACGGCCGCCATCAGCCCTGTGGGGAAGGACAGACAGCGCTGACGGAGCCGCTGACACACGGCCTCGTGCAGAAGGGTCCCAATGAGGACCCCATGGAGACTCATAGAGACGCCTTGGAGATGCCATGAGAACATTGCAGAGTCTTCACCGAGATTCCACAGGGCACCAAGATTCCACAACATCCCTCATGGAACCCATTGAAATAATTCATCGAGATCCCCTTCAGATCCCACACAAACCCCACCAATGTCTCACAGAATCCCCATAGTGACCCCAGTGAGGCCCCTCTGAGACCAGGGCCCACCTGGAGGAGTGGCCAAGACGAGAAGGGAGGTGTGTGGGCTGATAGAGATGAAGCCAGTTGAGAAGGAGATCTTGGCTGCCCCTCCAGCTGGGTTCTGGCCTCACTTGATCTTCAGTGGGGTCCCTATGGGGTCTGCATGGGACATCAGTGGTGTCCCTATGGGGTCTCTGAAGGGACTCTAAGGGATCTCTGACAGGCACCAATGGGCTTTGCATGGGATCTGAATGTGGTCTTGATGGGATCTGGATGACGTCCACGCGGTCTCTACGGTCTCCCTTTGGGATCTCTAAGGGGTCCATATGGGATCACAGTGGGGTCTCAATGTGACATCTATGGGGTCGCTATGGTTCTCCATGGGATACCTATGGGGTCTCTCGGGGTTTCTATGGGTCGCAGTGTGGTCTCTATGTGGCCTGGCTACACGAGGCCGTGTGTCGGCGGCTCCGTCAGCGCTGTCTGTCCTTCCCCACAGGGCTGATGGCGGCCGTGACGTTGGACGAGTCTGGGGGCGGCCTCCAGACGCCCGGAGGAGGGCTCAGCCTCATCTGCAAGGCCCTGAATTCACCTTCAGCACTTCTGACACGTTCTGGGTGCAACAGGCACCCGGCAAGAGGCTAAAGTTGGTTGCGGGTATTTGGAACACCGGTGGTGGCACGATCTATGGGGCAGCAGTAGAACTGCACGAAACGTGCTGGTAGTTGCGGTTATGGTGCTAATTGTGGTGGTGTTCACCACGCTGGTTTTATCGACGTCGCTGTTCCTTTCCTGCTCTCAAGCACAGCCACGTGTGGGAACCCAGCTCTGAGTGTGGGGCAGAGCAGCTCACTGACCCCCACCTCCCTGTGTTGATGCCCAGCATCTCTCTGGCATAAGGAGTTTTCCCCTACATTCAATCTCACCCCCCTGGTGCAACGTGATGCCATCACCTCTCATCCTAACGCTGCTCATGGAGCAAACAGCGCTGGTCCCCCCTCACCCCAAGCTCCTCTTGGGGTCAGAGCTTCACATCTGAGCTCAGCTCTGAAATGTGGACCCAGCTCAGCACATTCTGGGCTGGGTTCTGTCAATGGTGGGTGAGGTTCTGTGTATCTGAGAGCGGGTGGGAGCAGGAAAAGCTGTGATGCTGTCGATCTCACCAGCATAATAAGCACCAGCACCACAACCAGCACCATCACCTTTCGCGCAGTAGTAGGTGGCGGTGTCCTCAGCCCTGAGGTTGTTCAGCTGCAGCCTCACTGTGCTCTGCCCGTTGTCCCTCGAGATGGTGGCACGGCCCTGCACCGCCGACGCGTAGTCTGTGTAACTACCAGTATTGTAAATAGCAGCGACGAACTCCAGCCCCTTGCCGGGTGCCTGACGCACCCATCCCATGCAGTAACTGCTGAAGTCGAATCCGGAGGCCTTGCAGACGAGGCTGAGCCCTCCTCCAGGCGACTGGAGGCCGCCCCCGGACTCGTCCAACGTCACGGCCGCCATCAGCCCTGTGGGGAAGGACAGACGGCGCTGACGGACCCGCAGACACACGGCCTTGTGCGGAGTTGCCCCAATGAGACCCCGCTGTGACCCCATAGAGACCCATAGAGATGCCACTGAAACCCCATAGGGACATTGTAGAGTCTTCACTGAGATTCCGTAGACATCTCTTAGGGAACCCATAGAAATTTCATAGAGATCCCCTTCAGATCCCACACAGACCCCAACAATGTCTCACAGAGACCCCATACTGACCCCAGTGAGACCCCACTCAGGCCAGGGCCCCTGAGCAGGAGTGGGAAGAGGAGGAAGGAGGTGTGAGGGCTGATGCTGACAAAGGCGGGAGAGAAGGAGATCTTGGCTGCCCCTCCAGGTTGTCCCAGGCCTCTCTTGATCTTCAGTGGGGTCTCTATGGGGTCTCTGCATTACATCAATGAACTCCCTATAGGGTGTCTGTGAGGACTGTAGGGGATCATTAGGGGCAACAATGGGCTTTGCATGGGATCTGCATGTGGTCTTGGTGGGATCTCCATGATGTCTCCAAGCGATGTCTATGCGGTCTCCACAGGATCTCACAGGCATCTCTATTGGGACCATGTAGGGTCTCAGTGGGGTCTCTATGGGATGTCTGTGGGGTCCCAGTGGGGTCTCTATGGGATGTCTGTGGGGTCTGAATGGGGTCTCAGTGTGTCCTGGCTTCACGAGGCCGTGTGTCGGCGGCTCCATCAGCGCTGTCTGTCCTTCCCCACAGGGCTGATGGCGGCCGTGACGTTGGACGAGTCTGGGGGCGGCCTCCAGACACCCGGAGGAGTGCTCAGCCTCATCTGCAAGGGCTCCGGATTCGACTTCAGCAGTGTTGGCATGGATTGGGTGCGACAGGCACCCGGCAAGGGGCTGGAATACGTTGTAGGCATTAACCCTGATGGTAGTGACACCTTCTATGGGGCAGCAGTGGATGGCCGTGCCACCATCTCGAGGGACAACGGGCAGAGCACAGTGAGGCTGCAGCTGAACAACCTCAGGGCTGATGGCACCGCCACCTACTACTGTGCAAAAAGCTCTGGTAGTTATAGTTGTGCTAATGCTAACGACGACAGTCCTGGATTTTGTGCTGTCACCCTCAGGCCAGAGTGAGAGATGAGAGCCCAAGTGCTGGAGCTGAGGATGGAATGTGTAGAACTCAGCCCAAATCACCAGCAGTCAGCACACAGTGATGGAACTGAATGCAGAATTTTCCTCAGAAGGGATGGTGATGGATATGGATATGGTTATGATGATGCACATGGTCATGGGCATGGTTATGGTCATGGTTATCAACAGGGACGCAGATATGGATACGGATATGGCTATGGTTAATGACATGGTGATGGTGGTGGTGGTGGTGACAGTGACAGAGCCGTGTCCCTGCCCAGGACATCCCCACATCCCAGGGCTCCACACAGCAGCAGCGTGGAGCTGAGCCCCAGTGTCCGCACGGAGCCCATCCCCTCTCTCAGCACAACGGGGGGACGAGAGGACGGAGGGTCTCTTCAGAACGGAGCCATCCTGTGATTCCATGCACAGATCCAATTCTTTGTGCCCAGCACAGAGCTCTGCAGCCCGGATGGAACCTTGCCTAATGCAGATGAACACGTGCCCCTGTGAAGTCAATGTCACCAGCATGATAACCTCAATAACCACTAGCACAACCACCAGCATAAGCATATTTCGCGCAGTAGTAGGTGGCGGTGTCCTCAGCCCTGAGGTTGTTCAGCTGCAGCCTCACTGTGCTCTGCCCGTTGTCCCTCGAGATGGTGGCATGGCCCTGCACCGCCGTCCCGTATGCTGTGTAACTACCATCATAGCTAATACCTGCGACCCATTCCAGCCCCTTGCCGGGTGCCTGTCGCACCCACTCCATCTGATAATAACTGAAGGTGAATCCGGAGCCCTTGCAGACGAGGCTGATCCCTCCTCCGGGTGTCTGGAGGCCGCCCCCGGACTCGTCCAACGTCATGGCCGCCATCAGCCCTGTGGGGAAGGACAGACGGCGATGACGGAGCCGCCGACACATGGCCTCGTGCAGAGTTGCCCCATTGAGACCCCGCTGTGACCCCATAGAGACCCATAGAGATGCCACTGAAACCCCATAGGGACACTGTAGAGTCTTCACTGAGATTCCGTAGACATCTCTTAGGGAACCCATAGAAATTTCATAGAGATCCCCTTCAGATCCCACACAGACCCCAACAATGTCTCACAGAGACCCCATACTGACCCCAGTGAGACCCCACTCAGGCCAGGGCCCCTGAGGAGGAGTGGGAAGAGGAGGAAGGAGGTGTGAGGGCTGATGCTGACAAAGGGGGAGAGAAGGAGATCTTGGCTGCCCCTCCAGGTTGTCCCAGGCCTCTCTTGATCTTCAGTGGGGTCCCTATGGGGTCTCTGCATTACATCAATGAACTCCCTATAGGGTGTCTGTGGGGACTGTACGGGATCACTAGGGGCAGCAATGGGCTTTGCATGGGATCTGCATGTGGTCTTGGTGGGATCTCCATGATGTCTCCAAGCGGTGTCTATGCGGTCTGTACAGGATCTCACAGGCATCTCTATTGGGACCATGTAGGGTCTCAGTGGGGTCTCTATGGGATGTCTGTGGGGTCTCCATGGGGTCTCAGTGTGTCCTGGCTTCACGAGGTCGTGTGCAGCAGCTCTGTCAGCGAAGTCTGTCCTTCTGCACAGGGCTGATGGTGACGTTGGACCAGTCTGGGGATGGCCTCCAGACTCCCGGAGGAGGGCTCAGCCTCGTCTGCAAGGGCTCAGATTTCACCTTCAGCAGTTTTGGCATGTACTGGGTGCGACAGGCACCCGGCAAGGGGCTGGAATACGTCGCAGGTATTGAGAATGATGGTAGTAACACAGAATATGGGGCGGCGGTGAAGGGCCGTGCCACCATCTCGAAGGACAACGGGCAGAGCACAGTGAGGCTGCAGCTGAACAACCTCAGGGCTGAGGACACCGCCACCTACTACTGCGCCAGAGGCACTGCTGACTGGTGTGATCGTTACTCTGATTGCATCGACGCTGATCCTGGCTTTGGTGGTGTCAGCCAGCATGGACTGGAGTGGGAATTCTGCCCTTTGGAGGCAGGGCAGTGTCCAGGCACGGTGCTGGAGGAGCCACAGGAGGTGGGGATGTTCTGGGCACGGATTCGGGCTGTGTCACCACCAGCAGCACCAGCACCACATCAATAGTCAAATGCACATCCATTTCCCTAAGCAAATCCATATCCCAACTCATCTGCTAATCCAGACTGATAACCATGACCATGACTATGGCCATCTGCATCATCAGTTCATTCCATCCCCATTCCCATCTCCACCCCATCCCCATCCCCATCTTCTCCATCCCATCCCCATCCCCATCCCCATTATCTCCATTCCATCCCCATCCCCATCCCCAACCCCATCCTCACCCCATCCTCATCCCCATCCCCATCTCCACCCCATCTCCACCCCATCCCCATCCTCATTTCCATCCCATCTCCATGTCTACCCCATCTCCACCCTATCCCCATCCCCATCTCCACCCCATCCCCATCCCAAACCCCGTCCCCAACCCCGTCCCTATCATCTCCATCCCATCCCCATCCCCATCACCTCCATCCCATCCCCATCCCAAACCCCGTCCCCAACCCCGTCCCCATCATCTCCATCCCATCCCCATCCCCATCATCTCCACCCCATCCCCATCCCATCCCCATCCCCATCCCTTCTTCTGAATTTTCTCTGATCAGTTCCATCTGTGTGTGCTGACTGCTGCAGATTTTGGGCCGAGTTCTGTGCATTCTGTGCTCAGCTCCATCACTTGGGTTCTGATCTCTCACTCTGGGCTGCGGGTGACACCAACAAATCCTGGACTGATGTCGATACCATAAGCATAACCACATGAAGAACAACCACCAGCACTTTTTGCGCAGTAGTAGGCCCCCAGACTGGTCCAACGTCACGGCCGCCATCAGCCCTGTGGGGAAGGACAGACAGCGCTGACGGAGCCGCCGACACACGGCCTCGTTTACCCAGGCCACACTGAGACCCCATAGAAACTCATACAAATGCCTTTGAGACCCCATAGGAACATTGAAGAGTCTTCACTGACATCCCACAGACACCTCCTATGAAACCCGTGCAAATTTCCTAGACATGCCCTTCAGATCCCACAGAACCCCACCGTTGTCTCACACAGACCCCATAGTGACCCTACTGTTGCCCCTCTGAGACCAGGGCCCAGCAGAAGGGCTGGCCAAGAAGAGGAGAAAGGAGGCAGAAGGTCTGGCTTAGCTGGGAGAGAAGGAGATCTTGGCTGCCCCTCCAGTTTGGCCCCAGCCTCACTTGGGCTTCAGTGGGGTCCCTATGGGGTCTCTATGGGACAACAATGGAAACCCCATGGGGTCTCTAAGCGACAGCAATGGCTTTGCATGGGATCTGAATGTGGTCTTGATGGGATCCCTATGGTGTTGATAAGGGGTGTCTATGTGTCCTCTACGGGACAGCACAGGGATCTCTGTAGGGTTCATATAGGGTCTCAGGGAGATCTGTATGGCATGTCTGTGGCGTCTCAGTGTGGCCTTTCTGCACGAGGCCGTGTGTCGGTGGCTCTGTCAGCGCTGTCTGTCCTTCCCCACAGGGCTGATGGCGGCCGTGACGTTGGACGAGTCCGGGGGCGGCCTCCAGTCGTCCGGAGGAGGGATCAGCCTCGTCTGCAAGGGCTCCGGATTCACCTTCAGCAGTTTCAACATGGGATGGATGCAACAGGCACCTGGCAAGGGGCTGGAATCCGTCGCAGGTATTGAGAATGATGGTAGTAACACAGAATATGGGGCGGCGGTGCAGGGCCGTGCCACCATCTCGAGGGACAACGGGCAGAGCACAGTGAGGCTGCAGCTGAACAACCTCAGGGCTGAGGACAGCGCCACCTACTACTGCGCCAGAGATGGCTACGACTGTGCTTCTGGTTGTTGGGGTGTTGCTGCTGGTCGCACAGACATCACAGGGACACGTGTTCATCTGCATCTGGGAAGGTTCCATCTGGGATGCGGAGCTCTGTGCTGGGGGCAAAGAATTTTTTCCCCAACAGAAGTGTCCCCATCACCATCACCAACACCATTTCCATATCCATTCCCATGTCCATATCCGTACAAATATCCATAACCATGACCATGACCATAACCATGACCAAGACCATCCGCACCACCCTATCCATCTCCACCTCCTTCTCCATCACATTTTTAGGAATTCTTTTCATCATTTCCATCCCTCTGTGCTTATTTCTGCAGGTTTTCGCTGAGTTCTGTCCATTCTGGGCTCAGCTCCCTCACCTGGGCTCTGATCTCTCAATCTGGGCCGTGGGTGACACCACCAAATCCAGGAGCGACGTCGGTACGATCAGCATCATCACCATCACCAACAACACCAAGCATCCAGCAGAAGTAGGTGGCGCTGTCCTCAGCCCTGAGGTTGTTCAGCTGCAGCCTCACTCTGCTCTGCCCGTTGTCCCTCGGGACAGGCACCCAGCAAGGGGCTGGAGTGGGTTGCAAGTATTAACAGTGCTGGTAGTGGCACATACTACGCACCGGCGGTGAAGGGCCGTGCCACCATCTCGAGGGACAACAGGCAGAGCACAGTGAGGCTGCAGCTGAACAACCTCAGGGCTGAGGACAGCGCCACCTGCTGCTGTGCGAAAGAATCTGGTGGTGGTTGGGGTGCTGGTTGTGCTGCTCATCCTGGTGACATGGACATCACAAGGACGTGTGCCAATCCAGACTCGGGAAGGTTCCATCTGGGCTGCAGAGCTCTGTGCTGGGCACAAAGAGTTGGATCTGTGCATGGGATCACAGAATGGTTCCATTTTGAAGAGACCCTCCGTCCTCTCGTCCCCCCGTTGTGCTGAGAGAGGGGATGGGCTCCGTGCGGACACTGGGGCTCAGCTCCACGCTGCTGCTGTGTGGAGCCCTGGGGTGTGGGGATGTCCTGGGTGTGGATACAGCTTTGTCACTGTCACCACCACCACCATCATCACCATGTCATTAACCATAGCCATATCCGTATCCATATCCTTATCCATGTTGATAACCATGACCATAACCATGACCATCTGCATCATCATAACCACATTTAAATCAATCACCATCCCTTCTAACGAAAATTTTGTGTTCATTCCCATCACTGTGTGCTGACTGCTGCAGATTTTTGCTGAGTTCTGCCCATTCTGTGCTCAGCTCCATCACTTGAGCTCTGATCTCCCAGCCTGGGAGCTCTGGGTTGGCCCCAATAAATCCGTCAAGGTAATGAGCTTCGTAATCACAAGCACTACCATAACTTTGCACACAGCTGTGGGTGGCGGTGTCCTCAGCCCTGAGGTTGTTCAGCTGCAGCCTCACTGTGCTCTGCCTGTTGTCCCTTGAGGTGTTGTCACCTCCAGTGGCCACGCTGTCCGACCACCATCACTGTTAATAGCAAGCGAAAACAAATGCTGAAAAAGGCAAAAAAATAAAAAATAAAAATAAGAAAAGGAAATCGTCCACAGCTGCTCCATCCGCGGGCTGCCCACGCGTTTCAGGCACGACCAAAATATTTGCTTTCCTACCCAAAAACATCCCCCGTGGAACACCTGCCTGGTTGCTGCTCAGCAGTCGCGTGGCGTCGCGGGGTAAAAACACAACGCGAAGTTTAAAAAAAAAAAATTGTGGTTTTAGCACGAAAAGAAGGATGGGTTCACCTCTGTTTTGCACTCTGCTGTCCCTACGGCGCCTGAATATTCTTTATTTCCTGGGGAAACGACAGGAAGAGGGAAAGCACGGCGGGGATTGCTGTAGAAATGGGGATGATGAGTCAAACGTCAGCTGAAAGCCTGGAGCTGCCTGGAGAGCCCCATCCATGCAAGGGTCCGAGGCTGGTGGGGGGTGATTTGAGTGGGTGGGGGGTGGTTCTGTGAACAGAGGGGGGGTGAAACTGCTGTAGGTGGGGACCCTGGTGGGGTCTGCGGGTCCCTGGAGAGGTTGAAAAACAGTCACGCTTCATTGGAGGGAGGTGGGGGGGAAGAATCCCCCGCTGTCCTCGGTGAGAAAGCCAAGAAAAATAGGATGAAAATTTTTTTTGGGGGGGGGAGGAAAAAAAAAATAAGATGAAAAAGCAAAAAAAGGAAAAAAAAGTTGGAAAATTGTAAAAAAAAGGAGTTGAAAAATCGAAAGAGGGTGGAAAAAGGGGGGCAAAAAGGGGGAGAAAAATGATGGGAAAAGGAAAAAGAAACGTTGGAAGAGGAGGAAAAAAAAGATGAAAAAGGAAAAAAAAAAAGTTGGAAAATTGAAAAGAAAAACGAGTTGAAAAATCGAAAGAGGGTGGAAAAAGGGGGGGGGAAATGATGGGAAAAGGAAAAAAAAACGTTGGAAAAGGAGAAAAAAAAGGGTGGGGTGGATTGTGGGGCTGAAGGGCAACGGCAGACGCGCAGAACGGGGTTGGATGGTTTTATTTTGCCCTTTTTTGGCCCTTTTTGCCCCAAACTTGGCCACATTTTCCCAGATTTTGCCTTTTTTTTTGGCATCTCTTACGGCGTTGGCGGAATCTGTAGAGTTCTACTGTGGAGGAGTGCGAAGAGCGCCCCCTTGTGGCTGGAGGACCGTATTTCTACTGTGGAGGAGTGCGAAGAGCGCCCCCTTGTGGCTGGAGGACCGTATTTCTACTGTGGAGGAGTGCGAAGAGCGCCCCCTTGTGGCTGGAGGACCGTATTTCTACTGTGGAGGAGTGCGAAGAGCGCCCCCTTGTGGCTGGAGGACCGTATTTCTACTGTGGAGGAGTGAGAAGAGCGCCCCCTTGTGGCTGGAGGACCGTATCGCTTCCCACCCCTTCATTTGCATATATGCAAACAACAGAGCCTCATTTGCATACACGCAAGGCCTTCTGACGCTCCCCCCCCCCTTTCTCGTTTGCATATGCAAATCGAGGCCACGCCTCCGTCGCCCTCAAAACTTTATAGGGTTCGTTGGGGGCTCGTGAGTGTTTAATTAGAGCAGTAATTAATTGCAAGTTTAATTGGAGGCGGGTTAATTACTAGATTCTTAATTGGCAGGTGAAGATACAGAAAGGATTAATATTAAAAATATATTTAATGAATGTCTCAAAGCACGGGAAGTTTTAATGAGTGCAATCGTGAGAAAGGGTTAATGATAGTTAATTAATATTTAATTAATGTTTAATTAAACGGGTTTTGCGCCGCTGAGTGCAATTAATAAAAAAGCTTCAAGTCTAGCCAATAATTAACTGTCATTAATCGTTAAAAAATTAACCCCACAGTTAATAAAGCCGTCGAATGTAAACGCATTCAGTCGTAGAAATTAATAAATACTTAATTAACGTCGCACTAATTATCAGTTGATTGGGTTATGAAAAGGTTCAGCTGTCGAAATAATTGCACGCTCACTTCAGGTTGCGCTAATTATAAATTTATTCAACCATCAGAGCCATTAATTAGACATTGTTTAGCGTAACGAGGTTTAATCGCGAGTCTATTAAGTACGTCATTAATTAATTAATAAACTGAATTATGAACACAGTTTGGTAAGAAAAGGGCCAAAAAATAATTAATTACGAAATATTAAATTTTAATCGTAATTTTTAAAATTTAATAATGATTTTTGATAATTGGAAGCGAAGTATTAATTGACTTTGGAGAGGAGTTAATTATTATCGCTGTTATTAAAAGAATTCCGTTAATTAATTATTACATTCTTTATTGCATTATTGATATTACCGTGATTATTAAAATTGTGTTTAATCCCAAATCGGTCCAATTATGTTTTTCTTGTTGTAATTATCGCAATAATTTGTAATTAATCGTAATCATTGTCATTATTAGTCGTTATTAATTAATTAATACACGCAATTGTAAAAATGATAATTAGACAATACGATAAAACATCTGAATTTTGAAACGTCAAACGATAATTTTAATTATATGATATGATTTAATTATCTAATTATGCCGGGAATAATTAGATAAACATTTAATGATAACGACATTAAACTGATAATAAATAATTAATAAAGACACTTAATAATAAATGCTCTTAATTATAAAAATTTCTAATAATTCCGATACATTTCTAATTATTGAAAGACCGAATGATGAATACAATTAATTCTGAATCTAATTAGGAAGAAATAAATTAAGGATAGACACGTTAAATTTGTAGTAAATAATATTAATAATAATAATAATAACACTTAATAGTTGAATTCTCTTAACTCTAAAAATTTCTAATAATTCTGATTAATTTCTAATTATTAAAAGACCGAATGATTAATACAATTAATTCTGAAACTAATTAGAAAGAAATTAAGGATGGACGCATTGAATTTGTAATTAATAATAATAATAATAATAATAATAATAATAATAACACTTAATAATGAATTCTCTTAATTCTAAAAATTTCTAATAACTCTGATTAATTTCTAATTATTAAAAGACCGAATGATTAATACAATTAATTCTGAATCTAATTAGAAAGAAATTAAGGATGGACGCATTGAATTTGTGATTAATAATAATAATAATAATAATAATAATAATAATAACACTTAATAATGAATTCTCTTAACTCTAAAAATTTCTAATAATTCTGATTAATTTCTAATTATTAAAAGACCGAATGATTAATACAATTAATTCTGAAACTAATTAGAAAGAAATAAGGATGGACGCATTGAATTTGTAATTAATAATAATAATAATAATAATAATAATAGTAACACTTAATAATGAATTCTCTTAATTCTAAAAATTTCTAATAACACTGATTAATTTCTAATTATTAAAAGACCGAATGATAAATACAATTAATTCTGAAGCTAATTAGGAAGAAAGAAATTAAGGATGAACGCATGAATTTGTGATTAATAATAATAATAATAATAATAATAATAACACTTAATAATTGAATTCTCTTAACTCTAAAAATTTCTAATAACTCTGATTAATTTCTAATTATTAAAAGACCGAATGATAAATACAATTAATTCTGAAGCTAATTAGAACAAAAATAAGGATAAACTCATTAAATTGATGATAATAATACTAAAACCACTTAATAATAATTGCTTTTAATTCTAAAAATTACTAATAATTCTGATTAATAGCGAATTATTAAAAAATCGAACAACAAATTTAATTAATTCCCGATTAATTAACACTACGAGGAGACAAAATTAATTACCGATAATCACACAGCGTTCAACAAAGCGATTTTTTACCCCCCAAAATGGATTTTTTCATTAATTATTGTTAATTGTCGTCACCAAAATATCGCTTTTTCAGCCCAAAGTTCAGAAGGGGGAAATAATCATTAATGAGCCATTAATGAGGAGAGGAAAAGAGATATTTTGTAATAATTAAAAGCTCTGAGGGGGGGGGAGCGGAGAAAGAGGCAGAAAGAGGGGAAAAAACGGGGTAAAAAAAGCGAATTTTGGGAGTTTTTTCGGGGCCAAATTTGGGGTTTTTGGGGAAATCCCAAAATGGGGAGAAATGACCCCAAAATGAGGGGCGGGGCCACAATGGGGAGAAATCGGCCAACATCGGGGCTGCTAATGAGGGGGGCTAATGAGGAGCTATTAATTAACGGTCAGAAACGTCGCCAGCGATTAACCGGAGGTCTTTTTAATGGTTATTATTAATTTGCTAATATTAATTAATAATAATTTCGATATTATTTTGAAATGTATTTTTTTCGTGGCGGGGTGGAAATAATTGGGATTATTAGTGTTAATAATTAGTAGCATGAAATAATTGGCGTGGAACAGCGCAATATTAGGGCGTACGATAATAATTAGGATGGAGTTATTAACGACTAATAATAATAATTAGGAGGTAATTAATTAATGATGAACAAAAGTGAACTGCATTTCATTGTCGTTATTATTACTATTAATTATTATTATTACTATTATTGTTCTAATTATATATCATTAACAACGTTCCTTTAATTAAGACTATTAATATTTTCTTGTTGTCACAATTATTAGTTATAGTAATTATTAATTAAATTAACATGTATTACATTTCTTTAATGAATTGTTAAGGATCTATAGGAAAATAGGAATTAATGATATTAATAGTTATTAATTAATAATGATTGGGAATTAAGGGAAATAGAAAACGAATATTAAGAAATAGGAGTTAATAAATAATAGTAATAATTGGAAATTAAAGGAAATAATTAGCTAATATTAAGAAATAGGAATTAATAAAGGATAATTGGAAATTAAAGGAAATAAAAATCGACTATTAGGAAATAGGAATTAATAAATAATAATAATAATTGGAAATTAAAGGAATTAAAAATGGAATATTAAGAAATGGGAATTAATAAATAATAATAATAATCAGAAATTAAAGGAAAAAAAATGGAATATTAATAAATAGGAATTAATAGTAATAATAATTGGAAATTAAAGGAAATAAAAACCTGATATTAAGAAATAGGAATTAAATAATAATGATAAAAATCAAATTAACAGGAAATTAAAGGAAATAAAAATCGAATATTAGGAAATAAAAATTAATAAATAATAATAATAATTGGAAATTAAAGGAAATTAAAATCGAATATTAAGAAATAGGAATTAATAAATAATAATAATAATTGGAAATTGAAGGAAATTAAAATCGAGTATTAAAAAATAGGAATTAATAATAATAATAAGTAATAATAATAATTGGAAATAAAAGGAAATTAAAATAGAATATTAGAAAATAGGAATTAATAAATAATAATAATCGGAAATTAAAGGTAAAATGGAATATTAATAAATAGGAATTAATAAATAATACTAATAATTGGAAATTGAATAAAATAAAAATCGAGTATTAAAAAATAGGAATTAATAATAATAATAATTGGAAATAAATGGAAATAAAAACCTGATATTAAGAAATAGGAATTAAATAATAATGATAGAAATCAAATTAAAAGGAAATTAAAGGAAATAAAAATCGAATATTAGGAAATAGGAATTAATAAATAATAATAATAGCTGGAAATTAAAGGAAATTAAAATCGAATATTAAGAAATAGGAATTAATAAATAATAATAATAATTGGAAATGGAAGGAAATAAAAATCGAGTATTAAAAAATAGGAATTAATAATAATAATAAATAATAATAATAATTGGAAATAAAAGGAAATTAAAATAGAATATCAGGAAATAGGAATTAATAAATAATAATAATCGGAAATTAAAGGAAAAAATGGAATATTAAGAAATAGGAATTAATAAATAATAATAATTGGAAATAGAAGGAAATAATAATCAAATATTAGGAAATAGGAATTAAATAATAATAATCGTTAATTGAAGGAAATGAAAATCAAAATTAGAAATAAATTTTCTAATAAAATAGGCAAAATTCCTAATAAAAGGCACGGAATGGGAATAAAATTAATTAATATTAATTAAAAGGGGAAATTAAAGAAAGAAATGGGAAGAAAACGAGTAAAAAAGGGAGGAAAAATATTTAATAATGAAATTAAAAATTAAAAAATTAATAAATTGTTTTCTCTATTATTATTTTATTCATTATTATTTCGTTTATCTTATTAGAGAATTTTTAATTGTTATTTTATTGCTTTAATATTTCATTATTTTATTTATCATTATTTTCTCTATTATTATTTTATTTATTAATAATTAATATTTTATTATTTTAATATTTCATTATTTTATTTATCATTATTTTCTCTATAATTATTTCGTTTATATAATTAAAGAATTTTAATCATCATTTTATTATTTTAATATTTCATTATTTTATTTTTATTATTATTTTATTATCATTTTTTATTATTTTATTATTATTTTGTATTATTAAAGAACTTTTAATTATTATTTTATTACTTGAATATTTCATCATCTTAATTATCCTTATTTTCTCTGTTATTATTTTATTAATTACTTTTTCGTTTATCTTACTAAAGAATTTTTAATTATTACTTTAATATGTTATCATTTAATTTATTATTAATAATTTACTATTTCAATTATTTATTATTATTAAATAATTATCATTTAATTATTTATTTATTAATAATTTATTATTAGCAATTAATTTATTATTATTTTGTTCACCTTAATAAAGAATTTTGAATTATTATTGTATAATTTGCTGATTTTTATTATTTTAATTTATTTTATAACTCGTTCTATTTAATTAATTATGAATTAAATAAATTAATTATATATATAAATTAATTATATAAATATAAATTAAATCAATTAATTATAAATTATTTAAGATGCATAAATGATAAAACAAATAAATTATAAAATGCAAAAATCATAAAATATAATTATTTAATTTATAATTAAATTAATTAATAATTATAATTTAATATAATTATTAAATTTATTAATTTATAATAACATAAATTTTATAAAAATTATATTAATGTTATAAAATTAAATTATTTTATAATTATTTAGAATTCTATCAGGCGGAATTATTCTATAATTAACTTATAAATGAAATTAATTGTCTTAATTTTCACTTATCACCGTATTTTTTATTTCCATTAATTTTTATTTCATTATTCTTTGATTATTAATATTATTTATTTGCCATTAATTTTTATTTTATTATTCTTTGATTATTAATATTATTATTTATTTGCCATTAATTTTTATTTTATTATTCTTTGATTATTAATCATCGTTTATTATTTCTAAGCTTTATTATTCGTATTATTTTATTATTATTATTATTATTTTATTATTATTTATTGCTTCTATTTTTATATATTTAATTTTCGTTCCTTTATTATTTAAATCATTATTTATTGATTTCGTTTTCATTAATTTCATTAAATTCATATTATTTAATTTATATTACTTTATTATTTATATTATTTGTTGATTTTTTTCATTTATTTCATCCTTTTTAATTTCTATTATTTATATTAATTAATTAATTAATATTATTTTGATTTTCCCTTATTTTATGATTGGAGTTTTATCATTAATATTATTTATATTATTTTATTAGCTTTATTATTCGTATTATTTTATTATTATTTATTGCTTCCATTTTTATATATTTAATTTTCGTTCCCTTATTATTTATATCATTATTTATTGATTTCGTTTTCATTAATTTAATTAAATTCATATTATTTAATTCATATTACTTTATTATTTATATTATTTTATTATTTATGGATTTTTTCATTTATTTTATTCATTTTTTTAATTTATATTATTTATATTAATTTATTATTTATTATTATTTTGATTTTCCCTTCTTTTATTATTGGCGTTTTATCATTTATATTATTTATATTATTTTATTAGTTTTCTAATATATATTATTTTATTATTATTTATTATATCATAATAATAATATGATAATAATAATAATAGTAGTAGTAATAATAGTAATAATAGAAAATAATGTAAAATAATAAAATAATAATTGCAATAATAATAATAATAGTAATAATAATAATAACAGTGATAATAGTAATAACAATAGAAAATAGTGTAAAATAATAAAATAATAATTGCAATAATAATAATTAGAAATTATTAACAATAATGATTAACAATAATAGAAGAAGAAGAAATAATAACAATAACAATAACAATAATAATAATAATAATAGTAATAATAGTAATAATGATAGAAAATAGTGTAAAATAATAAAATAATAATCGTAATAATAATAATTAGAAATTAATGTAAAATGGTAATAAAATAATAATAATAATAGAAGAAGAATTAATAACAATAATAATAATAATAGCAGAAAATGATGTAAAATGATAATAATAAAATAATAATTGTAATAATAATAATAATAGTAGTAATAGTAATAGTGACAATAGTAATAATAGTAATAATAATAGAAAATAATGTAAAATAATAAAATAATAATTGTAAAAATAATAATTAGAAATTATTAACAATAATTATTAACAATAATAGAAGGAGAAGTAATAATAATAATAATAATAATAACAACGATAGTAATAATAGTAATAATAATAGAAAATAGTGTAAAATAATAAAATAATTGTAATAATAGTAATAATAATAATAATAGCAATAGTAATAATTGTAATAATAATAGAAAATAGTGTAAAATAATAAAATAATTGTAATAATAATAATTAGAAATTAATGTCAAATGGTAATAAAATAATAACATGATAATAGAAGAAGAAGAAGAAATAAAATAATAATGAGGTAATAAATTAAAAAATAATTTGAAAGTAAGGAAATGAAATAAAGGAAAAATTAATTCTAATGAAGATGATAAAAATAATAAAAATGATTGGAAATAAATGAAAAAGTAAAATTAATGAGAACGAAAATTAAATGGAAATGAGAGAAAGGAAAATATTAAATTTAAATTAATATAAAATAAAATGAAATAAAATATAAAATAAAATAAAATAAAATAAAATAAAATAAATAAAATAAAATAAAATAAAATAAAATAAAGGAAAATATAATAAAATTAATAAAATTGATAAAATTAATAAAATAAAATCAATAAAATGAAGGAAAATAAAATAATAGGAAATAAAAGGAAATAAAAGGAAACAGAAAAGGAAATAAAAGAAAATAAAGGAAGGAGAATAAATAAAATAAAATAAAATTAATAAGATTAACAAAAAATAAAATAAAATAAAATAAAATAAAATAAAGGATATTGAATAAATTAAATATACTAAAATTAATAAAATTATGAAATTAAATAAAAAATAAAATAAAGGAAAATAAAGGAAAATATAATAATAAAATTAATAGAAATAATAAAATCAATAAAATGAAGGAAAATAAATAAGAGGAAATAAAATAAAATAAAATAAAATAAAATAATAAATTAAATTAGTAAACTTAAATAAAATGCAGGAAAATAAAATAAAAGGAAATAAAATAAATGAAAGGAAATAAAATAAATAAAATAAATAAAATAATAAATAATATAATATCACATAATGATAAAAAATAATAAATAAAATAATGGAAAATAAAAATAAAATTAATTTATAAAATTAAGTAAATAAATTAGAGGAAAATAAAATGAAAGGAAATAAAACAAGAAAAGGAAATACTGGTAAAATAAAATAAAATAAAATAAAATAAAATAAAATAAAATAAAATAATAAAACACAATAAAATATTTAAAACATAGAAAAATCAAGAGAAATAAAATAAAATAAAATAAAATAAAAAATAAAATAAAATAATAAAACACAATAAAATATTTAAAACATAGAAAAATCAAGAAAAATAAGATAAAATAAAATAAAATAAAAAATAAAATAAAATAAAATAAAATAAAATAAAATAAAATAATAAAACACAATAAAATATTTAAAACATAGAAAAATCAAGAAAAATAAGATAAAATAAAATAAAATAAAATAAAAAATAAAATAAAATAAATAAAATAATAAAACACAATAAAATATTTAAAACATAGAAAAATCAAGAAAAATAAAATAAAATAAAATAAAATAAAATAAAATATAAAATAAAATAAAATAAATAAAATAATAAAAAACAATAAAATATTTAAAACATAGAAAAATCAAGAGAAATAAAATAAAATAAAATAAAATAAAATAAAATATAAAATAAAATAAATAAAATAATAAAACACAATAAAATATTTAAAACATAGAAAAATCAAGAGAAATAAAATAAAATAAAATAAAATAAAATAAAATAAATAATAAAACACAATAAAATATTTAAAACATAGAAAAATCAAGAAAAATAAGATAAAATAAAATCAAATAAAATAAAAAATAAAATAAAATAAATAAAATAATAAAATACAATAAAATATTTAAAACATAGAAAAATCAAGAGAAATAAAATAAAATAAAATAAAAAATAAAATAAAATAATAAAACATAATAAAATATTTAAAACATAGAAAAATCAAGAAAAATAAGATAAAATAAAATAAAATAAAATAAAATAAAATAAAATAAAAATAAAATAAAATAAATAATAAAACACAATAAAATTTTTAAAACATAGAAAAATCAAGAGAAATAAAATAAAATAAAATAAAATAAAATAAAATATAAAATAAAATAAATAAAATAATAAAACACAATACAATATTTAAAACATAGAAAAATCAAGAGAAATAAAATAAAATAAAATAAAATAAAAAATAAAATAAAATAAAATAAAATAAAATAAAATAATAAAACACAATAAAATATTTAAAACATAGAAAAATCAAGAAAAATAAGATAAAATAAAATAAAATAAAATAAAATAAAATAAAATAAAAATAAAATAAAATAAATAAAATAATAAAACACAATAAAATATTTAAAACATAGAAAAATCAAGAAAAATAAAATAAAATAAAATAAAATAAAATAAAATAAAATAAAAATAAATGAAAAATAAAATAAAAGGAAATAATTAAGGAAATCTGAAATGAATGAAAAAAAAACCTCGTTTTAATCAGTTTCCGTCGCGGGAAAAAAAAAAAACAAATTAACGGCTGATTATAAAATTAAATTAGGGAGTAAAAATTAATTATTAAAATGAGGGAAATTAAAAGAAATTGCACCAAAATGGCGGAAATTTGGGGCCTTTGAGAAAAGGGGGGAAAAGGGATCGAAGCGCCGCATTAAAACCGAGGCAATTAATTAAATGTAATTCAATAAAGTGCGTTACAGAAAAAAAAGAGGTTTTGCTCGCTCTGTTTTTAACCAAAATCGCCCTTTTTCAACCCAAAACGGATCATTGCCCTCCTCAGTGAAACGCGCGGCTGCTTCTGGGCAAAACAGCCGTTTTCAGCCCCCCCTGTGTGTGGGGAAAACCCTTCGAGCGGAAACAGCGTTCAAAAATAGCCAAAATCGCCAATTTGCCCTTTTTTGCCCCATTTTGGTGCGGAGCGTTCGCGGTTTGAAGGTCTCTTGTCCGCCCTGCGCCGCCGTAGCGTTGCCAAGGGGGCGGGATCTGCCTGGCAACGCGCTGTGATTGGCTGCGGCCCTTAGCAACGGCGTGGAGGCCCTTAGCAACGTCGCCATTTTCCTTAGCAACCGCGCTGCCACTGAGGCCTACGGGGGGAAAACCGTTCGGGTGGAAAGGGCGCTCAAACATAGAAAAAAATCGCAGATTTGCCCTTTTTTGCCCCAATTTTACGTATCTTCGGTACGGAACTTTGCCGTTTTTTGCCCCAACTTGGTGCGGAGCGTACGCGGTTTGAGGTCTCTTGTCCGCCCTGCGCCGCCGTAGCGTTGCCAAGGGGGCGGGATCTGCCTGGCAACGCTTCCTGATTGGCTGCGGCCCTTAGCAACGGCGTGGAGGCCCTTAGCAACGTCGCCATTTTCCTTAGCAACCGCGCTGCCACTGAGGCCTACGGGGGGGAAACCGTTCGGGCGGAAAGGGCGCTCAAACATAGAAAAAATCGCAGATTTGCCCTTTTTTGTCCCAATTTTACGTATCTTCGGTACGGAACTTTGCCGTTTTTGCCCCATTTTGGTGCGGAGCGTTCGCGGTTTGAGGTGTCTTGTCCGCCCTGCGCCGCCGTAGCGTTGCCAAGGGGGCGGGATCTGCCTGGCAACGCGCTGTGATTGGCTGCGGCCCCTAGCAACGGCGTGGAGGCCCTTAGCAACGGCGCCATTTTCCTTAGCAACCGCGCTGCCACTGAGGCCTACGGGGGGGGGGGGGGGAGGGAAGGAAGGGGTTAAAAGAAACAAAAGAAAGGATAAAAAAAAAAGGAAAAGGAAAAAAAAAAGGAGGAAAATAAAGGAGTTTTTGAAAGGAAAGGAGAAAAAAAAAAGAAAAAGGAAAAGAAAAGAAGGAATCGGGGCGGGTCGCTGAGGGGCCCCATCCGGGGCTCCGTCAATGCCGAGGTTGAAGCAGCGCCGACCGCAGCCGCTCCGATACGGTGAGGGTTTTTTTTTTTTTTTTTCTTTTTTTTTATGGTGTTTTTAGGAGATTTGTGGATTTTTTTGTGAGAAAATTGGGGGTTTGGGGGTTGTTTGTGGTGTGGCGAAGCGGTGGGGGGAGGGGGGGGGGGGGAGAAAATGGGGGAAAATGAGGAAGTTGACCCAAAAATGGAATGGGGAAAAGGGTTGGGGGGAGGTGAAAATGTCTTAAAATTGCGGGGATTGGAGCCAAAATGGGGGTGTGGGGGTGTGGGAGGCACGGAATGGGATTCTAAAAGGAATTTTTGGGGGGAGGGGGGGCTGAAAATGGTTTAAAATTGATTTTAAAAGCCGTCAGGAAAAGGAAAAAAAAAAAAAATCTGGGGTTGTTCGATTGGACTGAAATGGGCTCAAAATGGGATGCAAGAAAATGTCCAAAATCTGGAAGGTTTCTACAGAAATCGACCCCAAAATGGAGCAAAATCCCTCAAGTTGCCTCAGAATCGACCCTAAAACAGCTCAGAATGCCACAAAATGGGCCAAAATCCCTCAAATACCCTCAAAATTGTCCCACAAAACACCTCAATGCCCAAAATTGCCTTAAATCTCTCAAATCTCCTCAAAATTGTCCCATAAATCACCTCAGAATGACCCAAAATGGACCCAAGTCCCTCAAATTGCCTCAGAATCGACCCTAAAACAGCTCAGAATGCCACAAAATGGACCAAAATCCGTCAAATCCCCTCAAAATTGTCCCCCAAAACACCTCAATGCCCAAAATTGCCCTAAATCCCTCAAATCCCCTCAAAATTGTACCACAAAACACCTCAGAATGACCCAAAATGGACCCAAGTCCCTCAAATTGCCTCAGAATTGACCCTAAAGCAGTTCAGAATGCCACAAAATGGGCCAAAATTCCTCAAATCCCCTCAAAATTGTCCCACAAAACACCTCAGTGCCCAAAATTGCCTTAAATCTCTCAAATCTCCTCAGAATTCTCCCACTAAACACTTCAGAGTGCCCAAAAATGGACCCAAATCGCTCAAATTGCCTCAGAATCGACCCTAAAACACCTCAGAATGCCACAAAATGGACCAAAATCCCTCAAATCCCCTCAAAATTCTCCCATAAAACACCTCAGAATGACCCAAAATGGACCAAAATCCCTCAAATTGCTTCAGAATCGACCCTAAAACACCTCAGAATGCCACAAAATGGGCCAAAATCCCTCAAATCCCCTCAAAATTGTCCCACAAAACACCTCAATGCCCAAAATTGCCTTAAATCTCTCAAATCTCCTCAAAATTGTCCCATAAATCACCTCAGAATGACCCAAAATGGACCCAAATCCCTCAAATTGCTTCAGAATCAACCCTAAAACAGCTCAGAAGGCCACAAAATGGGCCAAAATTCCTCAAATCCCCTCAGAATTCTCCCACTAAACACTTCAGAGTGCCCAAAAATGGACCCAAATCCCTCAAATTGCCTCAGAATCGACCCTAACACAGCTCAGAATGCCACAAAATGGGCCAAAATCCCTCAAATACCCTCAAAAGTCTCCCACAAAACACCTCAATGCCCAAAATTGCCTTAAATCTCTCAAATCTCCTCAAAATTGTCCCATAAATCACCTCAGAATGACCCAAAATGGACCCAAGTCCCTCAAATTGCCTCAGAATCGACCCTAAAACAGCTCAGAATGCCACAAAATGGACCAAAATCCCTCAAATCCCCTCAAAATTCTCCCACAAAACACCTCAGAATGACCCAAAATGGACCCAAGTCCCTCAAATTGCCTCAGAATTGACCCTAAAGCAGTTCAGAATGCCACAAAATGGGCCAAAATTCCTCAAATCCCCTTAAAATTGTCCCACAAAACACCTCAATGCCCAAAATTGCCCTAAGTCTCTTAAATCTCCTCAATATTGTCCCCCAAGACACTTCAGAATGCCCGAAAATAGACCAAAATCCCTCAAATTGCTTCAGAATCGACCCTAAAACACCTCAGAATGCCACAAAATGGGCCAAAATCCCTCAAATACCCTCAAAATTCTCCCACAAAACACCTCAATGCCCAAAATTGCCTTAAATCTCTCAAATCCCCTCAAAATTGTCCCATAAATCACCTCAGAATGACCCAAAATGGACCAAAATCCCTCAAATTGCCTCAGAATTGACCCTAAAACAGCTCAGAATGCCACAAAATGGACCAAAATCCCTCAAATCCCCTCAAAATTGTCCCACAAAACATCTCAATGCCCAAAATGGACCCAAGTCCCTCAAATTGCCTCAGAATCAACCCTAAAACAGCTCAGAATGCCACAAAATGGGCCAAAATTCCTCAAATCCCCTCAAAATTCTCCCACAAAACACCTCAATGCCCAAAATTGCCTTAAATCTCTCAAATCCCCTCAAAATTGTCCCATAAATCACCTCAGAATGACCCAAAATAGACCAAAATCCCTCAAATTGCTTCAGAATCAACCCTAAAACACCTCAGAATGCCACAAAATGGACCAAAATCCCTCAAATGCCCTCAAAATTGTCCCATAAAACACCTCAGAGTGACCCAAAATGGACCCAAATCCCTCAAATTGCCTCAGAATCGACCCTAAAACACCTCAGAATGCCCCAAAATGGGCCAAAATCCCTCAAATACCCTCAAAATTCTCCCAGAAAACAGCTCAGAATCACCCAAAATTGACTGAAATCTCTCAGATCTCCTCAAAATCATTACCTAAAATACTCCAGGATGCCTAAAATTGACTAAAATCCCTCAAAATTGTCCCACAAAACACCTCAGAATGCCCAAAATTGCCTTAAATCTCTCAAATCTCCTAAAATTATCCCCCAAAAGACCTCAGAATGACCCAAAATTGACTGAAATCTCTCAGATCTCCTAAAAATCATCACCTAAAATACCCCAGGATGCCTGAAATCCCTCAATGATGTTTTTGGGGCTGATTTCACTCATTTTGGGGCTGATAGCTCTGATTTTTGGGTCAATATCACTCATTTTTGGGTCAATATTGCTCATTTTTGGGGTAATATCACTCATTTGGGGGCAAATATTGCAGATATCACTCATTTTTGGGCCAATATCCCTCATTTTTGGGCAAATACTGCTCATTTTTCGGCCTATATTTCCCATTTTGGGTCAATATGGCTCATTTTTAGGTCAATATTGCTCACTTTGGGGCAGGTATCATTCGTTTTTGGGTTAATATCACTCATTTTTAGGTTAATATTCCTCATTTTTTGGGTCAATATCACTCAATTTAAGGCAAATATGGCAGATATTGCTCATTTTTTTGGCCACTATTGCCCATTTTGGTGCCAAATCACTCATTTTTGGGACAATATCCCTCATTTTTGGACTTACATTGCCCATTTTTGGCCAATATTGCTCATTTTTGGGTCAGTATCACTCATTTTGGGGGCTGATATTTCTCATTTTTGGGATGATATCACTCATTTTTGGGATGATACCACTCATTTTTGGGTAGATATTGTTCATTTTTGGGTCAATATCACTCATTTTTGGGCTGATATTGCCCATTTTGGTGCCAAATCACACATTTTTGGGCCAATATCCCTCATTTTTGGGCCAATATCACTCATTTTAGGACAATATTGCTCATTTTGGGCCAACATCACTCATTTTGGGGCCAATACTGCCAGTTTTGGGGCCGATATCTCTCATTTTTGGGCCGATATCTCCCATTTTGGGGCTGATGTCTCTCATTTTGGGGCCTAAATCTCTCATTTTTGGGCTGATATTACCCATTTTGGTACCAATATCACTCATTTTGGGGCCGTTTTCACTCATTTTGCCAGATCAGTGAACGACAACCTCCAATCCCTCCCCATTTTGGGGACAATTCACCCTAATTTCATCCTTTTTTCTCCCCCCAGGCTCCCCCGGCGCCTCCCCAGCCCCCCGCTGCCCTCCCAAGTACCCTTCCTCCTCCTCCTCCTCCTCCTCCTCCTCCTCCTCGGGGACCCCTCCAGCCATGCCATCAGAAACAGACCCCCCATTCCGTCGTCGCCCCCCACCCCAAAACCCCCCAAATTCTGGGGGCTGCCCCTTGGACATCCCACTGTTGCTGGAGGAGCTGCGGGTGTTGCAACAGCGTCAGCTCCGTCAGATGCAGCTGACCGAAGACATCTGTCGCCAGGTCCTCCTCCTGGGGGCTCTGAGCACCCCAAAATCCCGTACTCCCCCCGCCCCGCCTCCCCCCCCTCACAAAAAGCCACATTTCATCACGGGTAAACCTTTTTTCCCACTTTTTCCCCCCAAAAACCAACCTCACGCCACCGCCTTCTTCTTGGCAACTCCCTACCGCGGGGTCGGGGTGACGCCGGTGGTCTCGGCCCACCCCCCAAATTTGGGTGTGGGGGACGTCGGGGGGACACGACACGAGTGTGGGTTTTGTGGGAAGGGGTTTGGGAGTGAAAGCGCCCGCCAGATCCACCTGAGGTCCCACACGGGTGAACGGCCCTACGGCTGTAGTGTCTGTGGCAACCGGTTCACCACGCGTGGCAACCTGAAGGTTCACTACCACCGGCACAGACAGAAGGTCCCTCGCCTGGCCGCGAGCCCCCAGACCACCAACAGGGGCCAGTTGGCCTCCAGCAACACCCAACTGGCCTCCAACAACACCCAGTTGGCCTGCAACAACAACCAGTTGGCATCCAGCAGCGTGCAAGCGCTTGTCAACACTCAGCTGGCCTCCAACAACATCCAGCTGGCCTCTGAAAACACCCAGTTGGCCTCCAGCAACGCCCAGATGGCCTCCAACAACACCCAGTTGGCATCCAACATCGTGCAGCCACTTGTCAACACCCAGTTGGCCTCCAACAACGTCCAGATGGCCTCCAACAACACCCAGTTGGCTTCCAGCAACACCCAGATGGCCTCCAGCAACACCCAGATGGCCTCCAACAACACCCAGATGGCTTCCAGCAACACCCAGTTGGCCTCCAACAGCATCAAACAACTTGTCAACACCCAGATGGCCTCCAGCAACACTCAGATGGCCTCCAACAGCACCCAGTTGGCCTCCAGCAACACCCAGTTGGCATGCAACAGCGTGCAGCCACTTGTCAACACTCAGCTGGCCTCCAGCAACACCCAGTTGGCATCCAACAACACCCAGATGGCCTCCAGCAACACCCTGTTGGCCTCCAACAGCATGAAACAACTTGTCAACACCCAGATGGCCTCCAGCAACACCCAGGTGGCCTCCAACAGCACCCAGTTGGCCTCCAGCAACACCCAGTTGGCCTCTAGCAACACCCAGTTGGCATCCAACAGCGTGCAGCCACTTGTCAACACTCAGCTGGCCTCCAGCAACACCCAATTGGCCTCCAACAACACCCAGATGGCCTCCAGCAACACCCAGATGGCCTCCAACAGCACCCAGTTGGCCTCCAGCAACAATCAGTTGGCCTCTAGCAACACCCAGTTGGCATCCAACAGCATGCAGCCACTTGTCAACGCTCAGCTGGCCTCTGGCAACAACCATTTGGCATCCAACAGCATGCAACCGCTTGTCAACACTCAACTGGCCTCCAACAACACCCAGCTGGTCTCTGGAAACACCCAGTTGGCCTCCAGCAACACCCAGTTGGCATCCAACAGCGTGCAACCACTTGTCAACACTCAACTGGCTTCTGGAAACACCCAGCTGGCCTCCAGCAACAACCAGTCGGCCTCCAACAATGTGCAACTGCTTGCCAACACCCAGTTGGCCTCCAGCAACACCCAGTTGGCCTCCAATAGCACCCAGTTGGCCTCCAACAACAATCAGTTGGCCTCCAGCAGCAACCAGTTGGCATCCAACAGCGTGCAGCCACTTGTCAACACTCAACTGGCCTCTAACAGCACCCAGTTGGCCTCCAGCAACACCCAGTTGGCATCCAACAGTGTGCAAGAACTTGTCAACACCCAAATGGCTTCCAGCAACAACCAGTTGGCCTCCAGCAACACCCGGTTGGCCTCCAACAGCGTGCAACCGCTTGTCAACACTCAGCTAGCCTCCAACAACACCCAGTTGGCCTCCAGCAACAACCAGTTGGCCTCCAGCAACACCCGGTTGGCCTCCAACAGCATGCAACCGCTTGTCAACACTCAGCTAGCCGCCAACAACACCCAGTTGGCCTCCAACAGTGTGCAACCACTTTTCAACACCCAAATGGCCTCCAGCAACAACCGGTTGGCCTCCAGCAACACCCAGTTGGCATCCAACAGCGTGCAACCGCTTGTCAACACTCAGCTGGCCTCCAACAGCACCCAGTTGGTCTCTAGCAACAATCATTTGGCATCCAGCAACAACCAGCCGGCCTCCAACAACATCAAATTGGCCTCCAGCGACAACCAGTTGGTCTCTGGCAACACCAAATTGGCCTCCAGCAATGTGCAACCACTTGTCAACGTCCAGCTGGCATCCAGCAACAACCAGTCAGCATCTGGCAATGCCCAGCTGGCCTCCAACAACACCCGACTGCTCTCCAGCAACACCCAGTTGGCCCCCAGCAACACCCAGCTGGCCTCCAACAGTGTGCAACTGCTTGTAAACTCCCAGTTGGCCTCCAGCAACAATCAGCTGGCCTCCAAAAACGTACAATTGGCTTCCAGCAACACCCAACTGCTCATCAGCACTCAACTGACCTCCAGCAACACCCAACCGATGGCTAACAACATCCAGCTGGCCTCCAACAACACCCAACTGATGGCAGACAACCAACTGACCTCCAACAACACCCAACTGATGGCCAGCAACACCCAGTCGACCTCCAACAACAGCCAGCTGATGACCAACACCCAAGTGAACAACAACACCCAACTGAACTCCAACAACACCCAACTGACAGCCAGCAACACCCAACCAAGCTCCAACACCCAACTGATGGCCAGCAACACCCAAATGATCTCCAACAACACCCCACCCATCTCCAACAACCAACCAAGATCCAGCAACACCCAACCAAGCTCCAACACCCATCTGATGGCCAGCAACACCCAAATGATCTCCAACAACACCCCACCCATCTCCAACACCCAACCAAGTTCCAGCAACACCCAACCAAACTCCAACACCCAACTGATGGCCAACAACAACCAAATGATCTCCAACAACACCCCACCCATCTCCAACACCCAACCAAGTTCCAGCAACACCCAACCAAGCTCCAACACCCAACTGATGGCCAACGACACCCAACCAAGTTCCAACAACACCCAGCTGATCTCCACCGACACCCCACCCATCTCCAACACACAATCAAGTTCCAGCAACACCCAACCCATCTCCAACACCCAACTGATGGCCAGCAACACCCCACCCATCTCTAATACCACCCCACCCATCTCCAACACCCAACTGATCTCCACCAACACCCAACTGATCTCCAACACCCAACCAAGTTCCAGTAACACCCAGTTGATCTCCAACAACACCCCACCCATCTCCAACACCCAACCAAGTTCCAGCAACACCCAACTGATGGCCAATAACACCCAACTGATGGCCAACGACACCCAACTGATCTCCAACACCCAACTGATGGCCAACAACACCCCACCCATCCCCAGCAACACCCAAGCCATCTCCAACAACACCCAACTGATCTCCAACACCCAACCAAGTTCCAGCAACACCCAGTTGATCTCCAATAACACCCAACCCATCTCCAACACCCAACCAAGTTCTAACAACACCCAACTGATCTCCAACAACACCCAACTGATGGCCAACAACACCCCACCCATCTCCAGCAACACCCAACTGATCTCCAACACCCAACCAAGTTCTAACAACACCCAACTGATCTCCAACACCCAACCAAGTTCTAACAACACCCAACTGATGGCCAGCAACACCCAACTGATGGCCAACAACACCCAACCAAGTTCTAACAACACCCAACTGATCTCCAACACCCAACCAACTTCCAGCAACACCCAACTGATCTCCAACAACACCTCACCCATCTCCAACACCCAACCAAGTTCCAGCAACACCCAAGCCATCTCCAACAACACCCAACTGGTCTCCAACACCCAACCAAGTTCTAACAACACCCAACTGATGGCCAGCAACACCCAACCAAGTTCTAACAACACCCAACTGATCTCCAACAACACCCCACCCATCTCCAACACCCAACCAACTTCCAGCAACACCCAAGCCATCTCTAACAACACCCAACCAAGTTCTAACAACACCCAACTGATGGCCAACAACACCCAACCAAGTTCTAACAACACCCAACTGATCTCCAACACCCAACTGATGGCCAGCAACACCCCATCCATCTCCAACAACACCCAACTGGTCTCCAACACCCAACCAAGTTCTAACAACACCCAACCGATGGCCAACAACACCCAACCAAGTTCTAACAACACCCAACCGATCTCCAACACCCAACCACCTTCCAGCAACACCCAACTGATCTCCAACACCCAACTGATGGCCGACAACACCCCACCCATCTCCAGCAACACCCCACCCACCTCCAACACCCAACTGCTGACCACCCCCGTACAACCTCTCCCCACCACCACCCTCCTCCTGCTGAAGACAGCCGAGCTCCAACCGAGGCCGGGTGACGAAAACACCCCTCCATCCCAAACCCCCAAACCCAGAACAACCAGTTGGTCTCTCTTGGGTGCTACCCCAAATTTTTGGGTCCCCCCCACTTCAGAAACCTCCAAACACCCCCAGTCGGTGACAAAATACCCTCCAACAACAGGCGGAGGAAGCCGAATCCAATGCCCGGTGTGCCGTCGGGTGTTGAGCTGCCAACGGGGGTCCAGGTCACATTTTGGGGGTCACATCCCCTTCCGGTGTAGGGTCTGTGGGAGGGGGTTTTCCAGTCGGGGTCACCTGAAATCTCATTTTGGGGGTCACCGTGGGGTCAACCCAAATACCTGTAGCGTTGGAGAAGGTTTGGGGTCACAACAACGCGACCGGGGTTATTTGGGGAGGGGGCTGCTGCCCCAAGGGGAGGGGGAACAACGGAACCAGGAGGAGGAAGAGGAGGATGGAGAGGAAGAAGCGGGCGAAGCGGACCCCAAAATTGGGGGGGGACCCCCGGATGAGGAAGAGGAGGAAGAGGGGAGGAAGGCGGAGAGGAGGAGACGAGCGGGGAGGTATGGAGAGGGAAAGGGGGGGGGGGGGAGGGTCGTTTTTGGGGTCGTTTTAGTAGAATTTAAGGGTTCTTTTTTTGGTCGGGGGGGCTGTGTAATTTAAAGGGTGTCTGGGGGGGGTCTCAGGTTGAAAGGTTTTGGGGGTCTCCAAAATTATAGGTTTTTTTTAGGGTTTTCCCCATTTATGGGATTTTTTGGGGTCTCCCAAATTTAAGGTTTTTGGGGTCCCCAAAATTAAGATTTTTTTTTTAGGGTTTCCCCCATTTAAGGGATTTTTTGGGGTCTCCCAAATTTAAGATTTTTGAGGGTCCCCAAAATTAAGGATTTTTTTTTTAGGGTTTCCCCCATTTAAGGTATTTTTGGGGGTCTCCCAAATCTAAGGCTTTTGGGGTCCCCAAAATTAAGCCTTTTTTTTTAGGGTTTCCCTTATTTATGGGCCTTTTTTGGGGTCTCCCAAATTTAAGATTTTTGAGGGTCCCCAAAATTAAGGCTTCATTTTTTAGGGTTTCCCACATTTAAGGGATTTTTTGGGGTCTCCCAAACTTAATTATTTTTGCCCCCCCACCAAAACTAAGGGAATTTGGGGCTCCCACCCCAAAATGGACATTTTTGGTGGTTCTCCCTCTATATATAGGGCTTAAGGGGGGAGATTTGGGGTCTCCTGCCCCCAAATTTGGGGTGCTGACCCCCCCCCCCCTTTTTCAGTCCCCCCAGGAATGCAGGGAGGGGCGCAGAGGACACAGACCCCCCTCCCAAAAAACAGGGGAAGGGGGAGAAGTAGAGAGGTAAGGACCCCCCACACACAAAATTTGGGGGGATTTGGGGTTTTGGGGGCAATTTTGGGATGGGGGGGAGGGGAGGGTCGATGGATTTGGGGGGGATTTGGGGTTTTTTGGGGTGTTTGGGGGGGAAATTTGTTTTTATTGGGGGGGGGTGAGGGTTGTATTGGGGGGTTTGGGGGGATTTGGGTTTTGGGGTGGGTTTGGGGGGATTTGGGTTTTTGGAGGAGTTTTAGGGTGGGTTTGGGGAATTGAGGTTTTTTGGGGGGGTCATATGGGGTTTTGGGGTAGATTTGGGGGGATTTGGGTTTTTTGGGGGGATATGAGGGAGTTTTTTGGGGTGGGTTTGGGGGGATTTGGGGTTTTGGGGGCAATTTTGGGATGGGGGGGTGGGGAGGGTCGATGGATTTGGGGGGGATTTGGGGTTTTTTTGGGGTGTTTGGGGGGGGAAATTTGTTTTTTTTGGGGGGGGGTGAGGGTTGGATTGGGGGGTTTGGGGGGATTTGGGTTTTTGGGGGGGGATATGAGGAGGTTTTTGGGGTGGGTTTGGGGTGATTTGGGGTTTTTTTGGGGGGTCATAGGGGGTTTTGGGGTAGATTTGGGGGGATTTGGGTTTTTTGGGGGGATATGAGGGAGTTTTGGGGTGGGTTTGGGGGGATTTGGGTTTTTTGGTGCGGGATATGGGGATTTTGGGGATGGATTTGGCGGGATTTGGGGTTTGGGGGGGGTTGGGGGATGAATTTGAGGGGATTTGGGATTTCTGGGGATCAAAGATGGTTTTTTTAATGGGGTTTGGGGGCATTTGGGTTTTTTGGGGGGATTTTGGGGGATTCAAATGGGTTTTGGGGGGGATTTGAGGGGGATCTGGGGGCTTCAGAGGGGTTTTTGGGGTGGATTTGTGGGGATTTGGGGTTTGGGGGGATGAATTTGAGGGGATTTGGGATTTCTGGGGATCAAAGATGGTTTTTTTTAATGGGGTTTGGGGGCATTTGGGTTTTTTGGGGGGATTTTGGGGGATTCAAATGGGTTTTGGGGGGGATTTGAGGGGGAAATGGGGGCTTCAGAGGGGTTTTTGGGGTGGATTTGTGGGGTTTTGGGGTTTCTGGGATCAAATATGGTGTTTTTGGGGGGGAGTTTGGGGGATTTGGGGCTTTTGGGGGTATTTTGGGGGATTCAGGTGGTTTTTTGGGAGATTCAGATGGGATTTTGGGAGGGGTTTTGGGGGGGTGGGGGGTTCATGATGGTTTTTGGGGTGGATTTGGGGTTTGGGGGGGTTTTGGGGGATGAATTTGAGGAGATTTGGGATTTCTGGGGATCAAAGATGGTTTTTTTAATGGGATTTGAGGGGATTCAGGTTTCTTGGATGTATTTTGGGGGGGGATTTGGGGTTTTTGGGAGTGGGATTTGGGTTTTTTTTGGGGCTGTTTGGGGGGATTTGGGGTTTTTTGTGTATTTGGGGGCGGCCAGGTGGATTTTGGGGGATAATTGGAGGATTTTGGGGTCTTTTTAAGGGGATTTTGGGGCCGTTTGTGGGGATTTGGGAGGCATGAGGGGAATTTTGGGGGCAGTTTTGGGGATTTGGGGATATTTTTTTGGGGGGGGGGGAGGGATTTTGATGGGATTTTGAGGGCATCATTTTGGGTTGAAATGTGGTATTTTGGGGCCATTTTTAGACAATTTTAGGGCAATTTGGGGGCTTTCCTCTACGGGGACCCCCTGGACCCTTTTCTCCCACAGGAACCCCACAGAAACCTAAAACTGATGGGATTTAAACCCAAACTGATGGGATTTAAACCCAAACTGAGGGGATTTACCCCAAAATTTGGGCAATTTTGAGGCGTTTCACCTCAAAAACCTTCCCCCCCCCCCCCCTCCAAAAAGAAAGAAAATAATTCCCATAGCATAGAGCGGAGGCTCCCTCCGCAATTAAAGCATTTTACTGACCATTCTCGTGCCTTTTGTCTTTAATTTTGGGGGTCAAAGCCGCGTTTTGGGGTCTCTATTCTTCTCCTCCCCCCCCCCCGCCGCCATTTTGTGCCCTTTCTCCTCACGGGGGCGCCGCTGCCCTCTCACAAGATGGCGCCGCCCTTAACCAAGATGGCGGCTCTCCGCGTAGCCAACCGAGCGGCGCTTATGCCAGCACCCAAGATGGTGGATGCCACTTCAAGCACTTCCGCTCTCAGCCGGAAGATGTTTGAATACGCCCTCAACAAAGATGGCGGAAGGCGGCGCGGGAACCTAAAGGGCGGTGCCAGTAGTCAAGATGGCGAAAGCGGCTTCGAGGACGTCCGGTTGGGACCGGAAGCGGGTCGGGAAGCGGGAAGGGGCTTTGAGGGGGGAAGAGGGGGCGGCCATGTCGGATACCTGGAGCTCCATCCAGGCCCACAAGAAGCAGTTGGATTCGCTGCGGGAGCGGCTGCAGCGGCGGAGGAAGCAGGACCCGCTCGGTGAGAGGAATTTTGGGGTGAAATCGAGGGGTTTTAGGGGCGGGGGGGGGGGGTTGGAGTTGAAATTCGGGGGGTTTTGATGGGTTTTGAGGGCCTGGGGTGACAGAGAGGAGCCTGAGGGGGTTGGGGGGGGGGGAGGGGAGTAATGTGGGGGATTTTTGGGGAAATCTGAGGGGTTTTGAGGGGTTCGGGGGGGAATGTGGGGGATTTGGGGGGGGAATTGGGGAGTTTTGGGGAGATTTGAGGGGTTTGGGGTGAGATCTGAGGGATTTGGGGAGGTTTGAGGGGTTTGGGGTGAGATCTGAGGGGTTTTGGGGGGGTTTGAGGTGTTTTGGGTGGGAATGTGCGGGAGTTGGGGTGAAATCTGAGGGATTTGGGGAGGTTTGAGGGGTTTGGAGGAGGATGTGGGAGATTTGGGGTGAAATCTGAGGGGTTTTGGGGAGGTTTGAGGGGGAATGTGGAGGATTTTGAGGAAATCTGTGGGATTTTGGGAGGTTTGAGGGGTTTGGGGTGGGAATGTGGGGGATTTGGGGTGAAATCTGAGGGATTTTGAGGGGTTTGAGGGGTTTGAGGGGTGGGAATGTGGGGAAGTTGGGGTGAAATCTGAATGGTTTTGGGGAGGTTTGAGGGGGAATGTGGAGAATTTTGGGGAAATCTGAGGGGTTTGGGAAGGTTTGGGGGGAATGTGGAGGATTTGGGGGAAATATGAGGGATTTTGGGGAGGTTTGAGGGGTTTTGGGTGGGAATGTGGGGGATTTGGGGTGAAATCTGAGGGATTCTGAGGGGTTTGAGGGGTTTGAGGGGTGGGAATGTGGGGAAGTTGGGGTGAAATCTGAATGGTTTTGGGGAGGTTTGAGGGGGAATGTGGAGAATTTTGGGGAAATCTGAGGGGTTTGGGAAGGTTTGGGGGGAATGTGGAGGATTTGGGGGAAATCTGAGGGATTTTGGGGAGGTTTGAGGGGTTTTGGGTGGGAATGTGGGGGATTTGGGGTGAAATTTGAGGGATTTTGGGGAGGTTTGAGGGGATTTGTGTGAGATCTGAGGTATTTAGAAGAGTTCTGTGTGGGGTTTGGGAGGAATCTGAGGGATTTTGGGGTGAAATCTGAGGGATTTTGGGGAGGTTTGAGGGGTTTTGGGTGGGAATGTGGGGGATTTGGGGTGAAATTTGAGGGATTTTGGGGAGGTTTGAGGGGATTTGTGTGAGATCTGAGGTATTTAGAAGAGTTCTGTGAGGGGTTTGGGAGGAATCTGAGGGATTTTGGGGTGAAATCTGAGGGATTTTGGGGAGGTTTGAGGGGTTTTGGGTGGGAACGTGGGGGATTTGGGGGGAATTGAGGGATTTGGGGGAGGTTTGATGGTTTTGGGGTGGGAATGTGGGGGATTTGGGGGGAAATTGAGGGATTTGGGGGAGGTTTGAGGGGATTTGTGTGAAATCTGAGGTATTTAGAAGGGTTCTGTGTGGGGTTTGGGAGGAATCTGAGGGATTTTGGGGTGAAATCTGAGGGATTTTGGGGAGGTTTGAGGGGTTTTGGGTGGGAATGTGGGGGATTTGGGGGGAAATCTGAGGGGTTTGGGGGAGGTTTGAGGGGATTTGGGTGAAATCTGAGGTATTTAGAAGGGTTCTGTGTGGGGTTTGGGAGGAATCTGAGGGATTTTGGGGTGAAATCTGAGGGATTTTGGGGAGATTTGAAGAGTTTTGTGTGGGAATGTGGGGGATTTAAGGGGAAACTGAGGGATTTTGGGGAGGTTTGAGGGGATGTGTGAAATCTGAGGTATTTAGAAGGGTTCTGTGTGGGGTTTGGGAGGAATCTGAGGGATTTTGGGGTGAAATCTGAGGGATTTTGGGGAGGTTTGAGGGGTTTTGGGTGGGAATGTGGGGGATTTGGGGGGAAATCTGAGGGATTTGGGGGAGGTTTGAGGGGATTTGTGTGAGATCTGAGGTATTTAGAAGAGTTCTGTGAGGGGTTTGGGAGGAATCTGAGGGATTTTGGGGTGAAATCTGAGGGATTTTGGGGAGGTTTGAGGGGTTTTGGGTGGGAACGTGGGGGATTTGGGGGGGAATTGAGGGATTTGGGGGAGGTTTGATGGTTTTGGGGTGGGAATGTGGGGGATTTGGGGGGAAATTGAGGGATTTGGGGGAGGTTTGAGGGGATTTGTGTGAAATCTGAGGTATTTAGAAGGGTTCTGTGTGGGGTTTGGGAGGAATCTGAGGGATTTTGGGGTGAAATCTGAGGGATTTTGGGGAGGTTTGAGGGGTTTTGGGTGGGAACGTGGGGGATTTGGGGGGGAATTGAGGGATTTGGGGGAGGTTTGATGGTTTTGGGGTGGGAATGTGGGGGATTTGGGGGGAAATTGAGGGATTTGGGGGAGGTTTGAGGGGATTTGTGTGAAATCTGAGGTATTTAGAAGGGTTCTGTGTGGGGTTTGGGAGGAATCTGAGGGATTTTGGGGTGAAATCTGAGGGATTTTGGGGAGGTTTGAGGGGTTTTGGGTGGGAATGTGGGGGATTTGGGGGGAAATCTGAGGGGTTTGGGGGAGGTTTGAGGGGATTTGGGTGAAATCTGAGGTATTTAGAAGGGTTCTGTGTGGGGTTTGGGAGGAATCTGAGGGATTTTGGGGTGAAATCTGAGGGATTTTGGGGAGATTTGAAGAGTTTTGTGTGGGAATGTGGGGGATTTAAGGGGAAACTGAGGGATTTTGGGGAGGTTTGAGGGGATGTGTGAAATCTGAGGTATTTAGAAGGGTTCTGTGTGGGGTTTGGGAGGAATCTGAGGGATTTTGGGGTGAAATCTGAGGGATTTTGGGGAGGTTTGAGGGGTTTTGGGTGGGAATGTGGGGGATTTGGGGGGAAATCTGAGGGATTTGGGGGAGGTTTGAGGGGATTTGTGTGAAATCTGAGGTATTTAGAAGGGTTCTGTGTGGGGTTTGGGAGGAATCTGAGGGATTTTGGGGTGAAATCTGAGGGATTTTGGGGAGGTTTGAGGGGTTTTGGGTGGGGATGTGGGGGATTTGGGGGGAAATCTGAGGGATTTGGGGGAGGTTTGAGAGGATTTGTGTGAAATCGGAGGTATTTAGAAGGCTTCAGTTGGGATTTCAGGGGGGAATCTGTGGGATTTAGGGTAAAATTTGTGGGATTTTGGGGAGGTTTGAGGGGTTTTGGGTGAAATCGGAGGTATTTAGAAGGGTTCTGTGGGACTTTGGGAGGGGGATCTGGGATTTTGGGGTGAATTTGAGGGGATTTGGGGGGGAACCTGAGAAGATTTGGGGCACATTTGAGGGGTTTGGGGGGGAAACTGAGGGATTTGGGGGAGGTTTGAGGTATTTGGGGTGAAATTTGAGGTATTTAGAAGGGTTCTGAGGGGATTTGGGGGGGCAACCTGAGGGATTTGGGGGAGATTTGAGGGGTTTTATGGGGGATCTGAGGAGATTTTGGGGAGATCTGAGATTTTTTTTGGTGAAAAACTGAAGTATTTGGGAGAAACGTGAAGGGTTTTAGGGTGGTTTGAGGTGATCTGGGTTGGATCTGGGGTTTTGGGGTGAAATCTGAGGTATTTAGAAGGGTTCTGAGAGGATTTTGGGGAAATCTGGGGGTTTTGGGGGGTAATATGAAGGATTTTGGGGGAGGTTTGAGGGATTTGGGGTGAAATTTAAGGTATTTAAAAGGGTTCTGAGAGGATTTGGGGGAAATCTGAAGGATTTTGGGGGAGATTTGAGACATTTTGGGTGAAAATTGAGGTATTTAGAAGGGTTCTGAGGAGATTTTAGGGGGAATCTGGGGGAATTTGGGCGAGATTTGAGGTGTTTGGAGTTAATCTGAGTGGTTTGGGTTTTTTTTAAGGTTGTCAGATATATATTATGGGGATTCCATGTTTATTTGGAGGGTGGGGTCCCATAATCTGGGGTCATATGCTTACGTTTTTGGGTTGGAAACCCGTCTTTTGGGGTTGTGATCCCATATTTTGGGGTCCCCATGTATGTTTTAGGGTGGGAACCCCATACCTTGGGGGTCCCCTTATAAATTTTGGGGTCGGAACCTCTTATTTTGAGTTCCCATACAAATGCTGTGGGTTGGAATCCCCCATTTTAGGGTGGGAATCCCACATTTTTGGTCTCCCTGTATATTTTGGGGTCAGAATCCCACATTTTGGGTTGCCCTGTGTATTTTGGGGTCGGAATCCCACATTTTGGGTTCAGAATCCCACATTTTGGGTCGCCCTGTGTATTTTCGTGTCAGAATCCCACATTTTGGGTTCAGAATCCCATATTTTGAGTCATCCTCTTTATTTTGGGGTCAGAATCCCATATTTTGGGGTTCAGAATCCCACATTTTGGGTTCAGAATCCCACATTTTGGGTCGCCCTATATATTTTGGGTTCAGAATCCCACATTTTGGGTTCGGAATCCCACATTTTGTGTCGCCCTATGTATTTTGGGGTCAGAATCCCCCATTTTGGGTTCAGAATCCCACATTTTGGGTCGCCCTGTATATTTTCGGGTCAGAATCCCACATTTTGGGTTCGGAATCCCACATTTTGGGTCGCCCTGTATATTTTCGGGTCAGAATCCCACATTTTGGGTTCGGAATCCCACATTTTGGGTCGCCCTGTATATTTTCGGGTCAGAATCCCACATTTTGGGTTCGGAATCCCACATTTTGAGTCCCTCCGTATATTTCCAAGTGGAGATCTCATATTTTGGGCTCATGAACCTCATATTTGGGGGGGGGGGACGACCCTCTTAATTTCATGCTCACCTGACCTCCTCCCTCCCCACCCCAGACCCCCGACACACCGACCCCTCTCAGCCCCCCCCTCCCCTCCCCACCCACCCTCCCCCTTTCCTCCCCCCTGGTTCTGTTGGAAGCTCCATTCCCACCCCTGGTGGGGCTGGGGGGGGCTCTACAAACCCCTCTACGGATGGGGGGGGTCCCGAATTGGCCCCCGACCCGGCCTTGGAGCGTCGGTTGCTGCTTCACCTCGCCGACGTCGCCCTCACTTTACCCACCGACGCCGGAGCAATCCGGGGGGCCATCGATACGGTGAGTGGGGGGGGTCTTCTCCCCCCCAAAAAAGAGTGGGAGGGGTCTGGGAACAGTGGGAGCCCCCTCAAAACGGTGAGGGTCTCGTAAAGAATTGAGAGACCCCCCAGAATGGTGCGGGTTCACTGTAATGTTGGGGGTACCATAAAGAATTGGGGCCAAATTGACCAAAATTTCTCCAAGAAGGATCAGAATTGAACCAAGTTGACCCAAATCTCACCAAGAAGGACCAGAATTGACCCAGGTTGACCCAAATCTCTCTAAAACAGGCCAAAATTGACCCAAAGTGGCCCAAGTTGACCCAGGTCTCTCCAAGAAAGGCAAAAATTGACCCAAGTAGACCCAAATTTCTCCAAGAAAAGCCCAAATTTACCCAAATCTCAACAAAAAGGACCAGAATTGACCCAAGTAGACCCAAATCTCTCCAAGAAAGGCCCAGATTGACCCAAATCTGTGAAGAAGTGCCCAAATTGACCCAAGTTGACCCAAATCTCTCCAAGAAGGACCAAAATTGTCTCAAATCTCTCCAGAAAGAGTCCAAATTTACCCAAATCTCAACAAGAAAGACCAAAATTGACCCAAATCTCTCCAAGAAAGACCAAAATTGACACAAATCTCTCCAAGAAAAACCAAAATTGTCCCAAATCTCTCCAAGAAAGACCAAAATTGACCCGAATCTCTCAGGAAAGACCAAAAGTGTCCCAAATCTTTCCAAGAAAGACCAAAATTGACCCAAATCTCTCAAGAAAGACCAAAATTGCCCCGAATCTCTCCAAGAAAGACCAAAACTGTCCCAAATCTCTTCAAGAAAGACCAAAATTGTCCCAAACCTCTTAAGAAAGACCAAAATTGACCCGAATGTCTCCAAGAAAGACCAAAATTGTCCCAAATCTCTCCACAAAAGACCAAAATTGACCCGAATCTCTCCAAGAAAAAACAAAATTGACCCAAATCTCTCCATGAAAGACCAAAATTGTCCTGAATCTCTCAAGAAAGACCAAAATTGTCCCGAATCTCTCCGAGAAAGACCAAAATTGACCCAGATCTCTCAAGAAAGACCAAAATCGACCCAAATCTCTCCACGAAAGACCAAAATCGACCCAAATCTCTCCACGAAAGACCAAAATTGACCCAAATCTCTCCAAGAAAGACCAAAATTGACCCAAATCTCTCCAAGAAAAACCAAAATCGACCCGAATCTCTCCAAGAAGGACCCCAGATGACCCCAAAATTTCTCCCCCCTCCCCCCCAGCCCGAGACGCCGGCGACGCAGCGCATGGTGGAAAGCCTCCTCCAGAAGTTCGCTGCTCAGGAGCTGATCGAGGTGCGCCGTGGGCTGCTGGCAGAAGGTCCCACCATCGTCACCTACGCCGACCACTCCAAGTTGGCGGCCATGACAGGTGCTGAACGCGGCGGGGACGGCGACGCCGACGTCACCGGGAGGAAACGTCGAGCAGAACAGGACAATCCCGGCGGGGTCGGCGTCGCCGGGACGGAAACGGGGAAAGAAATGGTGAAAAAATCCCGTAAGCAGGCGTCCGACGTGGACCTGGAGATTGAGAGTTTGCTCAGCCAGCAGTCCACCAAGGAGCAGCAGAGCAAAAAAGTGCGTTTTTGGACCCAAAAATGAGGGGGTGGGAAAGGGATTGGGTTTCGTCAAAAGAAATAGTGAGAGAAGATGAAATCTGGGGGGAAATCTCTTCAAACAAGGGTTGGGGGCAGCAGAGATAAGGTGTTCTCACCCCAAAATGGATCCACACGGTGGTGGGCCTCCATTGGGATGTTCTTCACCCCAAAAATATCCATTGGGATGTCTTTCACCCCAAAAAGTAGGATCCACCACGATGGTGGGCCTCCATTGGGATGTTCTCACCCCAAAATGGATCCACATGATGGTGGGCCTCCATTGGGATGTTCTTCACCCCCAAAATATCCATTGGTCAGTTTTTCACCCCAAAAAGTAGGATCCACACGATGGTGGGCCTCCATTGGGATGTTCTCACCCCAAAATGGATCCACATGATGGTGGGCCTCCATTGGGATGTTCTTCACCCCCAAAATATCCATTGGTCAGTTTTTCACCCCAAAAAGTAGGATCCACACGATGGTGGGCCTCCATTGGGATGTTCTTCACCCCAAATAGGATCTGCCATCATGGTGGACGTCCATTAGGAGTTTCTACCAAGAAAAAATGAGGAAAAATCAAAGATTTTGGGAAAGATCTGTTGTTATTAGGGTTGGGGATGACAAAGAGTTGGGGTTGTTGCAGTTCTACTGAGAAAAAATGGGGAAAGATTCGTTGGATTTGGGGATTTTTTGAGATTTTTTGGGAAAAAAAATGTTGTTAATAGGATTGGGGACACCAAAGAGTTGGGGTTGTCATGGATCTACGAAGAAATACGGGGAAAAATCAAAGATTTGGTTAAAAATCTGTAGTTATTAGGGTTGGGGTCACCGAATAGTTGGGGTTGTTGTGGTTCTCCTGAGAAATGTGGGGAAAAAAATTAAAGATTTTGGTAAAAATCTGTTGTTATTAGGATTGGGGACGCCAAGAAGTTGGGGTTGTTGTGGTTCTATGAAGAAAAAATGGGGAAAAAGTCTTGGGATTTTGGGATTTTTTGGGATTTTTTTTTTAATTTGGGGAAAAAAAAATGTTGGTAATAGGATTGGGGACGCCAAAGAGTTGGGGTGGTCATGGTTCTACCAAGAAAAATTGGGTAAAATTAAAAGATTTTGGTAAAAATCTGGTGTTAATAGGGTTGGGGACGTGAAAGCGTTGGGGTGGTCTTGATTCTCCTGAGACAATTTGGGTAAAAATTTAAGATTTTGGTAAAAATCTGTTGCTATTAGGGCTGGGGATGCCAAAGAGTTGGGATTGTCATTCTATGAAGAAAAAATGGGGAGAAATTCTTGGGATTCTGGGGGATTTTTTGGGATTTTGGGAAAAAAATGTTGGTAATAGGATTGGGGACGCCGAAGAGTTGGGGTGGTCGTGGTTTTACCAATAAAAATTGGGTAAAATTAAGAGATTTTGGTAAAAATCTGATGTTAATAGGGTTGGGAACGGGAGAGTGTTGAGGCAGTCATGGTTCTCCTGAGAGAATTTGGGTAAAAATTTCAGATTTTGGTAAAAATCTGGTGTTAATAGAAATAGGGACACGAGAGTGTTGAGGTAGTCATGATTCTACTGAGACAATTTGGGTAAAAATTTCAGATTTTGGTAAAAATCTGTTGCTATTAGGGCTGGGGATGCCAAAGAGTTGGGATTGTCATTCTATGAAGAAAAAATGGGGAGAAATTCTTGGGATTTTGGGGAATCTTTTGGGATTTTGGGGATAAAATGTTGGTAATGGGATTGGGGACGCCGAAGAGTTGGGGTGGTCGTGGTTTTTACCAATAAAAATTGGGTAAAATTAAAAGATTTTGGTAAAAATCTATTGTTGATAGGGTTGGGAACGGGAGAATGTTGAGGCAGTCATGATTCTACTAAGAGAATTTGGGTAAAAATTTCAGATTTTGGTAAAAATCTGGTGTTAATAGAAATAGGGACACGAGAGTGTTGAGGTAGTCATGATTCTACTGAGACAATTTGGGTAAAAATTTCAGATTTTGGTAAAAATCTGTTGCTATTAGGGCTGGGGATGCCAAAGAGTTGGGATTGTCATTCTATGAAGAAAAAATGGGGAGAAATTCTTGGGATTTTGGGGGATTTTTTGGGATTTTGGGGAAAAAATGTTGATAATGGGATTGGGGACGCCAAAGATTTGGGGTGGTCGTGGTTCTACCAAGAAAAATTGTGCAAAATTAAAAGATTTTGGTAAAAATCTTGTTAATAGGGTTGGGGATGTGAAAGCGTTGGGGTGGTCTTGGTTCTACTGAGACAATTTGGGTAAAAATTTAGGATTTTGGTAAAAATCCGTTGCTATTAGGGCTGAGGTTGTCATTCCATGAAGAAAAAATGAGGTGAAATTCTTGGGATTTTGGGGGATTTTTTGGGATTTTGGGAAAAAAATGTTGGTAATATGATTGGGGACGCCGAAGAGTTGGGGTGGTCGTGGTTTTACCAATAAAAATTGGGTAAAATTAAGAGATTTTGGTAAAAATCTATTGTTAATAGGGTTGGGAACGGGAGAATGTTGAGGCAGTCATGGTTCTCCTGAGAGAATTTGGGTAAAAATTTCAGATTTTGGTAAAAATCTGGTGTTAATAGAAATAGGGACACGAGAGTGTTGAGGTAGTCATGATTCTACTGAGACAATTTGGGTAAAAATTTCAGATTTTGGTAAAAATCTGTTGCTATTAGGGCTGGGGATGCCAAAGAGTTGGGACTGTCATTCTATGAAGAAAAAATGGGGAGAAATTCTTGGGATTTTGGGGGATTTGGGGGTAAATATTGTTAATAGGATTGGGGACACCAAAGAGTTGGGATTGTCCTGATTCTACCCCAAAAAAAAATTAGGAAAGCCCAAAATTTTCACAAAAACGGGTCGCTAACGGAATTGAGGTCTCGAGATGCCACCGGAAAGCCCCAAAACCCATCGGATTCACCCCAAATTTGTTCTCCAGGTGAGCCAGGAGATCCTGGAGCTGCTGAACACCACCACGGCCAAGGAGCAGTCCATCGTGGAGAAGTTCCGCTCGCGGGGCCGGGCCCAGGTGCAGGAATTCTGCGACCACGGCACCAAGGAGGAATGCATCAAAGCCACCGGAGCCGACCGGCCCTGCAGGAAGCTCCACTTCCGGTAGGGAACGAACCCAAAATTCACACTTTTCGACCCGAAACGTTACAACCCCGTCCCCCCCCCAAAAAAAACCACCAAAATATCTCTTTTCTTGTTTTTTTTTTTCCCATCTTTTTTTTTTTTTATTTCCTTTTTCCTTTTTTTAAATTTTTTTCCTTCCTTTTTTTCTTTCCATTTTTCCTTTCTTTTTTCTGTTTTTTTCCTTCTTTTTTTCTTTTTTTCTTTCCTTTTTTTTTTTCCTTTTTTCCTTTTTCTTTTTTCTTTCCTTTTTTTTTCCCTTTTTTCCTTCTTCTTTTTTCTTTCCTTTTTCTTTTTAATTTCCTTCTTCCTTTTTTCCTTTTTCTTTTTTCTTTCCTTTTTCCTTTTTAATTTCCTTTCTCCTTTTTTAAAATTTTTTTCTTTTCTCCTTCCTTTTCTCCTTCCTTTTCTCCTTCCTTTTCTCCTTCCTTTTCTCCTTCCTTTTCTCCTTCCTTTTCTCCTTCCTTTTCTCCTTCCTTTTCTCCTTCCTTTTCTCCTTCCTTTTCTCCTTCCTTTTCTCCTTCCTTTTCTCCTTCCTTTTCTCCTTCCTTTTCTCCTTCCTTTTCTCCTTCCTTTTCTCCTTCCTTTTCTCCTTCCTTTTCTCCTTCCTTTTCTCCTTCCTTTTCTCCTTCCTTTTCTCCTTCCTTTTCTCCTTCCTTTTCTCCTTCCTTTTCTCCTTCCTTTTCTCCTTCCTTTTCTCCTTCCTTTTCTCCTTCCTTTTCTCCTTCCTTTTCTCCTTCTTCTTTTGTTTTTTTCCTTCTCCTTTTTTCTTTCCTTTTTTTTTTCATTTTTCCTTTTTTCCTTTTCTTCTTTTTCTTTTTTTCTTTTTCTTTTCTTTTTTCTTTTTTTTCTTTTTTTTCCTTTTTCCTTTTTTTTTCCTTTTTTCTTTTTTTTCATTTCATTTTTTATTCCTTTTCTCTTTTTGTTTTCTTCTTTTCCTTTCACCTTTTCTCTTTCTTTTTCCTTTTTTCTTTCTTTTTCTTCCCTCTTTCCTTTTTTTTCCTTTTTCTTTCTTTTTCTTTTTTTTTTCCTTTTTTTCTTGTTTCTTTCTCCTTTTTCCTTTTCGCTTTTTCTTTTTCTTTTTTTCATTTCTTTTTTTCTTTTGGCTTTCTTTTTTCCTTTGTTTTTTCCTTTTCTCTTTTTTTTTTTTCTGCTTTTCCTTTCTCTCTCTCCTCTTTTCTCTTTTTTCCCTTTTTCTTCCTTTTCCTTTTTTTTCTTTCTCCTTTTTCCTTTTTTTCTTTCTTCTTTTCTTTTTTCCTTTTTTCTTTCATCTTTTCTTTTTCTTTTTTTCTTTTTCTTTTTTTCTTTTTCTTTTTTTCTTTTTCTTTTTTTCTTTTTCTTTCTTCTTTTTTTCTTTTTCTTTCTTTTTTTTCTTTTTCTTTTTTTCTTTTTCTTTCTTTTTTTTCTTTTTCTTTCTTTTTTTTCTTTTTCTTTCTTTTTTTTCTTTTTCTTTTTCTTTCTTCTTTTTTTCTTTTTCTTTTTTCTTTTTCTTTCTTCTTTTTTCTTTGTTTTTCCTTTTCCCTTTTTCCTTTCCCTTTTTCTTCCCTTTTTTTTCTTTTTTCATTTTTTCTTCCTTCTTCCTTTCTCTTTTATTTCCTCTTTCCCTCCTTTTCCTTTTCTCTTTTCTCTCTCTTCTTTTTCCTTCCTTTTCTTTCTCCTCCCCTTTCTTCACCCCCTCCGACAGCCGCATCATCAACAAGCACACGGACGAATCTCTGGGCGATTGCTCCTTCCTCAACACCTGCTTCCACATGGACACCTGCAAATATGTCCACTATGAGATCGATGCCTGCACCGAGCCCACCGGCGAGGCCACCGCGCCACCGGGCCGCGAGCACGGCCAGGAGCTGGCCAGGCCACAGCCCGACGCCGGGGCCGACCGCCTCTTCCCTCCCCAGGTAAGGTGGGCCTCCATTGGGATGTTCTTCACCCCAAAAAGTTGGGAGCTTCCATCATGGTGGACCTCGGTTGGGTAGGAGTCTCCATTTGGGTGGTTTTGGACCCAAAAAGATGGAGCTTCTACCATGGTGGACCTCGGTTGGGTAGGAGTCTCCATTTGGGTGGTTTTGGACCCAAAAGGATGGAGCTTCTACCATGGTGGACCTCCACTGGGATGTTCTTCACCCCAAATAGGATCCACCACGATGGTGGGCCTCCATTGGGATGTTCTTCACCCCAAAAAGTTGGGAACTTCCATCATGGTGGACCTCGGTTGGGTAGGAGTCTCCATTTGGGTGGTTTTGGACCCAGAAAGTTGGAGCTTCTACCATGGTGGACCTCCACTGGGATGTTCTTCACCCCAAAAAGTTGGGAGCTTCCATCATGGTGGACCTCGGTTGGGTAGGAGTCTCCATTGGGGTGGTTTTGGACCCAAAAAGATGGAGCTTCTACCATGGTGGACCTCCACTGGGATGTTCTTCACCCCAAAAAGTTGGGGGCTTCCATTATGGTGGACCTCGGTTGGGTAGGAGTCTCCATTTTTGTGGTTTTGGACCCAGAAAGTTGGAGCTTCTACCATGGTGGACCTCCACTGGGATGTTCTGCACCCCAAATAGGATCCACCACGATGGTGGGCCTCCAATGGGATGTTCTTCACCCCAAAAAGTTGGGAGCTTCCATCATGGTGGCCCTCCGTTGGGTAGGAGTCTCCATTGGGGTGGTTTTGGACCCAAAAGGATGGAGTTTCTACCATGGTGGACCTCCACTGGGATGTTCTTCACCCCAAGTAGGATCCACCACGATGGTGGGCCTCCATTGGGATGTTCTGCATCCCAAAAAGTTGGGAGCTTCCATCATGGTAGACCTCGGTTGGGTAGGAGTCTCCATTTGGGTGGTTTTGGACCCAAAAGGATGGAGCTTCTACCATGGTGAACCTCCATTGGGATGTTCTACACCCAAAATAGGATCCACCACGATGGTGGGCCTCCATTGGGATGTTCTTCACCCCAAAAAGTTGGGGGCTTCCATCATGGTGGGTAGGAGTCTCCATTTTTGTGGTTTTGGACCCAGAAAGTTGGGAGCTTCCATCATGGTGGACCTCGGTTGGGTAGGAGTCTCCATTTGGGTGGTTTTGGACCCAAAAAGATGGAGTTTCTACCATGGTGGACCTCCACTGGGATGTTCTGCACCCCAAATAGGATCCACCACGATGGTGGGCCTCCATTGGGATGTTCTTCACCCCAAAAAGTTGGGAGCTTCCATCATGGTGGACCTCGGTTGGGTAGGAGTCTCCATTTGGGTGGTTTTGGACCCAAAAGGATGGAGCTTCTACCATGGTGGACCTCCACTGGGATGTTCTTCACCCCAAATAGGATCCACCACGATGGTGGGCCTCCATTGGGATGTTCTTCACCCCAAAAAGTTGGGAGCTTCCATCATGGTGGGTAGGAGTCTCCATTTTTGTGGTTTTGGACCCAGAAAGTTGGGAGCTTCCATCATGGTGGACCTCGGTTGGGTAGGAGTCTCCATTTGGGTGGTTTTGGACCCAAAAGGATGGAGCTTCTACCATGGTGGACCTCCACTGGGATGTTCTTCACCCCAAATAGGATCCACCACGATGGTGGGCCTCCATTGGGATGTTCTTCACCCAAAATAGGATCCACCACGATGGTGGGCCTCCATTGGGATGTTCTTCACCCCAAAAAGTTGGGAGCTTCCATCATGGTGGACCTCGGTTGGGTAGGAGTCTCCATTGGGGTGGTTTTGGACACAGAAAGTTGGGGGCTTCCATTATGGTGGACCTCGGTTGGGTAGGAGTCTCCATTTGGGTGGTTTTGGACCCAAAAGGATGGAGCTTCTACCATGGTGGACCTCCACTGGGATGTTCTGCACCCCAAATAGGATCCACCACGATGGTGGGCCTCCATTGGGATGTTCTTCACCCCAAAAAGTTGGGAGCTTCCATCATGGTGGGTAGGAGTCTCCATTGGGGTGGTTTTGCATCCAGAAAGTTGGGAGCTTCCATCATGGTGGACCTCGGTTGGGTAGGAGTCTCCATTTGGGTGGTTTTGGACCCAGAAAGTTGGAGCTTCTACCATGGTGGACCTCCACTGGGATGTTCTGCACCCCAAATAGGATCCACCATGATGGTGGGCCTCCATCGGGATGTTCTTCACCCCAAAAAGTTGGGAGCTTCCATCATGGTGGCCCTCCGTTGGGTAGGAGTCTCCATTGGGGTGGTTTTGGACCCAAAAGGATGGAGTTTCTACCATGGTGGACCTCCACTGGGATGTTCTTCACCCCAAGTAGGATCCACCACGATGGTGGGCCTCCATTGGGATGTTCTGCATCCCAAAAAGTTGGGAGCTTCCATCATGGTAGACCTCGGTTGGGTAGGAGTCTCCATTTGGGTGGTTTTGGACCCAAAAAGATGGAGTTTCTACCATGGTGGACCTCCACTGGGATGTTCTTCACCCCAAAAAGTTGGGGGCTTCCATTATGGTGGACCTCGGTTGGGTAGGAGTCTCCATTTTTGTGGTTTTGGACCCAGAAAGTTGGAGCTTCTACCATGGTGGACCTCCACTGGGATGTTCTTCACCCCAAAAAGTTGGGAGCTTCCATCATGGTGGACCTCGGTTGGATAGGAGTCTCCATTGGGGTGGTTTTGGACCCAGAAAGTTGGGAGCTTCCATCATGGTGGACCTCGGTTGGGTAGGAGTCTCCATTTGGGTGGTTTTGGACCCAAAAAGATGGAGTTTCTACCATGGTGGACCTCGGTTGGGTAGGAGTCTCCATTTGGGTGGTTTTGGACCCAAAAAGATGGAGTTTCTACCATGGTGGACCTCCACTGGGATGTTCTGCACCCCAAATAGGATCCACCACGATGGTGGGCCTCCATTGGGATGTTCTGCACCCCAAAAAGTTGGGAGCTTCCATCATGGTGGGTAGGAGTCTCCATTTTTGTGGTTTTGGACCCAGAAAGTTGGGAGCTTCCATCATGGTGGACCTCCGTGGGGTAGGAGTCTCCATTTGGGTGGTTTTGGACCCAAAAAGATGGAGTTTCTACCATGGTGGACCTCCACTGGGATGTTCTGCACCCCAAAAAGTTGGGGGCTTCCATTATGGTGGACCTCGGTTGGGTAGGAGTCTCCATTGGGGTGGTTTTGGACCCAGAAAGTTGGAGCTTCTACCATGGTGGACCTCCACTGGGATGTTCTTCACCCCAAAAAGTTGGGGGCTTCCATCATGGTGGACCTCCATTGGGATGTTCTTCACCCCAGAAAGTTGGGGGCTTCCATCATGGTAGACCTCGGTTGGGTAGGAGTCTCCATTTGGGTGGTTTTGGACCCAAGAAGATGGAGTTTCTACCATGGTGGACCTCCACTGGGATGTTCTTCACCCAAAATAGGATCCACATCAATGGTGGACCTCCATCATGACGTCCTTCACCCCCATAAGTAGGAACCTCCACAAGGGAGCTCCTCCATCTCCTTGTCCTTCACCCCAAATAGGATCCACCACGATGGTGGCCCTCCATCATGACGTCCTTCACCCCCATAAGTAGGAGATCCTCCATTGGGTTATCCTTCACCCCAAATAAGATCCACCATGATGGTGGCCCTCCATTGGGTTATCCTTCACCCCAAATAGGATCCACCACGATGGTGGCCCTCCATCATGACGTCCTTCATCCCAAATAAGATCCACCACGATGGTGGCCCTCCATCATGAGGTCCTTCACCCCCATAAGTAGGAGATCCTCCATTGGGTTATCCTTCACCCCAAATAGGATCCACCATGATGGTGGCCCTCCATCATGACGTCCTTCACCCCAAATAAGATCCACCATGATGGTGGACCTCCATCATGACGTCCTTCACCCCCATAAGTAGGAACCTCCACAAGGGAGCTCCTCCATCTCCTCGTCCTTCACCCCAAATAGGATCCACCACGATGGTGGACCTCCATTAAGACATTCTTCACCCCAAATAGGATCCACCACGATGGTGGACCTCCATTAAGACATTCTTCACCCCAAATAGGATCCACCACGATGGTGGACCTCCATTAAGACATTCTTCACCCCAAATAGGATCCACCACGATGGTGGCCCTCCATTGGGTTATCCTTCACCCCAAATAGGATCCACCGCGATGGTGGACCTCCATCATGACGTCCTTCACCCCCATAAGTAGGAACCTCCACAAGGGAGCTCTTCCATCACCTTGTCCTTCACCCCAAAGCTAAGGACCCTCCGTATCGGTGGCGGACCTCCATCGGGGGTCGTCCCTCACCCAACGAAGACATCCCTGTCCCTCCCCCCGCTTCCTGGTGACAGTGGATCTGCTGTGACATCCGTTACCTGGACGTCAGCATCCTGGGCAAGTTTGCTGTGGTGATGGCCGACCCTCCATGGGACATCCACATGGAGCTGCCCTACGGCACGCTGACCGACGACGAGATGAGGCGTCTCAACATCCCAGTCCTGCAGGACGAGGGCTTCCTCTTCCTCTGGGTCACCGGCAGGTGAGCCTCACGCCGTGACCTCCTGGGTCGTCCCCTCCCCTCTTGTTGTCACCTTCCTTGGTTGTCCCCCCTCCTTCCGTTGTCTCCCTCTCGGTGGTTGGTGGTGGCCCTCCTTGGTGTCTTCCTGTGTCTGCTTTGGTTGTCCTCTCGTGGTCCTCCTTGATGTCCTCCTCAGTTGTCCCCTCTGGTTGTCCTCTCATGGTCCTCCTCGATGTCCCCCTCAGTTGTCCCCTCTGGTTGTCCTCTCGTGGTCCTCCTTGATGTCCTCCTCAGTTGTCCCCTCTGGTTGTCCTCTCATGGTCCTCCTTGACGTCCTCCTCATTTGTCCCCTCTGGTTGTCCTCTCGTGGTCCTCCTCGATGTCCTCCTCAGTTGTCCCCTTTGGTTGTCCCCTCGTGGTCTCCTCCTTGATGTCCTCCTCACTTGTCCCCTCTTTGTCCTCCTTGGTGTCCCTTTGGTGGTCCTCCTCATGGTTCTCCTCAACTGTTCCCCTTTGGTTGTCCCCTCCTGGTCCTCCTTGGTGTCTTTTTGGTTGTCCCCCCATTGTCACCTCCACGTCCTGATGTCCCCCCATTGTCACCTCCATCCTGATGTCCCCCATAACCACCTCCACATCCTGATGTCCCCCCTTTGTCACCTCCACGTCCTGATGTCCCCCCATAACCACCTCCACGTCCTGATGTCCCCCCATTGTCACCTCCACATCCTGATGTCCCCCCATAACCACCTCCATCCTGATGTCCCCCCATTGTCACCTCCACATCCTGATGTCCCCCCATTGTCACCTCCATCCTGATGTCCCCCCATAACCACCTCCACATCCTGATGTCCCCCCATTGTCACCTCCATCCTGATGTCCCCCACTGTCACCTCCACATCCTGATGTCCCCCCATTGTCACCTCCATCCTGATGTCCCCCCATTGTCACCTCCATCCTGATGTCCCCCCTTTGTCACCTCCACGTCCTGATGTCCCCCCTTTGTCACCTCCATAACCACCTCCACATCCTGATGTCCCCCCATTGTCACCTCCATCCTGATGTCCCCCCATTGTCACCTCCACATCCTGATGTCCCCCCATAACCACCTCCACATCCTGATGTCCCCCCATAACCACTCCATCCTGATGTCCCCCCATTGTCACCTCCATCCTGATGTCCCCCCATTGTCACCTCCACATCCTGATGTCCCCCCATTGTCACCTCCATCCTGATGTCCCCCCATTGTCACCTCCATCCTGATGTCCCCCATAACCACCTCCATCCTGATGTCCCCCCATTGTCACCTCCATCCTGATGTCCCCCCTTTGTCACCTCCACATCCTGATGTCCCCCCATTGTCACCTCCACGTCCTGATATCCCTCAATTCTCCCCCTTTCCACAGAGCCATGGAATTGGGACGGGAATGCCTGAACCTCTGGGGGTGAGTCACCCCACTGTCACCCCACTCCCACCCCGTTGTCACCCCATAACCAACCCCACCGTCACCCCGTGTCCGCCCCACCAGCTACGAACGCGTGGATGAAATCATCTGGGTGAAGACCAACCAATTGCAGCGCATCATCCGCACCGGCCGCACCGGACATTGGCTCAACCACGGCAAGGAACACTGCCTGGTAGGGGGGTGACCCCAAAATCGGCCCTAAAACCACCCTAAATCAGTCCCCAAGGCACTAAAGTGATGGCCAGATGGACCAAAACCCAACAAGGTGACACCCAAACCTCAGCGAGACCCCAAAATCTGACAGGATGACCCCAAAAACCCAACAGCGTGGCACCAAAACTCAACAAGATGGCCCAAAACCCAACAAGGTGACCCCAAAACCCAATGAGATGACACCAAACCCCAAAGAGACCCCAAAACTCGACAGGATGACCCCAAAAACCCAACAAGGTGGCCCCAAAACTCAATGTGCTGACCACAAAGCCCAACAAGGTGGCATTAAACCTCAGTGAGACCCCAAAACTTGGCAGGAGGACCCCAAAAACCCAACAAGGTGACCCCAAAACCCAATGAGGTGACACCAAACCCCAGTGAGACCCCCAAACCTGACAGGATGACCCCAGAAACCCAACAAGGTGGCCCCAAAACTCAACAAGATGACCCAAAACCCAATAGGGTGACCCCAAAAACCAATGAGATAACACCAAACCCCAAAGAGACCCCAAAACTCAACAGGATGACCCCAAAAACCCAACAGTGTGGCCCCAAAACTCACCAAGGTGACCCCAAAAGCTCAACAAGGTGACACCAAACCCCAATGAGATCCCAAAACCCAACAGGGTGACACCAAAACCCAATGAGATGACACCAAACCCCAAAGAGACCCCAAAACTCGACAGGATGACCCCAAAAATCCAACAAGGTGGCCCCAAAACTCAACGTGCTGACCACAAAACCCAACAAGGTGGCATTAAACCTCAGTGAGACCCCAAAACTTGACAGGATGACCCCAAAAACCCAACAAGGTGACCCCAAAACCCAATGAGATGACACCAAACCCCAGTGAGACCCCAAAATCTGACAGGATGACCCCAAAAACCCAACAAGGTGGCCCCAAAACTCAGCAAGATGACCCAAAACCCAATAAGGTGACCCCAAAACCCAATGAGATGACACCAAACCCCAAAGAGACCCCAAAACTCGACAGGATGACCCCAAAAACCCAACAAGGTGGCCCCAAAACTCAACAAGATGACCCAAAACCCAATGAGACCCCAAAACTCATCAAGGTGACCCCAAAAGCCCAACAAGGGTTACACCAAACCCCAGTGAGACACCAAGGAAACCCCAAAATGGGCCCCAAAAGACCCAAAATGGACCCAAAACTCTAAAAGCCACAGTGACCCCAAAACAGTCTCCCTAAAAGCCCCAAAATGACCCTAAAAAGCCCTAAAATGGCCCCCAAAATCTCCAAAATAGCCCCAAAACACAGTGATACTCCAAAAGCCCCAAAACGACTCCAAAATGGCCCCCAAATGACTCTAAAAAACCCCAAAACAGACCCCAAAAGATTCCAACATGGCCACAAAACACAGAGGTGCCCTAAAAGCCCCAAAATGTGCCCAAAAAAAACCCCAAATGGGCCCAAAATGACTCCAAAAAGCCCCCTAAAATAGCCCCAAAATGGCCCCAAAGCAACCCTAAAAAGATCCCAAAATGGCCCTAAAACGATCCTATAAAGCCCCAAAATGGCCCCAAAATGACCCAGAAAGACCCTAAAAAGCCCCAAAATGGCCCCCAAAAGCCCCCAAATGGCCGCAAAGCGACCCTAAAAAGCACCAAAATGACCCTAAAAAGCCCCAAAATGGACCCAAAAAGCACCAAAATGACCCTAAAAAGCTCCAAATTGGACCCAGAATGGCCCAAAAAAGCCCCAAAATGGCCCCAAAGCCACTCTAAAAAGCCCCAAAATGGATCCAAAATGACCTCAAAAAGCCCCAAAATGACCCCAAAAAAGCCCCAAAATGGCCCCAAAAGACTCTAAAAAGCCCCAAAATGGCCCCCAAAAGACCCTAAAAAGCCCCAAAATGGACCCAAAATGACCCTAGAAAGCCCCGAAATGGCCCAAATCAACCCTAAAAAGTCCCAAAATGGCCCCAATGCAACCCTAAAAAGCCCCAAATGACCCCCAAAAGACCCTAAATAGCTCCAAAATGGCCCCCAAAAAGCCCCCAAATGGTCCCAAAACGACCCTAAAAAGCCCCAAAATGACCTCAAAAAAGCCCCAAATGACCCCAAAAGACTCTAAAAAGCCCAAATTGGACCCAGAATGACCCTAGAAAGCCTGAAATGACCCCAAAGTGACCCTAAAAAAGCCCCCAAAAGCCCCAAAATGTGCCTAAAAAGCTCCAAAATGGACCCAAAAAAGCCCCTAAAAGGCCCCAAAACGACCCTAAAAAAGCCCCAAAATGACCCCAAAAGACCCTAAATAGCTCCAAAATGACCCAAAAAAGACCCTAAATAGCCCCAAAATGGTCCCAAAACGACTCTAAAAAGACCCAAAATGACCCTAAAAAGCCCCAAAATGACCCCAAAAAGGCCCCAAAGCGACCCTAAAAAAGCCCCAAATTGGACCCAGAATGGCCCAAAAAAGCCCCCAAACAGCCGCAAATCGACCCAAAAAAGCCCCAAAATGGCCCCAATGCAACCCTAAAAAGTCCCAAAATGACCCCAAAAAGACCCTAAATAGCTCCAAAATGGCCCCCAAAAAGCCCCCAAATGGTCCCAAAACGACTCTAAAAAGTCCCAAAATGACCCCAAAAAAGCCTCCAAATGACCCCAAAAGACCCTAAAAAGCCCCAAATTGGACCCAGAATGACCCTAGAAAGCCTGAAATGACCCCAAAGCGACCCTGAAAAGCCCCCAAAAGCCCAAAATGTGCCTAAAAAGCTCCAAAATGGACCCAAAAAAGCCCCTAAAAGGCCCCAAAACGACCCTAAAAAGCCCCAAAATGACCCCAAAAGACCCTAAATAGCTCCAAAATGACCCAAAAAAGACCCTAAATAGCCCCAAAATGGTCCCAAAACGACTCTAAAAAGACCCAAAATGACCCAAAAAGCCCCAAAATGACCCAAAAAGGCCCCAAAGCGACCCTAAAAAGCCCCAAATTGGACCCAGAATGGCCCAAAAAAGCCCCCAAACAGCCGCAAATCGACCCAAAAAAGCCCCAAAATGGCCCCAATGCAACCCTAAAAAGTCCCAAAATGACCCCAAAAAGACCCTAAATAGCTCCAAAATGGCCCCCAAAAAGCCCCCAAATGGTCCCAAAACGACTCTAAAAAAGTCCCAAAATGACCCCAAAAAAGCCTCCAAATGACCCCAAAAGACCCTAAAAAGCCCCAAATTGGACCCAGAATGACCCTAGAAAGCCTGAAATGACCCCAAAGCGACCCTGAAAAGCCCCCAAAAGCCCCAAAATGTGCCTAAAAAGCTCCAAAATGGACCCAAAAAAGCCCCCAAATGGCCCCAAATCAACCCTAAAAAGTCCCAAAATGGCCCCAGATCAACCCTAAAAAGCCCCAAAATGACCCTAAAAAGACCCTAAATAGCCCCAAAATGGTCCCAAAACGACCCCAAAAAACCCCAATGTGACCCTAAGAAGCCCCAAAATGGCCCCAAAAAAGCCCCAAAATGGACCCAAAATGACCCTAGGAAGCCCCAAAATGGCCCCAAATCAACCCTAAAAAGTCCCAAAATGGCCCCAATGCAACCCTAAATAGCCCCAAAATGGTCCCAAAACGACCCCAAAAAACCCCAATGTGACCCTAAGAAGCCCCAAAATGGCCCCAAAAAAGCCCCAAAATGGCCCCCAAAAAGCCCCCAAAAGGCCCCAACATGGACCCAAAAAGGCCCCAAAGCGACCCTAAAAAGCCCCAAATTGGACCCAGAATGGCCCTAAAAAGCCCCAAAATGACCCTAAAAAGTCCCAAAATGACCCTAAAAAGCCCCAAAATGATCCTAAAAAGCCCTAAAACGGGCCCCCAAAAAGCCCCAAAATGACCCTAAAAAGACCCTAAAAAGCCCCAAAACGACCCCAGAAATGCCCCGAAATCCCCCCCGAAACACCAACAAAAACCCCAAATCCCTCACCCCCATTTTCCCCTCTTTTCACCCCAAAAAAACCCAGGTGGGTGTGAAGGGCAACCCGCAAGGCTTCAACCGCGGCCTCGACTGCGACGTCATCGTGGCCGAGGTCAGCCCCAAATCTCTCCTTTTCCACCCAAAAAAAAAAAACCCCACAACCTTCCGACCCCAAAATCCCCTTTTTTCACCCCAAAAAAAACCCCAAATCAGGTTCGTTCCACCAGCCACAAACCCGATGAAATCTATGGGATGATCGAACGCCTTTCTCCGGGAACCCGAAAATCGAACTCTTCGGCCGACCCCACAACGTCCAACCAAACTGGTCTGAATTCACCTCATTTTGGTTCAAACCTTACCAAAAATCGCTATTTTCTCCTTTTTTCACCTTTTTTTCTCTTTTTTTCCTCCCTTTTTTCTTTTTTAGGATCACTTTGGGGAACCAATTGGATGGGATTCACCTCTTGGACCCCGACGTTGTGGCTCAGTTTAAGCAGCATTACCCAGATGGGATCATCTCCAAACCCAAAAACATGTAATTTAACCCCAAATTTTTCGGGTCGATTTACCAAAAATCACCATTTTTATTTTTTCCCCTTTTACCCCAAATCATCCAAAAATCCGCGTTTTCCTGCCGCGTTTTTAGGGATAAAAACACCCAAAAAAAAAAAACCCCAAAACTCTTTTTTTTTTTTGCTCTTTTCGAACACAAACGACCCAAAATCATCATTTTTTTTTTTTTTCTTGGTTTTTAATAGAAATCGCCCAGATTTGCCCCAAAAATGACACGGTGGGGGGGGGGAAGCAGGCGGTGAATTTTGGGGTGAATTCGGGGTTATTTGACGAAAACCACGTTGTTGTTGGCGTTGCGGGCGGCCAGCCAGGCCAGGAACACGTCCCTGCAAAACATTTGGGGTAAATTCTTCCATTTTTGGGTCTGTTCTCCATTTGTAGGGGATTCTATTAAAGTTTGGGTCAGTTGGGGGTTTCGAAGGGGAATTTTGGGTTAAATTTCGCCATTTTTGGGTCCGTTCGCCATTTTATGGAACTATGTTAAAGTTTGGGTTTTTGTGGGGTTTCAAAGGGGAATTTTGGGTTAAATTTTTCCATTTTTGGGTCCGTTCGCCATTTTTAGGGGATTCCATTAAAGTTTGGGGTCAGTTGGGGGGTTTCAAAGGGGAATTTTGGGTTAAATTTTGCCATTTTTGGGTCCGTTCGCCATTTTGTGGAACTACGTTGAAGTTTGGGGTATTTGGGTCATTTTGGGGTTTCAAAGGGGAATTTGGGTTAAATTTCGCCATTTTTGGGTCCGTTCGCCATTTTTAGGGGATTCCATTAAAGTTTGGGGTCAGTTGGGGGTTTTTGAAGGGGAATTTTGGGATAAATTTCGCCGTTTTGGGGTCTCCTTTCCATTTCATGGCAGTCTATTAAAGTTGGGAGTCATTTTGTGGGGTTTCAAAGGGGAATTTTGAGTTAAATTTGGCCATTTTTGGGTCTTTTCTCCATTTTTAGGGGATTCTATTAAAGTCTGGGGTCAGCTGGGGGGTTTCGAAGGGGAATTTTGGGTTAAATTCCTCCATTTTTGGGTCTCCTTTCCATTTCATGGCAGTCTATTAAAGTTGGGGTCATTTGGGGGGGTTTCAAAGGGAAATTTTGGGTTAAATTCCTCCATTTTTGGGTCCGTTCTCCATTTTTAGGGGATTCCATTAAGGTTTGGGTCAGCTGGGGGGTTTCGAAGGGGAATTTTGGGTTAAATTCCTCCATTTTTGGGTCTCCTTTCCATTTCATGGCAGTCTATTAAAGTTGGGGGTCATTTGGGGGGGTTTCAAAGGGAAATTTTGGGTTAAATTTCGCCATTTTTGGGTCCGTTCGCCGTTTTTAGGGGATTCCATTAAGGTTTGGGTCAGCTGGGGGGTTTCGAAGGGGAATTTTGGGTTAAATTTCGCCATTTTTGGGTCTTTTCTCCATTTTTAGGGGATTCCATTAAAGTTTGGGGTCAGTAGGGGGGTTTTGAAGGGAAATTTGGGGATAAATTCTTCCATTTTTGGGTCTGTTCGCCATTTTATGAAACTACGTTGAAGTCTGGGGTATTTGGGGTCATTTTGGGGGGTTTCAAAGGGAATTTTGGGGTAAATTCCTCCATTTTTGGGTCTCCTTTCCATTTCTTGGCAGTCTATTAAAGTTGGGGGTCATTTGGGGGGTTTCAAAGGGAAATTTTGGGTTAAATTTTGCCATTTTTGGGTCCGTTCTCCATTTATAGGGGATTCCATTAAGGTTTGGGGTCAGTTGGGGGGTTTCGAAGGGGAATTTTGGGTTAAATTTGGCCGTTTTTGGGTCTGTTCGCCATTTTGTGGAACTACGTTGAAGTTTGGGGTATTTGGGGTCATTTTGGGGGGTTACAAAGGGGAATTTTGGGTTAAATTTCGCCATTTTTGGGTCTTTTCTCCATTTTTAGGGGATTCATTAAGGTTTGGGGTCAGCTGGGGGGTTTTGAAGGGGAATTTTGGGTTAAATTTTGCCATTTTTGGGTCTGTCTGCCATTTTGTGGAACTACGTTGAAGTTTGGGGTATTTGGGGTCATTTTTGGGGGTTTCAAAGGGGAATTTTGGGTTAAATTTCGCCATTTTTGGGTCCGTTCGCCATTTTTAGGGGATTCCATTAAAGTTTGGGGTCAGTTGGGGGGTTTCAAAGGGGAATTTTGGGTTAAATTCCTCCATTTTTGGGTCTCCTTTCCATTTCATGGCAGTCTATTAAAGTTGGGGGTCATTTGGGGGGGTTTCAAAGGGAAATTTTGGTTAAATTTGGCCATTTTTGGGTCTTTTCTCCATTTTTAGGGGATTCCATTAAGGTTTGGGGTCAGTTGGGGGTTTCCAAGGGGAATTTTGGGTTAAATTTTGCCCTTTTTGGGTCTGTTCTCCATTTTGTGGAACTACGTTGAAGTTTGGGTATTTGGGGTAATTTTGGGGGTTTCAAAGGGGAATTTTGGTTAAATTTTGCCATTTTTGGGTCTGTTCGCCGTTTTTAGGGGATTCCATTAAGGTTTGGGGTCAGCTGGGGGGTTTCGAAGGGAAATTTTGGGATAAATTCTTCCATTTTTGGGTCTGTTCGCCATTTTGTGGAGCTACGTTGAAGTTTGGGGTATTTGGGGTCATTTGGGGGGTTTCAAAGGGGAATTTTGGGGTAAATTTGGCCATTTTTGGGTCCGTTCGCCATTTTTAGGGGATTCCATTAAAGTTTGGGGTCAGTTGGGGGGTTTTGAAGGGAATTTTGGGTTAAATTTTGCCAGTTTTGGGTCCATTCGCCATTTTGTGGAACTATGTTAAAATTTTGGGGTCATTTGGGGAGGTTTTAAAGGGAAATTTTGGGTTAAATTTCGCCATTTTTGGGTCCGTTCTCCATTTTTAGGGGATTCCATTTTTAGGGGATTCCATTAAAGTTTGGGGTTAGTTGGGGGGTTTCGAAGGGGAATTTTGGGGTAAATTCCTCCATTTTTGGGTCTGTTTTCCATTTATAGGGGATTCTGTTAAAGTTTGGGGTCATTTGGGGTGTTTCAAAGGGGAATTTTGGGATGAATTCCTCCGTTTTTGGTCTCCTTTCCATTTTATGGCACTCTAATAAAATCTGGGGAATTTGGGGGGTTTTCAAAGGGAAATTTGGGGTTGAATTTCTCCATTCCCCCTTATTCTCCCCAAAATCCCACTTATACCCCCAAACCCATTTGTCCCCCACCCCATCCACCCCCTTGGACCCCCCTGACCCCAAATCCCCCCTTTTTCACCCCAAAATCCCCCTTTCTCCCCATCCCCCCCAAACACACCAGGAGCGCCTGATCCCCATCCCCTCCAGCCCCAAATCCCCCCGTTTACCCCCCAAACCCCCCCTTTTTTCCCCCAACCCCCCCGTTTTTCCCCCCCCCCACCCTCCCCCGACCCCCCGACCCCAAATCCCCCCTTTTTCACCCCGAAATCCCCCCCAACCTCCCCCCGTGCCTGACCCCCCTCCCCATCCCCTCCAGCCCCAAATCCCCCCTTTTACCCCCAAAATCCCCCAAATCCCCCTTTTTTTCCCCCAACCCCCCCATTTTTCTCCCACCCCATCCCCCCCCTGGACCCCCCTGACCCCCCCGACCCCAAATCCCCCCTTTTTCACCCCAAAATCCCCTTTCCCCCCCCCCCCCAAAACACACCAGGGAGCGCCTGACCCCCATCAGCTCCAGCCCCCAAATCCCCCCTTTTACCCCCAAATCCCCCCTTTTTTCCCCCAAACCCCCATTTTTTCCCCCACCCCACCCCCCCCCGGACCCCCCCTGGACCCCCCCGACCCCAAATCCCCCCTTTTTCACCCCAAAATGCCCCTTCCCCCCCCCCCCCCCAAACCCACTGGCAGTGCCTGAACCCCCTCCCCATGTCTTACCCATCTCCCCCAGCCCCAAATCCCCCCTTTTACCCCCCAAATCCCCCCATTTTCCCCCCCAACCCCCCCATTTTTCCCCCACCCCACCCCCCCGACCCTCCCTGGACCCCCCCGACCCCAAATCCACCCTTTTTCACCCCAAAATCCCCCCAAACTCCCCACCAGTGCTTGACCCCCCTCCCCATCCCCTCCAGCCCCAAATCCCCCCTTTTACCCCCAAAATCCCCCAAATCCCCCCTCTTTTCCCCCAAACCCCCCATTTTTCCCCCACCCCACCCCCCCCCTGGACCCCCCGACCCCAAATCCACCCTTTTTCACCCCAAAATCCCCCCCCAAACTCCCCACCAGTGCTTGACCCCCCTCCCCATCCCCTCCAGCTCCCAAATCCCCCCTTTTACCCCCCAAAATCCCCCAAATCCCCCCTCTTTTCCCCCAAACCCCCCCATTTTTTACCCCACCCTGGCCCCCCCCTGGACCCCCCCGACCCCAAATCCCCCCTCTTTCACCCCAGATACCCCCATACCCACTGGCAGTGCCTGACCCCCTTCCCATCTCCTCCAGCCCCAAATCCCCCATTTACTCCCAAACCCCCCTTTTTTCCCCCAACCCCCCCATTTTTCCCCCACCCCACCCCCCCGACCCCCCCCGACCCCAAACCCCCCTTTTCCACCCCAACCCCCCCCAAACCCACCGGCAGTGCCTGACCACACACTCGCTGCTGCAATACTCGCTGTCCCACTCGCTGTTCTCGATGGGCGCCCGATCGCAGCCCACCCGAACGCATCGGGGTCGGGGGGATTCTGGGGGGGGGGGGGGCGGGGGGGATTCGGCCACCAATTCCACAGCCACCTGAAGACCCCCCCCCCAAAAAAAAAATTAAACACCTCACCCCCATTTTGGGGTCCCCATTTTGGGGTTGATTCCCCCATTTGGGGTCATTATGATCCCATGTCTGTCCCCCCCCTTCTAACCCCCTCCCAAAAGAGCCCCCAAACCCCCTTCTAACCCCACCCCAGCCCAACCCCCCAAAACCCCCACCCCCTTCTAAAACCCCACTGTTTATATGCCTTAAGCCCCCAACCCCAATCCCCTTCTAACCCCCAAAACCCCCCTTACCCCCTTCTAACCCCCAGACCCCAGTAAACCCCAATCCCTTCTAACCCCCCAAGACCCCAAAGCCTCTTACCTTCTAACCCCCATAGCCCCCAAAGCCCCCTGCCTCTGCCCCCAGACCCCCAAAACCCCCTTTCTAACCCCCTTACACCCCATTACCTTCCAGCCCCCAAACCCCCACCTATTCTAATCCCCCCAAAACCCCCACACCCCCTTCTAACCCCCACCCCTCCCGGCCCCCATTTACCCATAAGAAACCCCAGACCCCCCAACCCCTTTTTAACCCCCATACCCCCAAGAACCCCATACCCCCAAAGCCACCTTGGACCCCCATTACCCCTTCCAACCCCCACACCCCCTTCTAACCCCCAAACCCCCACCCCCTTCTAACCCCCAAAACCTGCCCCTTTCTAACCCCCACCCTCTCACAGCCCCCAGCCCCCATCAAACCCCCAGACCCCCAACCCATGCTAACCCCCCACCCCTTCTAACCCCCAAAGCCCCATCCCCTTCAAGCCTTCTAACCCCATAACCCCCAAACCCCCACATCCCCTTCTAACCCCCCATACCCCTCCCAAAACCCCCACCCCCTTCAAGCCCCCCACCCTCCCACAGCCCCATTACCTTATAACCCCCAGACCCCCAATCCCTTTCCAGCCCCCAGACCCCCACCCCTTCTAACCCCATACCCCCAAACCCCTTAGATCCCCATTACCCCCATCAACCCCCGACTGCCCCCTTCTAACCCCATAACCCCAAACCCCACATCCCCTTCTAACCCCCATAACCCCAAAAAAACCCCACCCTTCTAAATACCCACCCTCTGGCCCCCATTGCCTATAACCCCAGACCCCCAACCCTTTTTCACCCCCATACCCCCACCCCTTCTAACCCCCATACCCCCAAAACCCCCTTAGATCCCTGTGCCTTCAACCCCCACACCCCTTCTAACCCCATAACCCCCAAACCCCCTCATCCCCTTCTAAGCCCCCTGTACACCTTCTAAACCTGCCTCCCCCAAAACCCCCCTTGAACCCCCATTGCCTTCCTTTAACCCCACACCCTTCTAACCCCCCCATAACCCCCAAAACCCCACCCCTTCTAAGCCCCCACCCTTCCCAGCCCCCATTACCCATATAACTTGTATAACCTTTTTAACCCCCATAAGCCCCAAGAACCCCCATACCCCCAAAACCCTGTAGATCCCTATTCCTCCCTTCCAACCCCCAACCCCCCCGCATCCCCCTTCCCCCTAACCCCCACAACCCCAACCCCCACCCCTTCTAGCCCCCATAACCCCCATAACCCCCAATCATCATACCCTCCCAACCCCCCCACCCCCTTCTAACCCCATAACCACAAAACCCCCACATACTTCCTAACCCCCAAAAAACCCCCATCCCCTCATACTCCCCCAAAACCCCCACAACCCTTCTAACCCCTTTAAAACCCCACTGCTCCTTTGTAGCCCCCAAACCCCACAGCCTTCTAACACCGCCCCCAATTTCCCCCCCCCCTTACCTCCTGCCACCACTTCTCCCCCAGCCTCCCTCCATCTGCAGGGGCCACCATCGTTACCACCCCCTCCTCCTCCTCCACCACCACCAGCACCTCCTGCTCCTCCCTCCATCTTCCCCCCGACCCACCACCCTCCTTCCTCCTCCTCCTCCTCCTCCTCCTCCTCCTCCTCTTCTCCAGGTTCCCCTCCAGGAGCCAACGTTTGGATCTGGATGGGGGAGCGATTTTGATCTGCAAAGGTGGAGGGGAACCTAATTCAGGGGGGGAAGAGGATAGACCGGTGTCGACAACCGCCACCACCGTCACCCCCGCCCCGACCCAGGAGGTTTTTAGGTGAGTTGGGACCTACCCCCACCCCACCCCCCGACCCCGGCCCCGTTACTGTTGGTATTTTTGGGGTTTGATTTTGGGGGGTTGTTATAACTTGTAAGGTGGGGGGCCTGGCGAAGGCTTAAGCCGGGTGGGGGGGGCATCTGAAGAGGAGGTTGCATGGCTTTGTGTGGGGAGACACTGATAACAACAGTGACGTTAGCCGATGCCAGGACCTGGTGACAATTTGGGACTGATATGACGAAAGGTGACGATAATGAAAAAGTAATACTTGAGCTGGGGGAAGGGGAAGGGTGGCAAGATTGTTTGGGATGAGGATTTTGGCAGTGTAGTAGTCGGTGGTGGTGGTGGTGTTGGCGGTGGAGCAGTTTGGGGGTTGGCCGGCGGCGACGGTGAGGTGGTTAGAGAGACGAAGATGGAGGAGGAGGAAGAAGGAGGAGGAGGAAGACAGGATGAGGTTTGCGAGGAGTGGATGGAGGATCTGGTCAGAAGTCCCAGCATCGAATATGCGAAGGAAAAGGAGAGTCAATTTAGAGGGGAGCTGGGATAATGGGGAGTTTAGAGATGAGAAATGTAAGGATTTTGAAATTGTAGCTGAGATAATAGAGAGAGTTTAGAGAGTGAGGGAGTAGAATATTGAGAGAAATTTGAAAATTGGAAGTAATAGGGGGTTTTGAAGTGTGGATATTGGGGGGGGTTGAGAGAGAGATGAAAGTGGGGATATTGGGTTTGAGAAATGGATAATGAAGGGGGTTGAGGGTAGAGATATTAAGGGGTTTGAGGGTAATGAGGGGTTTGAGAAATTGAGGGTGGGGATATTGGGGGGAGTTTTGGGAAATTAGAGAGAGAGGGTTTGAAGATGAGTAATAGAGGGGATTTTAGAAAGTGAGATTTGAGAAAGCGATTAGAGAAATAAATATTGGGGGGTTTTGAGGTGAAAATTGAAGTTTGGGGGAAATTGAGAAATTGAAATTAATAAAAGTTTTAGGAAATTGAGGTGGAGATATTAAGGGGAGTTTTGAAATAGAGTAAGGATATTGGGGGGGGGATTGGGGGGGTAATAGGGGATTTGAGAAATGAGCAATTGGGATATTGGGGGGAGTTTGGGGAGGTAAGAGGATATTAGAGAGATTAGGAGGAAGTAATAGAAATTTTAGAGAAGGGTGAGATATTGGGGGGGGTTGGAGGTAGGTTGGGGGATTGGAGATAATGAGAGAGTTTGGGGGGGAAATTGAGGAATTGGATAGTGGGGTTTTGGAAATTAGAGGAAATGGGATTGGAGAGTTGGGAAATTAAGGATATTAGGGGGATTTGGGGGTTGGGGGAGGAAATAGAGAGGGGAGTTGGGGGAAATGGGGAAGTGGGATGTGGGGGGTTTGGGGTTGGGGGGGATATTGGGATATTGGGGGGGGTTTGAAGTGGGATTTGGGGGGATTGGGGTAATAGGGGGGTTTTGGGGAAATTGGGATATTAGGGGGATTTGGGAGTTTGGAAATTATATTGGGAGGGTTTGAAGTGGGATAAGGGAGTTGGGAGGATAATGAAGAAGAATTGGGAAAAAATGGTGAAAGTAGGAAGAAATGGAAAAAATTACTTAAAATTAGGAAAAATGGGGGAAAAGGGCAGAGGAGGAGTGAGGAAAAATTAATGAGAAAATGGGAAAAATTGACCCAAAAATGAGAAATGAGATAAAATTGACAAGAAATGGGAAAGTGGGGAAAAAATTGAAATTTGACTGAAAATAGGAAAATTAGGAAAGAAACTAGAAAAATAGGGGATAATGGGGGAAAATGGAAAAAATTATTTGAAATGGGGAAAAATGAAATGAGGAAAAGTGAGGAAAGAAATGAAGGTGATAGAAATGGGAAGAGTGTGAAAAATTGGGAAAATCACGACAGAAAATGAGGAAAAAATGGGAAAAATTGACTCAGAAATGAGGAAAAAATTGGGAAAGTGGGAAAATGGGTGAAATGGGGGGGAAAAAAAAGAGGAAAAATGGGCAGAAAATGGGAAAAATTGACCTGAAATGGGAAAAAATTGGGAAAATGGGGACATGGGGGGGGAAAAAAGAGGAAAAATGGGTAAAAAATGGGGAAAATGGGAAAAATTGACCAGAAATAAGAAAATGGGAAAGTGGGAAACATGGGGAAAAATTGACAGAAAATGGGGAAAAAATGGGGAAAAATTAGAAGTGACTGAGAAATAGAAATGAAACTAGGGTGAATGGGGAAAACTGCCCAACAAATGGGGAAAGTGGGGAAAAGTTGGGAAAATTGACAGGAAATGAGGAAAAGGGGTGGGAAGATTGACTGAGAAATGTGGAAAGAGTGGGAAAAATTTGGGAAAAGTGGGTATTCCTTCTTGGCTGCCTCCGTCTTCCTTTTGTAGACCTGAGGGTGAAACGACCCCAAATCAGCCAGAATTCACCCCAAATCTGTGAGCGTTGTCCAAAAAAGGTCAAAAATGGTTAAAAACGGTGTGGAATCGCCCCCAAAATTGCCTGAAATTGAGGTTTTTGTGTGATGCCCATCGTCACAAAGTCTCCTTTTGGGTTTTTTTTTTTTTGAGGTGTTTCTGATCGACCCCAAAACGTCCTGAATTTTCCTCAAATCTCAGCCCGGAAAATGGCGTAAATTGTCAAAAATGACCCCAAAATCGCCACGTTTTGACCCCAAAATCGACAGATTTGGGCCCCAAAAGGAGCCACGGTGGCTTCAAAGTGACACCAAAAACTCAGCGAGGGTCTCAAAAGTCTCAAAATGTCTCAAATTGCCCCAAAATGGGCCCCCAAAAAATCTCAATTCCGACGTTCCGAATTTGTCCAAAATTGGTGAATATTGGGGTCCCAAAATTATCCGAAATTGACCCAAAATTGACCCCCGAGTGCAGTAAATGATCTCAGAATGTCCTCAAATGTCCCAATGTGGTTCTTTGGCCCCAAATCTCACCGTCCAAAAATGGTGAAAATTGATGCAAATTTGGTAAAATTCGCTGAAATTTCCTCAAAGCTTTCGAAATTGTCCAAAATTGACCCCAAATCGTCCAAAATTGACCCAAAATCGTTCAAAATTAACCCAAAATGGTCCCCAAAGTGTTGGAAATTATGTTAAAGGGTCAAAACTTGGCCTAAATTACACCAAAATCTGATGCTAAGGGTCCAAAAATGGGCAAAAATGGGCAAAAATTGGTTCAAAGGTTTGAATGTTGTCCAAAATTGACCAAAATCACCCAAAATTGAACCAAAATCGCCGAAGTTGACCCAGATTTGACCCCAAATTGTTTGAAACCGTGTCAAAGGGTCAAGAAATTGTCCTGAATCGCCCCCAAATCTGATCCTAAGGGTCCAAAAATGGGCAAAAATGGGCAAAAAACGGTCCCAGAATGGTCCAAACTTTCAAAAATTGTTTAAAGTTGTCAAAAATTGACCAAAATGGACCCAAATTGACCCAAAATTTTTCCTAAATTGTCCTCGGTCGCATCAGAGAGTTGTGAAATATCCCAAAGTGTCAACAAATGTCCCAAAAATGGGTCATGTTGCCCCAAATCTGAACCGATGGCCCCAAAATGGTTGGAACTGACCCCAAAATGGCCCTGATTTGACCCAAAATGGTTGGAAATGGCCCCAAAATCGCCAGAATTGACCCCAAAATGCCTGGAGTTGACCCCAAAAAGGACAGAAATGGCCCCAAAACAGCTGGAATTGACCCCAAAAAGGCCACGATTTGATCCCAAAATGGTTGAAATTTAACCCAAAGTAGCCAGAATTGATCCCAAAATGCACAAAATTGACCCCAAAATAGCATAAATTTGACCAAAAATGTCCAGAATTGACCCCAAAATGGTCTGAATTGACCCCAAAATGGCCAAGATTTGACCCAAAACGGGCCAGATTTGACCCCGAAATAGCTGGAATTTGACCCCAAAATGGCCCAGATTTGACCCCAAAATGGTCAAGAATTGACCCCAAAATGGCCAAGATTTGACCCAAAATGGCTAATTTTACCCCAAAATGGTCAGAACTGACCCCAAATGGCTGCAGTTAATCCCAAAATAGGAAGAATTGACCCCAAAATGGCCCTGATTTGACCCCAAAATGGCCCTGATTTGACCCCAAAATGGCCGATTTTACCCCAAAATGGTCAGAATTGACCTCAAAATGGCCAGAATTTGACCCAAAATGGTCAGAATTGACCCCAAATGGCTGATTTTACCCCAAAATGATCAGAATTGACCCCAAAATAAGCAGAATTTGACCCCAAAATAAGCAGAATTTGACCCAAAATGGACAGAATTTGACCCAACATGGACAGAATTTGACCCCAAAATGGCTGATTTTACCCAAAATGATCAGAATTGACCCAAAATAGGCAGAATTTGACCCAAAATGGCCAGAATTGACCCCAAAATGGCCCTGATTTGACCCAAAATGGCTGATTTGACCCCAAAATGTCCAGAATTGCCCCAAAATGGCTGATTTGACCCAAAATAGGCAGAATTGATCCCAAAATGGCCCCCAACGTGGCCGGAAGTTGCCCCAACATGGTCCTAAACCGGCCGGGAAATGACCCCAATATGGCCGGAAGTGACCCCGACAACCAGGAAGTGACCCCAACGTGGCTGGAATTGGACCCAAAACGGTCGGAAATGGTCCTAAAATGGCCGGAAATGCCCCAACGTGGCCCTCAAGTTGCCGGAAGTGGGCTCTAAATGGCCGGAAGTTGTTCACAAGTGGCCGGAAGTGGTCACAATATGGCACTAAATGACCGGAAGTGGTCTCAAAATGGCCGGAAGCGGCTCCAAAAGGGCAAAAGCATCCCCCACGTGGCCGGAAATTGCTCCAACATGGTCCTAAAATGGCCGGAAGTGGCCTCAACATGGCCGGAAGTGGTCCCAAATAGCCGGAAGTTGCCCCAACATGGCCCTAAAATGGCCGGAAGTGGCCCCAACATGGCGGAAGTGGCCCCACATGTCCTAAAATGGCCGGAAGTGGCCCCCACATGGTCCTAAAATGGCCGGAAGTGGCCCTAAAATGGCTGAACTGTCCCCTGCATGGCCCCTACATAGCCGGAAGTTGTACCCAAATGGCCGGAAGTGGTCTCAAAATGACCGGAAGTGGCCTCAATATGGCCGGAAGTGTCCCCAACATGGCCCTAAAATGGCCGGAAATGTCCTCAATATAACCAGAAGTGGCCCCCAAACAACCGGAAGTGGCCCCCAAATGGCCAGAAGTGGCCCCCAAAAGGTGACCTCACCTGCTTCTGCTCCTCCCCGAGGCTGTCCCACATGGAGGCCACGATCTTGGAGACCTCCCCGAAGGTGGCGCTGGGGTTTTGCCCTTTGATGGCCGCCTGCGTGTCGCGGAAGAAGAGAGCGTAGGCCGACAGAGGCTTCTGAGGCTCATTGGGATCCCGGCGGCGGCGCGGGCGCTTCGGGGGCTTCGGCGGCGCGAGGGATCCGGGGTGGGAGGAGGAGGAGCCGGGGGGGCTTCTGCGGCGGGAGGGGCTGGAACGTGGGAGGGAAAGGGTTAAAAATGGGGATGGAAGTGGTGGGGGGGGGTAGGGGGGGGATTAGGAAGGGAGGAAGGGGTGGGAGGGGGGGAGGGGAGCGGGGGCTTTGGGGCAGGGGTTTGTGGGGGTAGGAGGGGGAAGGATTCTGCAGTGGGAGGGGCTGGAACATGGGGGGGAAAGGGTTAAAAATGGGGATGGAAGTGGGGAGGGGGTTGGGGGGATGGGAGGGGGCTTTGGGGAGGGTAGGGAGAGGGGAGGGGGCTTTGGGGGCACGGGTTTGTGGGGGTGGGAGGAGGAAAATCCTGGGGGCTTCTGTGGTGGGAAGGGTTGGAATGTGAGAGGGAAAGGGTTAAAAATGGGGATGGAATTGGGGGGGGGGGTGAAGGGGTTTGGGGAAGGGTGGGGGGGGGGGATGGGAGGGGGCTTTGGAGGCGGTAGGGAAGGGGGAGGGGATTTGGGGGGGTTGGGGAGGGTTTTTTTGGGGGCGGGTGGGGAGGGGGAAAAGGGTTTTGTGGAAAAAAGAGGAAATCTGGGTAAGGAAATGGGTTTGGGAGGGAGGGTGGGTGGGGATTGGGGAAGGGGGGAGAAGAAGGGAATTCCGTGGGATTTTTGGGGTGAAAAAATGGAGAAATGGGTCTGAGGGTATGAAAAGAAAGCAAAGGGGGGGGAAGGGTGGAGAAAAAGGGAATTCCGTGGGATTTTTGGGGTGAAAGAGTGGAAAAATGGGTCTTAGGGTACGGAAAGAAAGCGAAGGGAAAAAAAGTGGAAAAGAAGGGAATTTCATGGAATTTTTGGGGTGAAAAAATGGAGAAATGGGTCTGAGGGTACGGAAAGAAAACAAAGGTAGGGGGAGAGGTGAAGAAGGGAATTCCGTGGGATTTTTGGGGTGAAAGAATGGAGAAATGGGTCTGAGAGTACAAAAAAAAAGCGAACGGAGGGAACGGTGAAGAAAAAGGGAATTTCATGGGATTTTTGGGGTGAAAGAGTGGAGAAATGGGTCTCAGGGTACAAAAAGAAAGCGAAGCGGGGGAGAAATGGAAAAGAAGGGAATTCCTTCGGATTTTGGGGGTGAAAAAATGGAGAAATGGGTCTGAGATTACGAACAGAAAGCAAAGGGGGGAGAAAAGTGGAAAATAACGGAATTCTGTGGGATTTTTGGGGTGAAAGAGTGGAAAAATGGGTCTGAGAGTATGAACAGAAAGCAAAAAAGGGGAAAAGGGGGAGAAGAAGGGAATTCCATGGGATTTTTGGGGTGAAAAAATGGAAAATGGGGTCTGAGGGTACGAAAAAAAAAGCGAAGAGGGAGGAAGAGTAGAAAAGAAGGAAATTTCATGGGATTTCTGGGGTGAAAGAGTAGAGAAATGGGTCTGAGGGTACAAAAAGAAAGCTAAGGGAGGGAAAGGTGGAAAACAAGGGAATTTCATGGGATTTTTGGGGTGAAAAAATGGAGAAATGGGTCTCGGGGTATGGAAAGAAAGCAGAGGTGGGAGAAAAAGTGAAGAAGGGAATTCTGTGGGATTTTTGGAGTGAAAAAATGGAGAAATGGGTCTGAGGATACGAAAAGAAAGCGAAGGGAGAGGAAGGGTGGAGAAAAAGGGAATTCTGTGGGATTTTGGGGCTGAAAGACTGGAGAAATGGGTCTGAGGGAATGAAAAGAATGCGAAGGTGGGGGGAAGGGTGGAGAAAAAGGGAATTCCATAGGATTTTTGTGGTGAAAGAGTGGAGAAATGGGTCTCAGAGTACGAAAAGAAAGCAAAGGGAGGGAAAGGTAGAAAAGAAGGGAATTTCATGGGATTTTTGGAGTGAAAGAATGAAGAAATGGGTCTGAGAGTACAAAAAAAAAGCAAAGGGGGAGGAAAGGGTAGAAAAGAAGGGAATTCCATGGGATTTTTGGGGTGAAAGAATGAAGAAATGGGTCTGAGGGAACGAAAAAAAAAGCGAAGGGGGAGGAAGGGTGGAGAAAAAGGGAATTCCATGGGATTTTTGGGGTGAAAAAGGAGGATTTTGGCTGCTGACCCTTCGGAAGTCTTCGGGTTCGTCTTCGGGAATCGACGGGGTGGGCGATGGGGTGGCTGAGAGTCGGTCATCAGGTGTGGGGTCTGGGGCTGGGGGGGGTAAAGCGGGGCCACCTCCCCCCAGGCTGAGCCCCAATTGGGAGCTGAGCTCACTCTGATCGATGGTGGTGAGGGCTGGGGGTAAAAGGGGGCCTGGGCTTCCTGGGGGGGGCAATGGAGGTGGAGGGGCGAAGGGAGCTGCCAAGGGGGGGTCCAGTTCCTGTGGGGGGGAGAGAAAAAAGGTTTTGGGTGAAAATCAGGTAGGATTGGGGGCGTTTGGGATGGGGGGGGAGTGAGGCGGTGGGGGTTGGGGTGAAAGTGGCAGAAATTGGGAGTAAAGTGGGGGAAAAGTGGGGGAAATGGGGTCAAAAATGGCAGAAATGGGACCAAAAATAAGGGAAATCGACAGCAAAATGGGGAAAAAATGGGGGAAATGGGCCCCAAAATGGCAGAAATGGGACCAAAAATGGGGGAAATCGACAACAAAATGGGGAAAAAATGGGGGAAATGGGCCCCAAAAGGGCAAAAATTGACAGCAGAATGGGGAAAAAATGGGGAAATAGACCCAAAAATGGGGGGAATGAGCCTAGAAATGGCAGAAATTGACAGCAAAATGGAGAAAAAATGGGTGAAATGGGCCCAAAATGGCAGAAGTGGAACCAAATACGGTGAAAATGAGCCCAGAAATGGCAGAAATGGGTCAAAAATTGAAAGAAATTGCGTGGAAATGGGCACGAAATCAGTGAGAAATGGGCCCAGAAGTGGGGAAATAAACCCAAAAAATGGAGAAAATGAGTGGAAAAATGAATAAAATCAGTGAAAAATGGGAACAACTGTGGGAGAAAGGAGCCCCAAAATGGCAGAAATTGGCAGCAAAATGGGGAAAAACTGGGGGAAATGGACCCCAAAATGGCAGAAATGGGCCCAAAAAAGGGGGAAATGGGTCAAAAATTGAGGGAAATTGGGTAGAAAAGTGAATGAAATCGGTGAGAAATGGGTCCAAACGTGGGGAAAATGGCCAAAAAGGTGGGAAATGGGTCCAAAAAGTGGGGAAATAGACCTAAAAATGAAAAAAATTGGTGGTAAAGTGAACAAAATCAGTGAAAAATGGGCCCAAATGTGGGGGAAATGAGCCCAAAAAGGGGTGAAATGAGACAAAAAATGGGGGAAATGGGCCCCAAAATGAGAAAATTTGGGTGAAAGTGAAACAAATTTGTGAAAAACAGCAAAAATTGACCTAAAAATGTGGGGAAATAGGGACAAAACTAAACAAAATCAGCAAAAAAAAAGGGGAAAACGCACGAAAATATGTAAAATTGCCCCAAAAATGGGGGAAATGGGCCCCAAAGTGAGCAAAATCAATGAGAAATTGGGGGATTGAGCCCAGAAATGGGGGAAATTGACCCAGAAATGGGGGGGAAAGGGCCTGAAAATGTGGGAAATTGACCCAAAAAAGGGAGAAATCGACCCAAAATGTGGGAAATTGGTGAGAAACAGGGGAAATTGACCCAAAATGGGGGAAACTGATCCAAAAATGGGGGAAATTGGTGAGAAATGGCAGAGATTGGTCCAAAAATATGGGAAATTGACTCAAGAATAGGGGAAACTGACCCAAAAATGGGGGAAATTGACCCCAAAACAGGGGAAATTGACCCAAAAATGGACAAGATCAATGAGAAATTGGGGGAATGGGCCCAAAAATGGGGAAAATTGTCCCAAAATGGTGGAAATTGGTGAGAAATGGCAGAAATTGATCCCGAAATGTGGGAAATTGACCCAAAAACAGGGGAAATTGACCCAAAAATGGGGGAAATTGACCCAAAAATGGACAAGATCAATGAGAAATTGGGGGAGTGGGCCCAAAAATGGGGGAAATTGACCCAAAAATGGGGGAAATTGGTGAGAAATGGCAGAAATTGATCCCGAAATGTGGGAAATTGACCCAAAAACAGGGGAAATTGACCCAAAAATGGGGGAAATTGACTCAAAAACAGGGGAAATTGACTCCAAATTGGACAAGATCAATGAGAAATTGGGGGAATGGGCCCAAAAATGGGGAAAATTGTCCCAAAATGGTGGAAATTGGTGAGAAATGGCAGAAATTGGTCCCAAAATGTGGAAAATTGACCCCAAAAGAGGGGAAATTGACCCAAAAATGGGGGAAATTGACCCAAAAATGGACAAGATCAATGAGAAATTGGGGGAATGGGCCCAAAAATGGGGGAAATTGATCCAAAAATGGGGGAAATGGACCCAAAATTAAACAAAATCAATGAGAAATTGGGGGAGTGGGCCCCAAAATGGGGGAAATTGACCCAAAAATGGGGGAAATTGACCCAAAAATGGACAAGATCAATGAAAAATTGGGGGAATGAGCTCAAAAATAGGAGAAACTGACCCAAAATGGTGGAAATTGGTCCCAAAATGTGGGAAATTGACCCAAAAACAGGGGAAATTGACTCAAAAACAGGAGAAATTGACTCAAAGATGGACAAGATCAATGAGAAATTGGGGGAATGGGCCCAAAAAGGGGGAAAATTGTCCCAAAATGGTGGAAATTGGTGAGAAATGGCAGAAATTGGTCCCAAAATGTGGGAAATTGACTCCAAAATGGGGGAAATTGACCCAAACATGAACAAGATCAATGAGAAATTGGGGGAGTGGGTCCCAAAATGGGAGAAATTGACCCAAAATGGTGGAAATTGGTGAGAAATGGCAGAAATTGGTCCCAAAATGTGGGAAATTGACCCCAAAAAAGGGGAAATTGACCCAAAAATGGGAGAAATTGACTCAAAAATGGGGGAAATTGACCCAAAAATGGGGGAAATTGACCCAAAAATGGGGGAAATTTGCCCCAAAATGGTGGAAATCAGACTCAAAGTGGCTAATACTGGCACAAATGCCACCAAAGTTGACCCAAAAGCTGCTGAAGTTGACCCAAAAGTGGCCGAAGTCGGCACAAAAGTGGCCGAAGTTTGGCCCAAAATGGATGAGTTTGGCCCAAAAATGGTTGAAGCTGGCTCAAAATTGGCTGAAGTTGGCTCAAAATCGGCTGAAGTTGGCCCAAAATCGGCTGAAGTTGGCCCAAAATTGGTTGAAGTTGGCCCAAAATCGGCTGAAGTTGGCCCAAAATCGGCTGAAGTCGGCGCAAATGTTGACGAAGTCGGCCCCAAAGTGGACAAAATTGGCCCCAAAATGGAAGAAATTGGCCCCAAAATGGACGAAATTGGCCCCAAAATGGACGAAATCGGCACCAAAATGGACGAAATCGGGCCAAAAGTGGACGAAGTTGGGCCAAAAGTGGACGAAGTTGGGCCAAAATTGGGCAGATTTGACCCAAAAGTTGCTGACGTCCGTCCGAACGTGGCTGAAATCAAAAACCCCGACCCCAAAATGTTCACCATTTTGGTTCAAATTCCCAAAATTGAATTTTCAAAATCCCACCTCAGGTTTTTTTTAACAGAAAACATTCCAAATCTTGACTGTCAAAATCCTCCATTCCCAAAAATCACCACCAAAATGTTCAAAAATGCGCCTAAAATACCCCAAAATCCACCTGCAACCTTCAGAATTCCAACTCACAGATTCAAATTCCAGCTTCGACGACCAAAATCCCAACCAAAATCATGAAATTTCAACTCATTTTTCGAAATTTCAACTAATAATTCCGAAATTCCAACTCAAACTTGGAGCATTTTGACCAAAAATACCAAAATTCCACCTCAAACGTGAAAGATTTCAACTAGAAATTCCGAAATTCCAACTCACATTTGAAAATTTCAACTAAAAACCCCAGAATTCCACCTCAAATGTGGAAGATTTCAACCTAAAATTCCAAAATTCCAACTCACATTTGAGACAATTTCAGTCCAATATCCAAATTCCAACTCAAATCTGGAGCTTTTTGTCCAAAAGTTCCCAAATCCACCTCAAATGTTGGAAATTTCAACTAAATTGTCCAAAACTTCACCTCTATTTTGAAAATTTCAACTAGAAATTCCGAAATTCCAACTCAAACTTGGAGCATTTTGACCCAAAATACCAAAATTCCACCTCAAACGTGAAAGATTTCAACTAAATTTCCAAAATTCCAACTCACATTTGAAAATTTCACCTAAAAACCCCAGAATTCCACCTCAAACGTGAAAGATTTCAACTAGAAATGCCAAAATTCCAACTCACATTTGAAAATTTCACCTAAAAATCCCAGAATTCCACCTCAAATGTGGAAGATTTCAACCTAAAATTCCAAAATTCCAACTCACAATTGAGACAGTTCCACTCCAATATTCAAATTCCAATTCAAATCTGGAGCTTTTTGTCCAAAAGTTCCAAAATTCACCTCAAATGTCGGAGATTTCAACTAAATCTTCCAAAATTCCCACCGAATTTTGAACATTTTGACCAAAAATTCCACAATTCTGCCCCAATTTTGAAAATTTTCACTAAAAATTCCAGAATTCCCACTTACATTTGAAAACTTTAACTAAAAATTCCAAAATTCCAACTCGAATGTTGAAGAGTTCAACTAAAACGTCCTGAATTCCAACTCAAATCTGAAAATTTCAACTAAAAATTCCAAAATTCCAACTCACATTTGAGACAATTCCACTCCAATATCCAAATTCCAACTCAAATCTGGAGCTTTTTGTCCAAAAGTTCCCAAATCCACCTCAAATGTTGGAAATTTCAACTAAATTGTCCAAAATTTCACCTGTATTTTGAAAATTTCAACTAAAAATTCCCAAATTCCAACTCAAACTTGGAGCATTTTGACAAAAAATACCGAAATTCCACCTCAAACATGAAAAATTTCAACTAAATTTCCAAAATTCCAACTCACATTTGAAAATTTAACCTAAAAATCCCAGAATTCCACCTCAAATGTGGAAAATTTCAACCTAAAATTTCAAAATTCCAACTCACATTTGAAAATTTCAACTAAAAACCCCAGAATTCCACCTCAAATGTGAAAGATTTCAACCTAAAATTCCAAAATTTCAACTCACATTTGAGACAATTCCACTCTAATACCCAAATTCCAACTCAAATCTGGAGCATTTTGTCCAAAAGTTCCCAAATCCACCTCAAATGTTGGAAATTTCGACTAAATTGTCCAAAATTTCACCTCTATTTTGAAAATTTCAACTAAAAATTCCCGAATTTCAACTCAAATTTAGAGCATTTTGACCGGAAGTTCCAAAATCCACCTCAAATGTTGAAGATTTCAAATAAAATGTCCAAGCTTCCAACTGAATTTTGAATATTTTGACTACAAATTCCACAATTCCACCTCAAATCTGGAACGTTTCCACTAAAATATCCAAAATTCCACCTCAAATATGAAAGATTTCAACTAAAACGTCCAAAATTCCACCTCCGTTTTGAAAATTTTGACTAAAAATTCTGAAATTCCACCTCAAATTTAAAGCAATTCAAAAACTTCAGAAATTCCAACTCAAGCGTTGAAGATCTTGACTAAAATGTCCAAAATTCCACCTCCATTTTGAAAATTTCAACTAAAAATTCTGAAATTCCACCTCAGATGTTGAAGATTTCTACTCAAATATCCAAAATTCCACCTTAAGTTTGGGGCATTTTCACTAAAAATTCCAGAGTTCCAACTCAAACATCAAAGATTTTGACTAAAACATCTAAAATTCCATCTCAATTTTGAAAATTTCAACTAAGAATTCCAAAATTCTACCTCAAATTTGAAATATTCCAACAAAAAATTCCAAAATTCCACCACAAATGTTGAAAAATTTGATTAAAATATTCAAAATTCCAACTCAATTTTGAAAATATCAACTAAAAATTCCAAACTCCAACTCAAATTTTGAACATTCTTACTAAAAATTCCAGAATTCCAATTCATACTTTGAACATTTTGACAAAAATTCCCAAAATTTGACTCAGATTTAAACATTTCATCTCAAATTTGGAAAAATTCATTTATAAATCCCAAAATGCCACCTCAAATTTGGAACATTTTGATGAAAAATTCCAAAGTTCCAACTCCTATTTTAAACATTCTTACTAAAAATTCCAAAATTCCAACTCAGTTTTGAAAATTCAACTAAAAAATCCAGAATTCTAACTCACGTTTTGAACATTTCCACTAAAACTTCTAAAATTCCACCTCAGATTTGGAAAATTCCAACCCAAAGCTCCAAAATTCCACTCAGACGTCAAAGGTTTTGACTAAAATATCCAAAATTTCATCTCAAATTTGGAGCCTTTCCATAAAAAATACCCAAAATTCCTCCTCGAATTTGGAAATTGCCACTAAACCACTCAAAATTCCAACTCAAAGTTGGAACATTTCCATTAAAATACCGAAAATTCCAACTCAAATCTGGAACATTTCCAGTAAAAAATCCAATATTTCAATTCGATTTTGAAAATTTCAGCTAAGACTTCCAAAATTCCACTTTGAATTTGGAAAATTCCAACCAAAAACTCCAACGTTCCACCTCAAATTTTGAAAATTTTGACAAAAATATCCAAGATTCCATCTCAAATCTGGGGCGTTTTGACTAAAAGTACCCAAAATTCCACCTCGAATTTGGAAATTTTCACTAAACCACCCAAAATTCCAACTCAAATTTTCAAATTCCTGACCAAAACTTTCAAAATTCCAACGGGAACGTTCAAAATTGACCCCAAAAATCCCAATTTTTACATTCCAAATTTATGTATTTTGGCCATTAATGTAAAAAGTGGCCGAAAATGAACCAAAATTGAACCCAAAATGGTGAAAATTGACCCCAAAACAGCGGAAAGCAGACGACAGAAGAGCTAAAATGAACCCAAAATTGATAGAACTGACCCCAAAATGGGAAATATTGGTGCAAAAATAACTGAAATCAGCAACGGATCAAAACCAGCTGAAAACTGACCCCAAAATGCACCCAAAAAAGATAAAATTGACCAAAATATCTCAAACTGACCCAAAAACAGACGTGGTAAACATGGAATAAATGAAATAGAACCAAAATAGGTTAAATTGACCCCAAAAATGGACCCAGAATCGTTCAGATTGACCTCAAAATGACTCGATATCAAAATTCAGTCCCCAAATAATTCAAACTGGCCCCAAAACAACCAAAATTAACCCCCAAAAAAGTTAAAAATGACCAAAAAACCTCCGATTTTCTTTGAAATAATTCGATCTCCCGCAAATTAACCCAAATTTGGGAGAATTGCCCCCAAATCCCAACCCCAAATTTCACCCAATCCCAACCAGACCCACAAATTTCGGGGGCCCCTCTGCTAACCCCCAAGCCCCCAAATTTTGAGGAACCCAAAACACCCAAATTTTGGGGTAACCAACCCCAAAATCCCCCTCCAGACCCCCAAATTTTGGGGACCCCTCCCCCAAACCCCTAAATTTTGGGGAACCCTCCCCTAAAAAACCCCCTTCCCCCCCAAAACCCCAAATTTTGGGGAACCCCTCCCCCCAAAACCCCGACATTTTCAGAAACCCACCCCAAAAATCCCCCCATAAACCCCCAAATTTTGGGGACCCCACCCTAAAAACCCCCAAATTTGGGATGAACACCCCTCCTTTACTCCCCAAATCCCCCAAATATTGGGACCCCCCCCCTCAAATCCCCCTCCAGACCCCCAAATTTTGGGGACCCCCCCCTCAAATCCCCCTCCAGACCCCTAAAATTTGGGGACCCCTCCCCTAAAAACCCCCTCCAACCCCAAATTTTGGGGACCCCTCCTCTCCAAACCCCCCCAACCCAAAATTTTTGGGACCCCTCCCCTCCAAACCCCTCCAAACCCCAAATTTTGGGGACCCCTCCCCTCCAAACCCCCCCAAACCCAAATTTTGTGGACCCCTCCCCTCCAAACCCCTCCAAATCCCCCCTAACCCCAAAATTTTGGGGACCCCTCCCCTCCAAACCCCCCCAACCCCGAATTTTGGGGACCCCTCCCCTCCAAACCCCCCCCAACCCCAAATTTTAGGGACCCCTCCCCTCCAAACCCCCCCAACCCCAAATTTTGGGGACCCCTCCCCTCCAAACCCCTCTAAATCCCCCCCAACCCAAAATTTTGGGGACCCCTCCCCTCCAAACCCCAAATTTTGGGGACCCCTCCCCTCCAAACCCTTCCAAACCCCAAATTTTGGGGACCCCTCCCCTCCAAACCCCCCCAAACCCAAATTTTGTGGACCCCTCCCCTCCAAACCCCTCCAAATCCCCCCTAACCCCAAAATTTTGGGGACCCCTCCCCTCCAAACCCCCCCAACCCCGAATTTTGGGGACCCCTCCCCTCCAAACCCCCCCCAACCCCAAATTTTGGGGACCCCTCCCCTCCAAACCCCTCCAAATCCCCCCTAACCCCAAAATTTTGGGGACCCCTCCCCTCCAAACCCCCCCAACCCCGAATTTTGGGGACCCCTCCCCTCCAAACCCCCCCCAACCCCAAATTTTGGGGACCCCTCCCCTCCAAACCCCCCCCAACCCCAAATTTTTGGGACCCCTCCCCTCCAAACCCTCCCCAACCCCAAATTTTGAGGACCCCTCCCCTCCAAACCCCTCCAAACCCCCCCCCAACCCCAAATTTTGGAGAACCCAGCCCTAAAACCCCCAAATTCGGGATGAACACACCTCCCTTCCCCCCCCCCCCCCCCCCAAAACACCCCATAAGATATTGGGGTCTCACCATAGACAGCCCCCCCGGCAGCAGCCCCCCTCCCTGCTCCATCAGGCCGGGTCCGATGCCCACAGGGATGTCGAGGGGCTGCACACCGTAAGGGGGGGCAAAAGCAGCCTCTGGGGGGGCCCCGGGGGGGTCCCCAAGTTCGTCAAAATCAGCGACAGCCAAAGAAGGGTCGGCGTCCAGAGCGATGGGGGGGATCTCAAATTCCTCGTCGCCCAGGCTGGGGGTGTGGAAGGTCTGAAGAAGGGATGGGGGGGGGCAAAAAATGGGTGGTGGGGGGTCAGAAAGAGAGAAATCGGGGATTTTTAGAGGCAAAAGTGGGAGGTGGGGGGGTTGTTTGGGTCATTATGGGGGTAGGAGTGTCCAAAATTGGGGATTTTTGACCCAAAAGTGGGAGCTGGGGGGGTTATTTGGGTCATAATGGGGGTAGGAGTGTCCAAAATTGGGGATTTTCGACCCAAAAATGGGAGCTGGGGGGGTTATTTGGGTCATAATGGGGGTAGGAGTGTCCAAAATTGGGGATTTTTGACCCAAAAATGGGAGCTGGGGGGGTTGTTTGGGTCATAATGGGGGTAGATGTGCCCAAAATTGGTGATTTTTGACCCAAAAATGGGAGCTGGAGGGGTTGTTTGATCATAATGGGGCTGGATGTGCCCCATATTGGTGATTTTTGACCCAAAAATGGGAGCTGGGGGGGTTATTTGGATCATAATGGGGTTAGGAGTGTCCAAAATTGGGGATTTTTGACCCAAAAATGGGAGCTGGGGGGGTTATTTGGGTCATAATGGGGGTAGGAGTGTCCAAAATTGGGGATTTTTGACCCAAAAATGGGAGCTGGGGGGTTATTTGGGTCATAATGGGGCGGGAAGTGCCCAAAATTGGGGATTTTTGACCCAAAAATGGGAGCTGGGGGGGTTATTTGGGGAGCATGGGACCAAAAATGGGGATTTTTGACTCAAAAATGGGTCCTAATGGGGGTGGATGTGCCCCAAATTGGGGATTTTTGACCCAAAAATGAGAGCTGGGGGGGTTATTTGGGGAGGATGTGGTGAAAAAGTGGGATTTTTGACCCAAAAATGGGAGCTGGGGGGGTTATTTGGGGAGGATGTGCCCAAAATTGGGGATTTTTGACCCAAAAATGGGAGCTGGGGGGGTTATTTGGGGAGCATGGGACCAAAAATGGGGATTTTTGACTCAAAAATGGGTCCTAATGGGGGTGGATGTGCCCCAAATTGGGGATTTTTGACCCAAAAATGAGAGCTGGGGGGGTTATTTGGGGAGGATGTGGTGAAAAAGTGGGATTTTTGACCCAAAAATGGGAGCTGGGGGGGTTATTTGGGGAGGATGTGCCCAAAATTGGGGATTTTTGACCCAAAAATGGGAGCTGGGGGGGTTATTTGGGGAGCATGGGACCAAAAATGGGGATTTTTGACTCAAAAATGGGTCCTAATGGGGGTGGATGTGCCCCAAATTGGGGATTTTTGACCCAAAAATGAGAGCTGGGGAGGTTATTTGGGGAGGATGTGGTGAAAAAGTGGGATTTTTGACCCAAAAATGGGAGCTGGGGGGGTTATTTGGGTCATAATGGGGGTAGGAGTGTCCAAAATTGGGGATTTTTGACTCAAAAGTGGAGCTGAGGGGGGTTGTTTGGGGAGGATGGGACCAAAAATGGGGATTTTTGACCCAAAAATGGGTCCTAATGGGGGTGGATGTGCCCAAAATTGGTGATTTTTGACCCAAAAATGGGAGCTGGGGGGGTTATTTGGATCATAATGGGGGTAGGAGTGTCCAAAAGTGGTGATTTTTGACCCAAAAATGGGAGCTGGGGGGTTATTTGGGGAGGACAGGGCCAAAAATGGGGATTTTTGACCCCAAAGTGGGACTTATTGCCAGTGGATGTGCCCAAAATTGGGGATTTTTGACCCAAAAATGGGAGCTGGGGGGGTTATTTGGATCATAATGGGGGTAGGAGTGCCAAAATTGGTGATTTTTGACCCAAAAATGGGAGCTGGGGGCGTTATTTGGAGAGGATAAGACCAAAAATGATGATATTTCACCCAAAAATGGGAGCTGGGGGGGTTATTTGGGGAGGATGGGGCTAAAAATGGGGATTTTTGACTCAAAAATGGATCCTAATGGGGGTGGATGTGCCCAAAATTGGGGATTTTTGACCCAAAAATGGGAGCTGGGGGGTTATTTGGGTCATAATGGGGCTGGAAGTGCCCAAAATTGGTGATTTTTGACCCAAAAATGAGAGAATTTGGGGGTTGTTTGGGGCAGATGTGCCCAAAATTGGTGATTTTTGACCCAAAAATGGGAGTTGGGGGGGTTATTAGGGGAGGATGGGGCTAAAAATGGGGATTTTTGACCCAAAAACTGTGTTTGGATGTGCCCCAAATTGTCATTTTTGACCCCAAAATGGATCCACGTTGGGTTATTGGGGCTGAGTGAGCCAAAATTGGGACTTTTTGCCCCAAAAATGGCTCTAATTGGGTTATTAAGGAGTTAAAGGGGGGTAAATGACACCAAAAATGCTATTTTGAGCCCCAAAATTGGCACTTTTTGGCCCAAAATGGGTCTTGTAGGGTTATTAAGAAACTAATAGGGGTGAAAAACACCAAAATTGGGACTTTTTGATCCAAAAATGGGACTTTTTGACCCAAAAAGGCCCTGATGGGATTAATTAAGAAGCTAATGGGGATGAAGGACACCAAAATTGCTATTTTGAGCCCCAAAATTGGCATTTTTAGCCCCAAAATGGCACTAATGGGGCTAATTAAGAAGCTAATGGGGGTGAAGGACACCAAAATTGGCACTTTAGGGCCCTAAAATGGCACTTTTTCACCCCAAATTGGCATTTTTTGGTCCCAAAATAGCCCTAATAGGATTATTAGGAGTTAATAGGGGTAAAGGACACCAAAATTGCTATTTTGAGCCCCAAAATTGGCACTTTTGGACCCAAAATGGCACTAATAGGGTTATTAAGAAGCTAATGGGGGTGAAGGACACCAAAATCGGCACTTTGGGGTCGAAAAATGGGACTTTTTCACCCAAAATTGGCAGTAATTGAGTTATTAAGAAGCTAATGGGGGTGAACAACATCAAAATTGGGACTTTTTGATCCAAAAATGGCACTTTTTGGCCCCAAAATCGGCACTTTTTGACCCAGAATGGCTCTAAGTGCATTACTAAGGAATCTAGGGGGGTAAATGACAACAAAGTTGCCATTTTTAGCCCCAAAATTGGCACTTTTGGCCCCCAAAAAGCCCTAATGGGGTTATTAAGAAGCTAATGGGAGTGAAGGACACCAAAATTGCTATTTTGAGCCCCAAAATTGGCACTTTTGGACCCAAAATTGCACTAATAGGGTTATTAAGGAGTTAATGGGGGTGAAAAACACCAAAATTGGCACATTTGGGCCCTAAAATGGCACTTTTTCACCCCAAATTGGCATTTTTTGGTCCCAAAATGACCCTAATAGGATTATTAGGGAGTTAATAGGGCTAAAGGACACCAAAATTGCTATTTTGAGCCCCAAAATTGGCACTTTTGGCCCCAAATTTGCACTTATAGGGATATTAAAAAGCTAATGGGGGTGAAGGACACCAAAATTGGCACTTTGGGGCCCAAAAATGGGACTTTTTGACCCAAAATTGGCCATAATTGGATTATTAAGAAGCTAATGGGGGTGAAAAACACCAAAATTGGACTTTTTGATCCAAAAATGGCACTTTTGGGCCCCAAAATCGGCACTTTTTGACCCAGAATGGCTCTAAGTGCATTACTAAGGAATCTAGGGGGGTAAATGACAACAAAGTTGCCATTTTTAGCCCCAAAATTGGCACTTTTGGCCCCAAAATGGCCCTAATGGGGTTATTAAGAAGCTAATGGGGGTGAAGGACACCAAAATTGCTATTTTGAGCCCCAAAATTGGCACTTTTGGACCCAAAATTGCACTAATAGGGTTATTAAGGAGTTAATGGGGGGTGAAAAACACCAAAATTGGCACTTTAGGGCCCTAAAATGGCACTTTTTCACCCCAAATTGGCATTTCTTGGTCCCAAAATGACCCTAATAGGATTATTAGGGAGTTAATAGGAGTAAAGGACACCAAAATTGCTATTTTGAGCCCCAAAATTGGCACTTTTGGCCCCAAATTTGCACTAATAGGGTTATTAAAAAGCTAATGGAGTTGAAAGACACCAAAATTGGCACTTTGGGGTCCAAAAATGGGATTTTCTGACCCAAAATTGGCCATAATTGGGTTATTAAGAAGCTAATGGGGGTGAAGGACACCAAAATTGGGACTTTTTGATCCAAAAATGGCACTTTTGGGCCCCAAAATTGGCACTTTTTGAACCAGAATGGCTCTAAGTGCATTACTAAGGAATCTAGGGGGGTAAATGACAACAAAGTTGCCATTTTTAGCCCCAAAATTGGCACTTTTGGCCCCAAAACGGCCCTAATGGGGTTATTAAGAAGCTAATGGGGGTGAAGGACACCAAAATTGCTATTTTGAGCCCCAAAATTGGCACTTTTGGCCCCAAATTTGCACTAATAGGATTATTAAAAAGCTAATGGGGGTGAAAAACACCAAAATTGGCACTTTTGGGCCCTAAAATGGCACTTTTTCACCCCAAATTGGCATTTTTTGGTCCCAAAATGACCCTAATAGGATTATTAAGGAGTTAATAGGGCTAAAGGACACCAAAATTGCTATTTTGAGCCCCAAAATTGGCACTTTTGGCCCCAAATTTGCACTAATAGGGTCATTAAGAAGCTAATGGGGGTGAACAACATCAAAATTGGGACTTTTTGATCCAAAAATGGCACTTTTTGGCCCCAAATTGGCACTTTTTGCCACAAAATGCCCCTATTAGGGTTATTAAGAAGCTAATGGGGGTGAAGGACACCAAAATTGCTATTTTGAGCCCCAAAATTGGCACTTTTGGCCCCAAAATTGCACTAATAGGGTTATTAAGGAGTTAATGGGTGTGAAAAACACCAAAATTGGCACTTTTGGGCCCTAAAATGGCACTTTTTCACCCCAAATTGGCATTTTTTGGTCCCAAAATGACCCTAATAGGATTATTAGGGAGTTAATAGGAGTAAAGGACACCAAAATTGCTATTTTGAGCCCCAAAATTGGCACTTTTGGCCCCAAAATTGCACTCATAGGGTTATTAAGGAGCTAATGGGGGTGAAAGACACCAAAATTGCTATTTTGAGCCCCAAAATTGGCACTTTTGGCCCCAAATTTGCACTAATAGGGTTATTAAGGAGCTAATGGGGGGTGAAAAACACCAAAATTGGCACTTTTGGGCCCTAAAATGGGACTTTTTGACCCCAAATTGGCATTTTTTGGTCCCAAAATGACCCTAATAGGATTATTAAGGAGTTAATAGGGGTAAAGGACACCAAAATAGATATTTTGAGCCCCAAAATTGAGACTTTTGGCCCCAAAATTGCACTCATAGGGTTATTAAGGAGCTAATGGGGATGAAAGACACCAAAATTGGCACTTTGGGGTCCAAAAATGGGACTTTTTGACCCAAAATTGGCCATAATTGGGTCATTAAGAAGCTAATGGGGGTGAATAACATCAAAATTGGGACTTTTTGATCCAAAAATGGCACTTTGGGGCCCCAAAATCGGCACTTTTTGACCCAGAATGGCTCTAAGTGCATTACTAAGGAATCTAGGGGGGTAAATGACAACAAAGTTGCCATTTTTAGCCCCAAAATTGGCACTTTTGGCCCCAAAACTGCCCTAATGGGGTTATTAAGAAGCTAATGGGAGTGAAGGACACCAAAATTGCTATTTTGAGCCCCCAAATTGGCACTTTTGGCCCCAAAATTGCACTAATAGGGTTATTAAGGAGTTAATGGGGGTGAAAAACACCAAAATTGGCACTTTTGGGCCCTAAAATGGCACTTTTTCACCCCAAATTGGCATTTTTTGGTCCCAAAATGACCCTAATAGGATTATTAGGGAGTTAATAGGAGTAAAGGACACCAAAATTGCTATTTTGAGCCCCAAAGTTGCCATTTTTAGCCCCAAAATGGCCCTAATGGGGTTAATTAAGAAGCTAAGAGGGGTGAACAAAACCAAACTTGCCAATTTTGTGTCCCAAATTGGCACTTTTTGACCCCAAATTGGCTCGTTTTTGGTCCCAAAACGACCCTAATAGGATTATTAAGAAGTTAATAGGAGTAAAGGACACCAAAATTGCTATTTTGAGCCCCAAAATTGGCACTTTTTGCCCCAAATTGGCATTTTTTGGCCCCGGAACCGACCCCAGACGTTGCCCAGAAGCCTTCAAGTATCTCAAATGACCCCAAACCGTCCCGTTTTGCCCCAAAATCCTCCTTTTTTCGCCCCAAATTCGGTACCTCCGCCCCCGTCAGGAAATGATGAGCCGCTCCCGTGATGGCCAAATAGTTGTCATTGCCGCCGGGAAACTGGGGAAAAAAAAACACAATTTCTGTTAAAAAAAAAAACAACAAAACCCCTCCCTACGCCAACGACCCCCAAAACGCCCCAAAATGCCCCAAAAACGCCCCAAAATCGCCTAAAATCGACCCAAAATCCCTCCTGCCCCTCCCCCCCCCCCCCCCCCCGCCGTTTCCTCACAGCCAACGCTCACGCAAACACCCCCTAAAATAACCCGAATCCACCCCAAACCCGCCTAAAAAAAAGACGGCCGGTAACAAAAAAGCCCAAAAGCGTCGCCTCGACCACAAAAAAAAAAACCGAAATCCGCTGAATTTTCCTCAAAATTTCTCTCAGAAAAACAGAGCTCACCTCCATGGTTTCGCCGCCCGGCCAGGCCGCGGCCGCCGGGGACCGGAAGTGTTGGCGCGCCTTCACTTTCCTCTCTGTGGTATCTACTTCCGGTGAGGAACCATAGAGACGACACGTTGGGTTTTAGCGGAGAATAAAGCGATTAAAACAAAATTTGGAGGCGGGGAGGGGATAAATAGGGTCCACGGAGGGATCTTAAAAGGGTGGGGAAAGGCGGAAGCGGTGGTAGTGATAAAAACATAAAAAAGGTGGTGTTGGAGGACTGGGATAGAGCGGCCCGTGGAACCGGAAGTGGGGGGTGAGGGGGGGAGGAAATGGAGGGCGAACGGGAGGAAATGGGGGATGAGGGGAGCGTCCCAAAAATCCGACGGGTTTCTCCGCAAATCTCCTCATCGAGGCCTCCTGAATGTTTTTTAAGGAGTCCTTCATCGTTTTCTTCGTGATTTGACCCCAAAACGTCCTTCTGGGGTCCTCCATCTCTACCTTCACAGATTGACCCAAAATCTCACATTTTTACCTCAAAATCTCCACACAAATTCCTTTAAAACCTCCTGGTGGACTCCTCCATCTTTCTCCTCATCGACTGACCCAAAATCTCACAGTTTTACCCCAAAATCTCCACAGGAATTCCTCCAAAATCTCCTCCTGCACTCCTCCATCTTTCTTTTCATGGGCTGACCCAAAATCCCAGGAATTTTCCCCAAAATCTCACACATTTCCACCCCAAAATGCCCTCAGGGAGTCCTCCAACTTTCTCCTCACAGATTGACCCCAAATCTCACAATTTTACCCCAAAATCTCCACACGAATTCCTCCAAAATCTCCTCATAGAATCCTCCATTTTTCTTTCCATGGTGAGACCCAAAATCTCACATTTTTACCCCAAAATCTCCGCATGAATTCCTCCAAAATCTCCTCGCGGAGTTCTCCATTTGTCCCCTCACAAACTGACCCAAAATCTCACATTTTTACCCCAAAATTCCCCTCCCGAATCCCTTAAAAAAAGTCAATTTTAGGCATTTTTGGGCGCATTTTGGGGCTAAAAGTTAAAAATTTGGAGGGATTTCGGAAGAAACGGAGGTAAAATGTGGAAAAATTGTGATTTTGAAGGATTTTAAACGTAAAATTTGGGGGAAAAAACCCCAATTTTAGGCACCGCAGCCGTCCCGCTGTGTCACGTGATGCGCTGCGCGCCTTCCTATTGGCCGGAGCCCTGCGCGGGAAAATCGCTGTCTTTCCGCCATTTTGAAAGCGGAAGCGACTCCCTCCGCAGCGCTTCCGGTTTCCGGCGTGGAGCGGAAGGGGCGGGATCAGAGCGGCGATGGCGGCGGCGGTGGAGGAGGAGGAGAGCGCTGAGGCTGCGGCGGACGGGGAAGCGGACGGGGCGGCACTCAGGGAGATGGAGGTGAGCGGGGCCGAGGGGGCGGGGCCTCACGGGGAGGGGGCGGGGCCTGAAGGAAGGGGCGGGGCCCGTGGGAAAGGGGGCGGGGCTTCGGTTTGCGGTCTGTGAGGGCGATTGGGCGTGGTTTACGGAAGGGGGCGTGGTCTACCTCAGAAAGGGGCGTGGCTATGGTTGACGGGCGTGGCTTAGTGAATAGGAAGACATGCACGGGGGCGTGGCTTGAGTGGGAAATGGGGCGTGGCTTGCGTGAAAGGGGGCGGGGCTTCAGGGTGGGGGTCAATGGGGTCAATGGGGGTGGGGGAGGCAGTGGGGGACATTGGGGGGGGCAGTGGGGGGACAGGAGGTGACAATGGGGGGTGACAATGGGGGGTGACATTGGGGGGGACTTTGGGGGTGACATTGGGGGGCTTTTGGGGTGGCATTGGGGGCCCATGGGGGTGACAGTGGGGGGGTGACAGTGGGGGTGGCATTGGGGGGCTTTTGGGGTGACATGGGGGGACAGGAGGTGACAATGGGGGGGTGACAGTGGGGGGTGACAGTGGGGGGTGACAGTGGGGGGGCTTTTGGGGTGGCAGTGTGGGACAGGAGGTGACAATGGGGGGGTGACATTATGGGGTGACAGTGGGGGGGTTTTGGTGTGACATTGGGGGGCTTTTGGGGTGACATGGGGGGACAGGAGGTGACAATGGGGGGTGACATTATGGGGTGGCACTGGGGGGTGACAGTGGGGGGCTTTTGGGGTGGCATTGGGGGACAGGAGGTGACAATGGGGGGTGACAGTGGGGGGCTTTTGGGGTGGCATTGGGAGACAGGAGGTGACAGTGGGGGGTGACATTATGGGGTGGCACTGGGGGGTGACTGGGGGGGCTTTGGGGTGGCATTGGGGGACATTGGGTGACAATGGGGGGGTGACAGTGGGGGGTGGCATTGGGGGACAGGAGGTGACAATGGGGGGTGACATTATGGGGTGGCACTGGGGGATGACAGTGGGGGGGTTTTGGGGTGGCATTGGGGGACAGGAGGTGACAGTGGGGGGTGGCACTGGGGGGTGACAGTGGGGGGGCTTTGGGGGTGACACTGGGGGGCTTTGGGGGTGACAATGGGGAGGGGGGTGACGCTGGGGTCCCTGAGGTGACAGTGGGGGGGTGACCTATAGGAGATGGTGGCAGAGCTGTACCGCTTCCGGGACGCGGCACGGCACGGCGACGATGGCGGCCATGATGGTGATGGCGGCCATGATGGTGATGGCGGCCATGATGGAGGCGGCCATGATGGAGGCGATGGTGGCGGCCATGATGGTGGCAGCCATGATGACGATGATGATGGTGGGGATGATGGTGAGCACAAAGCTGGGGATGGAAGGAAGGGGACGGCGGAGGCGGCGGCGGCGCTGGAGGAGGAGGTGGAGCGGATCGTGCAGCGCATGGAGGGCATCCGTGGTGAGACATGGACAGCCTATGGGGAAACATACGGGCCCCATAGGGACCCCATAGGGCCCCATAGGGACCATGGAGACCTTTAGGGACCCAAAGAGCCCCATAGGGACCATGGAGACCCATAGGGCCCCATAGGGACCATGGAGACCTGTAGGGACCCATAGAGACCCATAGAGACCCATAGAGACCCATAGAGACCCATAGGGCCCCATAGGGACCATGGAGACCCATAGGGACCCATAGAGCCCCATAGGGACCATGGAGATCCATAGAGACCCATAGGGATCTATAGGGACCCCATAGAGACTCATAGGGATCCCATAGAGACCCATAGGGACCATGGAGACCCATAGAGACCCATAGAGACCTATAGAGACCCATAGGGACCTATAGGTATCATGGAGACCTATAGGGACCCAAAGAGCCCCATAGAAACGATGGAGATCCATAGAGCCCCATAGGGACCCATAGAGCCCCATAGGGACCATGGAGACCCATAGAGACCCATAGAGACCCATAGGGACCCATAGGGACCCATGGAGACCCATAGAACCCCATAGAGCCCCATAGAGACCCATAGGGACCCATAGAGACCCATAGGGACCCATAGAGACCCATAGAACCCCATAGAGACCCATAGGGACCCGTAGGAATCCCATAGGGACCCATAGAGACCCATAGAGACCCATAGCGACCCATAGAGACCCATAGAGACCTATAGGGACCCTATAAAGACCCATAGGGACCCAAGGAGATCCCATAGAGACCCACAGAGAACCATAGAGACCCATTGGGACCCCATAGGGACCATGGAGACCCATAGGGACCCATAGAGACCCATAGGGACCTCATAGAGACCCATAGGAATCCCATAGGGACCCATAGGGACCCATAGGGACCCCATAAAGACCCATAGGGACGCATAGGGACCCCATAAAGACCAATAGGGATCTCATAGAGAACCATAGAGACCCATAGGGACCCCATAGAGACCCATAGAGACTTACAGAGAGCCATAGGAACCCCATAAAGACCCACAGAGATCTATAGGGACCCATAGGGACCCCATAGAGACCCATGGGGACCCATAGAGACCTATAGGGAGTCATAGAGTCCCATAGAAGTTTATGGATGCTCCATAGAGACCCCATAGTGACCCCCCAGAGCCCCCCAGAGTCCCATAGGGACCTATAGAGACCCCACAGAGCCCCATAGAGACCTGAAGAGACCCCATAGAGACCCCACAGGGCCCCATAGAGGCTTATAGCGACCCCATAGAGCCCCACAGAGCCCCATAGAGACCTGAAGAGACCCCATAGAACCCCATAGGGACCCCATAGAGACCCATAGAGCCCTATTGAGACCCCACAGAGCCCCATAGAGACCTGAAGAGACCCCATAGAACCTCATAGGGACCCCATAGAGACCCATAGAGCCCTATTGAGACCCCACAGAGCCCCATAGAGCCCCATAGAGACCTGAAGAGACCCCATAGAGACCCATAGAGGCTTATAGAGACCCCACAGAGCCCCACAGAGCCCCATAGAGCCACATAGAGACCTGAGGAGACCCCATAGAGCCCCATAGAGACCCCATAGAGCCCCATAGAGCCCTATAGAGACCCCACAGAGCCCCACTGAGCCCCATAGAGGCCTAAAGAGACCCCATAGAGCCCCATAGAGATGTGAAGAGACCCTATAGAGCCCCACAGAGCCCCATAGAGACCTGGAGAGACCCCATAGAGCCCCATAGGGACCCCATAGAGCCCCATAGAGCCTTATTGAGACCCCACAGAGCCCCATAGAGACCTGAAGAGACCCCATAGAGCCCCCACAGGGCCTATAGAGGCCTATAGAGACCCCACAGAGCCCCATAGAGACCCCATAGAGACCCATAGAGCCCAACTGAGACCCCACAGAGCCCCATAGAGACCCCATAGAGACCCCACAGGGCCCCGTAGAGGCTTATAGTGACCCCATAGAGCCCCACAGAGCCCCATAGAGACCTGAAGAGACCCCATAGAGCCCCATAGGGACCCCATAGAGACCCATGGAGACCTGAAGAGACCCCATAGAGACCCATAGAGACCTGAAGAGACCCCATAGAACCCCATAGAGACCCCATAGAGACCCATAGAGCCCTATAGAGACCCCATAGAACCTCATAGGGACCCCATAGAGCCCCATAGAGCCCTATAGAGACCCCACAGAGCCCCATAGAGACCTGAAGAGACCCCATAGAACCCCATAGGGACCCCATAGAGACCCATAGAGCCCTACTGAGACCCCACAGAGCCCCATAGAGACCCATAGAGACCCATAGAGCCCTATAGAGACCCCACAGAGCCCCATAGAGACCCCATAGAGACCCATAGAGCCCTATAGAGACCCCACAGAGCCCCATAGAGACCTGAAGAGACCCCATAGAGCCCCCACAGGACCCATGGAGGCCTATAGAGACCCCATAGAGACCCCACAGAGACCCCATAGAGGCTTATAGAGACCCCATAGAGCCCCATAGAGACCTGAAGAGACCCCATAGAACCCCATAGGGACCCCATAGAGACCCATAGAGCCCTATAGAGACCCCACCGAGCCCCATAGAGGCTTATAGCGACCCCATAGAGCCCCACAGAGCCCCATAGAGACTGAAGAGACCCCATAGAACCCCATAGAGACCTATAGAGACCCCATAGAGACCCCGTAGCGCCACAGAGCCCCATAGAACCCACCAAAACCCCACAGATCCCCCCCCTAACTGCCCCCCTTGCCCCACAGTGTCCCCGCAGGCTTTGCCCCGTGCCCTATATCTACGGGGTCGGGCACTGCTGGCCACCCCATTGGGTTCCGTCCGAGCCGAAGCCTTATTGGGACGAGCCCTAAAACTGGAACCTGGGTTGAGCGCCGCCTGGACCCTACTGGGAGAGACCTTATGGGGTCGGGGGGACCTGGATGGGGCCAAAGCCTGCTTCCGTGGGGCACTGCAGCACGTGAGTGTGCTCCTATGGGGTTTTATGGGGCTCTGTGGGGTTTTACGGGGTCTCTGTGGGGTTGCGGGTCCCCTATGGGGCTCTGTGGGGTTCTTTGGGGTCTTATGGGGCTCTACGAGGCACAGCGGGGTCTCTGTGGGGTTTTATGGGGTCTATGGGGTCTTATGGGGTCTCTGTGGGGTTGTGGGTCCCCTATGGGGCTCTGTGGGGTTCATTAGGGTCTTATGGGGGCTCTACGGGGCACTGCGGGGTCTCTGTGGGGTTTTATGGGGTCTATGGGGTTTTGTGGGGTCTTATGGGGCTCTACGGGGCACAGCAGGGTCTCAGTGTGGTTTTATGGGGTCTGTGGGGTCTTATGGGGTCTCTGTGGGGTTGTGGGTCCCCTATGGGGCTCTGTGGGGTTCATTAGGGTCTTATGGGGGCTCTACGGGGCACTGCGGGGTCTCTGTGGGGTTTTATGGGGTCTATGGGGTTTTGTGGGGTCTTATGGGGCTCTACGGGGCACAGCAGGGTCTCAGTGTGGTTTTATGGGGTCTGTGGGGTCTTATGGGGTCTCTGTGGGGTTGTGGGTCCCCTATGGGGCTCTGTGGGGTTCTTTGGGGTCTTATGGGGCTCTACGGGGCACAGTGGGATCTCTGGGGGGTTTTTTGGGGTCTATGGGGTCTCTGTGGGGTTGTAGGTCCCTATGGGGCTCTGTGGGGTTCTTTAGGGTCTTATGGGGGCTCTTCGAGGCACTGCGGGGTCTCTGTGGGGTTTTATGGGTTTCTAATGGGGCACAGCGGGGTCTCGGTGTGGTTTTATGGGGTCTATGGGGTTTTATAGGGTCTCTGTGGGGTTGCGGGTCCCCTGTGGGGTTCTTTGGGGTCTTATGGGGCTCTACGGGGCACAGTGGGATCTCTGGGGGGTTTTATGGGGTCTATGGGGTCTCTATGGGGTTGGGGGTCCCTGTGAGTCTCTATGGGGCTCTGTGGGGTCTTATGGGGGCTCTACGAGGCACGGCAGGGTCTCTGTGGGGTTTTATGGGGTCTCTGTGGGGTTTTATGGGGTCTCTGTGGAGTTTTATGGGTCTCTACGCAGCACAGTGTAGAGTGGGGTTTTATGGGGTCTCAGTGGGGTCTTATGGGGTCTCTGTGGGGTTGTGGGTCTCTATGGGGCTCTGTGGGATTCTGTGAGGTCTTATGGGGCTCTATGGGGCACAGCAGGGTCTCTATGGGGTCTTATGGGGTTTCTATGGGGTCTTATTGGTCTCTATGGGGCTCTGTGGGGTTTTATGGGTCTCTAATGGGGCACAGCGGGGTCTGTGTGGGATTTTATGGGGTCTCTGTGGGGTTGCGGGTCCCCTGTGGGGTTCTTTGGGGTCTTATGGGGCTTTGCAGGGCACAGCAAGGTTTCTGTGGGGTTTTGTGGGGTCTGTGGGGTTTTATGGGGTCTCTGTGGGCTCTGTGGGGTTCTTTAGGGTCTTATGGGGGCTCTTCGAGGCACTGCGGGGTCTCTGTGGGGTTTTATGGGTTTCTAATGGGGCACAGCGGGGTCTCGGTGTGGTTTTATGGGGTCTGTGGGGTTTTATGGGGTCTCTGTGGGGTTGCGGGTCCCCTGTGGGGTTCTTTGGGGTCTTATGGGGCTCTACGGGGCACAGTGGGATCTCTGGGGGGTTTTATGGGGTCTATGAGGTCTCTGTGGGGTTGTGGGTCCATATGGGGCTCTGTGGGGTTTTACGGGGTCTGTGTGGTTTTATGGGGTCTCTATGGGGTTGTGGGTCACTATGGGGCTCTGTGGGGTTCTGTGGGGTCTTATGGGGCTCTATGGGGCACAGCAGGGTCTCTATGGGGTCTTATGGGGTTTCTATGGGGTCTTATTGGTCTCTATGGGGCTCTGTGGGGTTTTATGGGTCTCTAATGGGGCACAGCGGGGTCTGTGTGGGATTTTATGGGGTCTCTGTGGGGTTGCGGGTCCCCTGTGGGGTTCTTTGGGGTCTTATGGGGCTTTGCAGGGCACAGCAAGGTTTCTGTGGGGTTTTGTGGGGTCTGTGGGGTTTTATGGGGTCTCTGTGGGCTCTGTGGGGTTCTTTAGGGTCTTATGGGGGCTCTACGAGGCATTGCGGGGTCTCTGTGGGGTTTTATGGGTTTCTAATGGGGCACAGCGGGGTCTCGGTGTGGTTTTATGGGGTCTGTGGGGTTTTATGGGGTCTCTGTGGGGTTGCGGGTCCCCTGTGGGGGTTCTTTGGGGTCTTATGGGGCTCTACGGGGCATAGTGGGATCTCTGGGGGGTTTTATGGGGTCTATGAGGTCTCTGTGGGGTTGTGGGTCCATATGGGGCTCTGTGGGGTTCTTTAGGGTCTTATGGGGGCTCTTCGAGGCACTGTGGGGTCTCTGTGGGGTTTTATGGGTTTCTAATGGGGCACAGCGGGGTCTGTGTGGGGTTTTATGGGGTCTGTGTGGTTTTATGGGGTCTCTGTGGGGTTGTGGGTCCCCTATGGGGCTCTGTGGGGTTCTTTGGGTTCTTATGGGGCTCTACGAGGCACAGCGGGGTCTCTGTGGGGTCTTATGGGGTCTCTGTGGGGTTGTGGGTCTCTATGGGGCTCTGTGGGGTTTTACGGGGTCTGTGGGTTTTATGGGGTCTCTATGGGATTGTGGGTCACTATGGGGCTCTGTGGGGTTCTGTGGGGTCTTATGGGGCTCTATGGGGCACAGCAGGGTCTCTGTGGGGTCTTATGGGGTCTCTGTGGGGTTGTGGGTCTCTATGGGCTCTGTGGAGTTTATGGGTCTCTAATGGGGCACAGCGGGGTCTGTGTGGGGTTTTATGGGGTCTCTGTGGGGTTGCGGGTCCCCTGTGGGGTTCTTTGGGGTCTTATGGGGCTTTGCAGGGCACAGCAAGGTTTCTGTGGGGGTTTTGTGGGGTCTGTGGGTTTTATGGGGTCTCTGTGGGCTCTGTGGGGTTCTTTAGGGTCTTATGGGGGCTCTACGAGGCACTGCGGGGTCTCTGTGGGGTTTTATGGGTTTCTAATGGGGCACAGCGGGGTCTCGGTGTGGTTTTATGGGGTGTATGGGGTTTTATGGGGTCTCTGTGGGGTTGCGGGTCCCCTGTGGGGTTCTTTGGGGTCTTATGGGGCTCTACGGGGCACAGTGGGATCTCTGGGGGGTTTTATGGGGTCTATGAGGTCTCTGTGGGGTTGTGGGTCCATATGGGGCTCTGTTGGGTTCTTTAGGGTTTTATGGGGGCTCTACGAGGCACTGCGGGGTCTCTGTGGGGTTTTATGGGTCTCTAATGGGGCACAGCGGGGACTCGGTGTGGTTTTATGGGTCTATGGGGTTTTATGGGGTCTCTGTGGGGTTGCGGGTCCCCTGTGGGGTTCTTTGGGGTCTTATGGGGCTCTACGGGGCATAGTGGGATCTCTGGGGGGTTTTATGGGGTCTATGAGGTCTCTGTGGGGTTGTGGGTCCATATGGGGTTCTGTGGGGTTCTTTAGGGTCTTATGGGGCTCTTCGAGGCACTGCGGGGTCTCTGTGGGGTTTTATGGGTCTCTAATGGGGCACAGCGGAGTCTCGGTGTGGTTTTATGGGGTCTGTGGGGTGTTATGGGGTCTCTGTGGGGTTGTGGGTCCCTATGGGGCTCTGTGGGGTTCTTTGGGTTCTTATGGGGCTCTACGAGGCACAGCGGGGTCTCTGTGGGGTCTTATGGGGTCTCTGTGGGGTTGTGGGTCTGTATGGGGCTCTGTGGGGTTTTACGGGGTCTGTGTGGTTTTATGGGGTCTCTATGGGGTTGTGGGTCCCTATGGGGCTCTGTGGGGTTCTGTGGGGTCTTATGGGGCTCTATGGGGCACAGCAGGGTCTCTATGGGGTCTTATGGGTTTTCTATGGGGTCTTATTGGTTTCTATGGGGCTCTGTGGGGTTTTATGGGTCTCTAATGGAGCACAGCGGGGTCTCTGTGGGGTTTTATGGGGTCTCTGTGGGGTTGCGGGTCCCCTGTGGGGTTCTTTGGGGTTCTTTGGGTTCTTATGGGGCTCTACGAGGCACAGCGGGGTCTCTGTGGGGTCTTATGGGGTCTCTGTGGGGTTGTGGGTCTCTATGGGGCTCTGTGGGGTTTTACGGGCTCTGTGTGGTTTTATGGGGTCTCTATGGGGTTGAAGATTCTTATGGGGCTCTGTGGGTTCTTTGGGGTCTTATGGGGCTCTACGAGGCACAGCAAGGTCTCTGCGGGGATGTTACGGGGTTTGTGGGGTTTTATGGGGTCTCTGTGGGGTCTTATGGGTCTCTATGGGGCTCTGTGGAGTTTTTTGGGTCTTTAATGGGGCACAGCGGGGTCTCTGTGGGGTTTTATGGGGCCTGTGGGGTTTTATGGGATCTTATGGGGCTCTACAGGGCACAGTGGGGTCTCTGTGGGGTTTTATGGGGTCTGTGGGGTGTTATGGGTCTCTGTGGGGTTGCGGGGTCCCCTGTGGGGGTTCTTGGGGTCTTATGGGGCTCTACGGGGCACAGTGGGATCTCTGTGGGGTTTTATGGGGTCTATGAGGTCTCTGTGGGGTTGTGGGTCCATATGGGGCTCTGTGGGGTTCTTTAGGGTCTTATGGGGGCTCTTCGAGGCACTGCGGGGTCTCGGTGTGGTTTTATGGGGTCTGTGGGGTCTTATGGGTCTCTGTGGGGTTGTGGGTCCCTTATGGGGCTCTGTGGGGTTCTGTGGGGTCTTATGGGACTCTATGGGGCACAGCGGGGTCTCTGTGGGGTGTTATGGGGTCTCTGTGGGGTTTTATGGGTGTCTGTGGGGCTCTGTGGGGTTTTATGGGTCTCTAATGGGACACAGCGGGGTCTCTGTGGGGTTTTATGGTATCTCTGGGGTTTTATGGGTTATCTGTGGGGTTGTGGGTCCCTATGGGGCTCTGTGGGGTTCTGTGGGGTCTTATGGGGCTCTATGGGGCACAGCAGGGTTTCTATGGGGTCTTATTGGTCTCTATGGGGCTCTGTGGGGTTTTATGGGTCTCTAATGGAGCACAGCGGGGTCTCTGTGGGGTTTTATGGGGTCTGTGGGGTTTTGTGGGGTCTTATGGGACTCTACGGGGCACAATGGGGTCTCTGTGGGGTCCCTATAGGTCTCTATGGGTCCCTATGTGTCCCTATGGGTCCCTATGGGTCCCTATGGCTCTTTATGGGATTCCTATGGGGTCTGTGGGTCCCTATGGGTCTCTATGGTTCCCTATGTGTCTCTATGGGTCCCTGTGTGTCCCTATGGCTCCCTATGGGATCCCTACAGCTCCCTATGGGTCTCTATGGCTCCCTATGGGTCCCTATGTCTCCCTGTGGGTCCTTATGTGTCCCTATGGGTCCCTATGGGTTCCTATGGCTGTTTATGGGATTCCTATGGGGTCTGTGGGTCCCAATGGGTCTCTATGGTTCCCTATGTGTCTCTATGGGTCCCAATGGGTCCCTATGGCTCCCTATGGCTCTTTATGGGATTTCTATGGGGTCTATGGTTCCGTATGGGTCTCTATGGTTCCCTACGTGTCTCTATGGGTCCCTGTGTGTCCCTATGGCTCCCTATGGGATCCCTACAGCTCCCTATGGATCCCTGTGGGTCCCTATGGGTCCCTATGTCTTCCTGTGGGTCTCTATGGGTCCCAATGGCTCCCTATGGGTCCCTATGGCTCCTTATGGGATTCTTATGGGGTCTGTGGGTCCCAATGGGTCTCTATGGTTCCCTACGTGTCTCTATGGGTCCCTGTGTGTCCCTATGGCTCCCTATGGGATCCCTACAGCTCCCTATGGGTCTCTATGGCTCCCTATGGGTCCCTATGTCTCCCTGTGGGTCCTTATGTGTCCCTATGGGTCCCTATGGGTCCCTATGGCTTTTTATGGGATTCTTATGGGGTCTGTGGGTCCCTATGGGTCCCTATGGGTCCCTCTGTGTCCCTATGGTTCTTTATGGGTCCCTATGGTTCTTTATGGGATTCCTATGGGGTCTGTGGGTCCCTATGGGTCTCTATGGTTCCCTATGTGTCTCTATGGGTCCCTATGGGTCCCTATGGGTCCCTATGGCTCTTTATGGGATTCCTATGGGGTCTGTGGGTCCCTATGGATCTCTATGGTTCCCTATGTGTCTCTATGGGTCCCTATGGGTCCCTATGGATCCCTATGGCTCTTTATGGGATTCCTATGGGGTCTGTGTGTCCCTATGGCTCCCTATGGGATCCCTATGGCTCTTTATGGGATTCCTATGGGGTCTGTGTGTCCCTGTGGCTCCCTGTGGGATCCCTACAGCTCCCTATATCCTCACTGGGACCCCCCCACGTCCTCCCTATGGGGTTTCCCCCCCCACTTGTAGGGTGAGGACGCCGAGGCTCGCCGGCTGCTCTCCATGGCGCTGCGGCAAAGCGACGGCGCGGCGGCGCTGCGGGAGAGCCTGCGGCACGCCGAGGCTGCTGTCAGGTGCCAGCCCAGCGACGGCAGGAACTGGTGTATGTGGGGCTCTGGGGGGCTCTATGGGGTCTTTATGGGGTCTTTATGGGGTTCTATGGGGTCTCTATGGATCTCTATGGGGTCTCTATGGGGCTCTGTGGGGCTCTATGGGGTCTTTATGGGGTCTTTATGGGGCTCTATGGGGCACTATGGGGCTCTATGGGGCACATTGGGTCTCTATGGGGCTCTATGGGGTCTTTATAGGGCTCTGTGGGGCTCTATGGGGTCTTTATGGGGCTCTATGGGGCACATTGGGTCTCTGTGGGGTTCTCCGGGTCTCTATGGGTCTCTATGGGGTCTCTATGGGGTCTCTATGGGGTCTCCATGCCCCACGCCGAGGCTGCTTGTCAGGTGCCAGCCCAGCGACGGCAGGAACTGGTGTATGTGGGGCTCTATGGGGCTCTGGGGGGGTCTATGGGGTCTCTATGGGGCTCTATGGGGTCTTTACGGGTCTCTTTGGGTCTCTATGGGGCTCTATGGGGCACTATGAGGTCTCTATGGGGCTCTATGGGGTCTTTATGGGGCTCTATGGGGCACTGTGGGGTCTCTATGGGGCTCTATAGGGCACTATGGGGTCTCTATGGGGCTCTATGGGGCACATTGGGTCTCTATGGGGCGCTATGGGGTCTTTATGGGGCTCTATAGGGCACTATGGGGTCTTTATGGGGCTCTATGGGGCGCTATGGGGTCTTTATGGGGTCTCTATGGGGCTCTGTGGGGCTCTATGGGGTCTCTATGGGTCTCTATGGGGTCTCTATGGGGCTTTATGGGGCGCTATGGGGTCTCTATGGGGCTCTGTGGGGCTCTATCGGGCTCCACGGGGTCTCTATGGGTCTCTATAGGGCTCTGTGGGGTTTCTATGGGGCTCTGTGGGGTCTTCATTGGGCTCTATGGGTCTCTATGGGGCTCTATGGGGTTTCTATGGGGTGCTCATGGAGCTTTATAGGGCTCTATGGGGTCTCTGTGGGGCTCTGTGGGGCTCTATGGGGTCTCTATGGGTCTCTGTGGGGCTCTGCGGGGTCTTTATGAGTCTCTATGGGGCTCTGTGGGGCTCTATGGGGCACTATGAGGTCTCTATGGGGCACTATGGGGTCTCTATGGGGCTCTGTGGGGCTCTATGGGGCACTATGGGGTCTTTATGGGGCTCTATGGGGCGCTATGGGGTCTTTATGGGGCTCTGTGGGGCACTGTGGGGCTCTATGGAGTCTCTATGGGGCTCTGGGGTCTCTGTGGGGTCTTTATGGGTCTTTATGGGGCTCTATGGGGCTCTATGGGGTCTTTATGGGTCTCTATGGGGCGCTATGAGGTCTTTATGGGGCTCTATGGAGCACTGTGGGGTCTCTATGGGGCTCTATAGGGCACTATGGGGTCTTTATGGGGCTCTGTGGGGCTCTATGGGGTCTCTATGAGGTCTCTGTGGGGTTTTTATGGGTCTCTATGGGGCACTTTGGGTCTCTATGGGGCACTATGGGGTCTCTATGGGGTCTTTATGGGGCACTATGGGGTTCTGTGGGGCACTTATGGGGTCTCTGTGGGGCTCTGTGGGGTCTCTGTGGGGTCTCTATGGGGTCTCTATGGGTCTCTATGGGGTCTCTATGGGGTCTCTATGGGGTCTCCATGCCCCACGCCGAGGCTGCTGTCAGGTGCCAGCCCAGCGACGGCAGGAACTGGTGTATGTGGGGCTCTATGGGGCTCTGGGGGGGGTCTATGGGGTCTCTATGGGGCTCTATGGGGCACATTGGGTCTCTATGGGGCACTATAGGGTCTTTATGGGGCTCTATGGGGCGCTATGGGGTCTTTATGGGGCTCTATGGGGCACATTGGATCTCTATGGGGCACTATGAGGTCTTTATGGGGCTCTATGGGGCTCGGTGGGGCTCTATGGGGTCTCTGTGGGTCTCTGTGGGGCTCTATGGGGTCTCTATGGGGCTCTATGGGGCACATTGGGTCTCTATGGGGCTCTATGGGGTCTCTATGGGGTCTTTATGGGGCTCTATGGGGCACATTGGGTCTCTATGGGGCTCTATGGGGTCTCTATGGGGCTCTATGGGGCACTGTGGGGTCTCTATGGGGTCTCTATGGGGTCTTTATGGGGCTCTATGGGGGCTCTATGGGGGCTCTATGGGTCTCTATGTGGTCTCTATGGGGCACTATGGGGTCCCTATGGGGCACTATGGGGTCTTTATGGGGCTCTATGGGGCACATTGGGTCTCTATGGGGCACTATGGGGTCTCTATGGGGCTCTGTGGGGCTCGGTGGGGCTCTATGGGGCTCTATGGGGTCTTTATGGGGTTCTATGGGGGTCTCTATGGGGCTCTATGGGGTCTCTATGGGGCTCTGTGGGGCACTATGGGGTCTTTATGGGGCTCTATGGGACACTATGGGGTCTCTATGGGGCTCTATGGGGCACTATGGGGTCTTTATGGGGCTCTGTGGGGCTCTATGGTGTCTTTATGGGGCTCTATGGGGCTCTATGGGGTCTTTATGGGGTTCTATGGGGCGCTATGGGGTCTTTATGGGGCTCTATGGGGCACTATGGGGTCTCTATGGGGTCTCTATGGGGTCTCTGTGGGGTCTTTATGGGGCTCTATGGGGCTCTATGGGTCTTTATGGGGCACTGTGGGGTCTCTATGGGGCTCTATGGGGTCTCTATGGGCTCTGTGGGGCTCTATGGGGTCTCTATGGGGCTCTGTGGGGTCTTTATGGGGCTCTATGGGGCACATTGGGGTCTCTATGGGGCTCTGTGGGGCTCTATGGGGTCTCTATGGGTCTCTATGGGGCTTTATGGGGCGCTATGGGGTCTCTATGGGGCTCTGTGGGGCTCTATCGGGCTCCACGGGGTCTCTATGGGTCTCTATAGGGCTCTGTGGGGTTTCTATGGGGCTCTATGGGGTCTTCATTGGCTCTATGGGTCTCTATGGGGCTCTATGGGGTTTCTATGGGGTGCTCATGGGGCTTTATAGGGCTCTATGGGGTCTTTATGGGGCTCTGTGGGGCACTATGGGGTTTCTGTGGGTCTCTGTGGGGCTCTGCGGGGTCTTTATGAGTCTCTATGGGGCTCTGTGGGGCTCTATGGGGCACTATGAGGTCTCTATGGGGCACTATGGGGTCTCTATGGGGCTCTGTGGGGCTCTATGGGGCACTATGGGGTCTTTATGGGGCTCTGTGGGGCACTATGGGGCTCTATGGAGTCTCTATGGGGCTCTGGGGTCTCTGTGGGGTCTTTATGGGTCTTTATGGGGCTCTATGGGACTCTATGGGGTCTTTATGGGGCTCTATGGGGCACTGTGGTGGTCTCTATGGGGCTCTATAGGACACTATGGGGTCTTTATGGGGCTCTGTGGGGCACTGTGGGGTCTCTATGGGGCTCTATAGGGCACTATGGGGTCTTTATGAGGCTCTATGGGGCGCTATGGGGTCTTTATGGGGTCTTTATGGGTCTCTATGGGGTTTCTATGGGGCTCTGTGGGGCTCTATGGGGCTCTGTGGGGTTTCTGTGGGGCTCTATGCGGTCTTTATGGGGTCTGTGGGGCACATTGGGTCTCTATGGGTCTCTATGGGGTCTCCATGGGTCTCTATGGGGCTCTATGTGGTCTCTATGGGGCATTATGGGGTCTCTATGGGGTCTTTATGGGGCTCTGTGGGGCTCTATGGGGTCTTTATGGGGTCTTTATTGGTCTCTATGGGGCACTATGGGGCCTTTATGGGGCTCTATGGGGTCTCTATGGGGCTCTGGGGTCTCTGTGGCGTCTTTATGGGTCTTTATGGGGCTCTATGGGGCTCTATGGGGTCTTTATGGGGTTCTATGGGGTGCTATGGAGTCTTTATGGGTCTCTATGGGGCACTATGAGGTCTTTATGGGGGCTCTATGGAGCACTGTGGGGGTCTCTATGGGGCTCTATAGGGCACTATGGGGTCTTTATGGGGCTCTGTGGGGCTCTATGGGGTCTCTATGGGTCTCTTTGGGGCTCTTTGGGGTCTCTATGGGGCAATATGGGGCTCTGTGGGGTCTCTGTGGGGTTCTGTGGGGCTCTATGGGGTCTTTATGGGGCTCTATGGGGTACATTGGGTCTTATGGGGCTCTATGGGGCACTATGGGGTCTTTATGGGTCTCTATGGGTCTCTATGGGGCTTTGTGGGGCTCTATGGGGTCTCTATGGGGTTCTCTGGGGTTCTCTGGGGTCAATGTAGGGTTCTATGGGGTCTCTGTGGGGTCTCTGTGGGGTCTCTGGGGCTTATGGGTCTCTATGGGGCTCTATGGGGCTCTATGGGGTCTTTATGGGGCTTTATGGGGCACTATGGGTCACTGTGGGGCTCTATGGGTCTCTATGGAGTCAACATGGGGTTCTATGGGGTCTCTATGGGATCTCTATGGGGCAATATGAGGCTGCCTGTCTCTGTGGGGCTCTATGGGGTCTCTATGGGGTTCTATGGGGTTCTTTGGGGCCACTATAGGGCTCTATGGGGTCTCTATGGGTTTCTGTGGGGTCTCTGTGGGGCTCTATGGGGTCTTTATGGGGCACCCTGCGGTCTCTATGGGGCTCTATGGGGCTTCTGTTTCTATGGGGCTTTATGGGGTCAATATGGGGCTCTGTGGGTCTCTATGGGGCTCTGTGGGGCTCTATGGGGTTTCTATGGGGTTCTGTGGGTCTCTGTAGGGTCAATATAGGGTTCTATGGAGTCTCTGTGGGGTCTCTGCAGAGCTTATGGGGCTCTGTGGGTCTCTGTGGGGCTCTATGGGGTCTTTATGGGGCTCTGTGGGGCACTGTGGGGTCTTTATGGGGCTTTATGGGGCACTATGGGTCACTATGGGGCTCTATGGGTCTCTATGGGGTCAATATGGGGTTCTATGGGGTCTCTATGGGATCTCTATGGGGCAATATGGGGCTGTCTGTCTCTGTGGGGCTCTATGGGGTCTCTATGGGGTTCCATGGGGTTCTTTGGGGCCACTATAGGGCTCTATGGGGTCTCTATGGGTCTCTATGGGGTCTCTGTGGGCTCTATGGGGTCTTTATGGGGCACCCTGCGGTCTCTATGGGGCTCTATGGGGCTTCTGTTTCTATGGGGCTTTATGGGGTCTGTATGGGGCTCTGTGGGTCTGTATGGGGCTCTGTGGGGCTCTATAGGGCTCTGTGGGGCTCTATGGGGTTTCTATGGGGTTCTGTGGGTCTCTGTAGGGTCAATATAGGGTTCTATGGAGTTTCTGTGGGGTCTCTGCGGAGCTTATGGGGCTCTATGGGTCTCTATGGGTCTCTGTGGGGCTCTATGGGGTCTTTATGGGGCTTTATGGGGCACTATGGGTCACTATGGGGCTCTATGGGGTCAATATGGGGTTCTATGGGGTCTCTATGGGATCTCTATGGGGCAGTATGGGGCTGTCTGTCTCTGTGGGACTCTATGGGGTCTCTATGGGGTTCCATGGGGTTCTTTGGGGCCACTATAGGGCTCTATGGGGTCTCTATGGGTCTCTGTGGGGCTCTATGGGGTCTCTATGGGTCTCTATGGGTCTCTGTGGGGTCTCTGTGGGGCTCTATGGGGTCTTTATGGGGCACCCTGCGGTCTCTATGGGGCTCTATGGGGCTTCTGTTTCTATGGGGCTTTATGGGGTCAATATGGGGCTCTGTGGGTCTCTATGGGGCTCTGTGGGGCTCTATGGGGTTTCTATGGGGTTCTATGGGTCTCTGTAGGGTCAATATAGGGTTCTATGGGGTCTCTGTGGGGTCTCTGCGGAGCTTATGGGGCTCTATGGGTCTCTATGGGTCTCTGTGGGGCTCTATGGGGTCTTTATGGGGCTTTATGGGGCACTATGGGTCACTATGGGGCTCTATGGGTCTCTATGGGGTCAATATGGGGTTCTATGGGGTCTCTATGGGATCTCTATGGGGCAATATGGGGCTGTCTGTCTCTGTGGGACTCTATGGGGTCTCTATGGGGTTCTTTGGGGTTCTTTGGGGCCACTATAAGGCTCTATGGGGTCTCTATGGGTCTCTGTGGGGTCTCTGTGGGGCTTCTGTTTCTATGGGGCTTTATGGGGTCTTTATGGGGCACCCTGCGATCTCTATGGGTCTCTATGGGGCTTCTGTTTCTATGGGGCTTTATGGGGTCTGTATGGGGCTCTGTGGGTCCCTATAGGGCTCTGTGGGGCTCTGTGGGATCTGTGTGTGTCCCCACCCCACACTTGTGGGTCCCACCCCACAGATGTGCTGGGCAATGCCTACGTCTCTCTGTTCTTCGCCGGGGGGCAGCGCCCCGAAGTGGCCCGGAGGGCTTTGGGGGCTTATGGACAGGCGGTATGGGGCTGTGGGGTGGATATGGGGTGGGTAGGGGGTGGGTAGGGGGTGGGTAGGGGGGGATATGGGGTGTTATGGGGTGGGTTTGGGGGCATATGGGTTGGATATGGGGTGGGTATGGGGTGTTATGGGGTGGGTATGGGGCTGTGGGGGGTATGGGGTGGATATGGGGTGGGTATGGGATGCTATGGGGTGGATATGGGGGGATATGGGGTGTTATAGGGTGGGTATGGGATGCTATGGGGTGGATATGGGGGCATATGGGGTGGATATGGGGGGATATGGGGTGTTACGTGGGGGATATGGGGTGTTATGGGGTAGGCGTGGGATGCTATGGGGTGGATATGGGGGGATATGGGGTGGGTTTGGGGGGATATGGGGTGGATATGGGGTGTTATGGGGTGGCAGGGGGTGTTATGGGGAGGGTTTGGGGGGATATGGGGTGGTAGGAGGTGGGTATGGGGTGTTATGGGGTGGATATGGGGGGATATGGGGTGGGTATGGGGCTGTGGGGGGTATGGGGTGGCTGTGGGGTGGATATGGGGTGTTATGGGGTGGGTATGAGGGGATATGGGGTGGATATGGGGTGGCAGGGGGTGTTATGGGGTGGGTTTGGGGGGATATGGGGTGGATATGGGGGGATATGGGGTGTTATGGGGTGGGTATGGGGTGTTATGGGGTGGGTATGGGGGGATTTGGGGTGGATATGAGGGGATGTGGGGTGGGTTTGGGGGGATATGGGGTGGATATGGGGGGATATGGGGTGGCAGGGGGTGTTATGGGGTGGGTTTGGGGGATATGGGGTGGATATGGGGGGATATGGGGTGGTATGGGATGTTATGGGGTGGGTATGGGGTGGGTGTGGGGGGATATGGGGTGTTACGGGGTGGGTTTGGGGGGATATGGGGTGGATATGGGAGGATATGGGGTGGATATGGGGGGATATGGGGTGGCAGGGGGTGTTATGGGGTGGGTTTGGGGGGATATGGGGTGGCTATGGGGTGTTATGGGGTGGGTTTGGGGGATATGGGGTGGCAGGGGGAGTTATGGGGTGGGTTTGGGGGATATGAGGTGGCAGGGGGAGTTATGGGGTGGGTTTGGGGGGATATGGGGTGGCTATGGGGTGGGTTTGGGGGGATATGGGGTGGATATGGGGGGATATGGGGTGGATAGGGGTGGCTATGGGGTGGATATGGGGGGATATGAGGTGGATATGGGGGGATATGGGGTGGCTGTGGGGTGTTATGGGGTGGGTTTGGGGGATATGGGGTGGATAGGGGGGGATATGGGGTGTTATGGGGTGGGTATGGGGTGTTATGGGGTGGATATGGGGGGATATGGGGTGGCAGGGGGTGGGTAGGGGGGGATATGGGGTGTTATGGGGTGGGTTTGGGGGGATATGGGGTGGATATGGGGGGATATGGGGTGTTATGGGGTGGGTTTGGGATGCTATGGGGTGGGTATGGGATGCTGTGGGGTGGGTATGGGGTGGGTTTGGGGGGGATATGGGGGGATATGGGGTGGCAGGGGGTGTTATGGGGTCTGTATGGGATGCTGTGGGGTGGATAAGGGGGGATATGGGGTGTTATGGGGTGGATATGGGGGGATATGGGGTGGCAGGGGATGTTATGGGGTGGGTTTGGGGGATATGGGGTGGCAGGGGGAGTTATGGGGTGGGTTTGGGGGGATATGGGGTGGATATGGGGGGATATGGGGTGGCAGGGGGGATTATGGGGTGGGTTTGGGGGGATATGGGGTGGATAGGGGTGGGTATGGGGTGGGTATGGGGTGTTATGGGGTGGCTGTGGGGTGTTATGGGGTGGGTTTGGGGGGATATGGGGTGGATATAGGGGGATATGGGATGCTATGGGGTGGGTTTGGGATGCTATGGGGTGGGTATGGGGTGGCTGTGGGGTGGATATGGGGTGTTATGGGGTGGATATGGGGGGATATGGGGTGGGTATGGGGTGGGTAGGGGGTGGCTATGGAGTGTTATGGGGTGGGTTTGGGGGATATGGGGTGGTATGGGGTGGATATGGGGGGATATGGGGTGTTATGGGGTGGGTATGAGGCTGTGGGGGGTATGGGGTGGCTGTGGGGTGGATATGGGGTGGGTAGGGGGTGGGTAGGGGGTGTTATGGGGTGTTATGGGGTTTCTGTGGGTCTCTGTGGGGTTTCTGTGGGTCCTTATGGGGTTTCTGTAGGTCTCTATGGGGTCTCCATGGGTCTCTATGGGTCTCTATGGGACCTGTGGGTCCCTATGGGTTCCTGTGGATCTCTATGGGTCCCTATGGGGTCCCTATGGGGTTTATATGGGGTTTCTATGGGATCTATGGGTCTCTATAGGGTCTCTATGGGTCCCTATGGGTCTCTATGGCATCCCTATGGGTCTCTATGGGTCTTTATGGGTTTCTATGGGGTTCCTATGGGGTCCCTATGGGTCTCTATGGGTCTTTATGGGTTTCTATGGGGTCTCTATGGGGTCCCTATGGGATCTATGGGTCTCAATGGGTCTCAATGGGTCTTCATGGGTCCCTATGGGGTCCCTATGGGGTCCCTATGGGATCTATGGGTCTCTGTGGGTCTCTATGGGTCCCTATGGGTCTCTATGGGTCTTTATGGGTCTCTGTGGGTCCCTATGGGTCTCTATGGGTCTCTATGGGTCTCTATGGGTCTCTATGGGGTCCCTGTGGGGTTCCTATGGGATCTATGGGTCTCAATGGGTCCCTATGGGATCTATGGGTCTCTATGGGTCTTTATGGGTTTCTATGGGGTGTCTATGGGGTTTCTGTGGGGTCCTATGGGTCACAGTGGTTTCTGCCCCATAGGAAAAAGTAGACCCGACGGCCGCCTCCAACCCTGACCTGCACCTGAACCGCGCCACGGTGAGAGCCAATGGGAGCTGGGGGCGGGGCGCCGGGCGGCCAATGGGAGCGCGGGGATGGAGGGGGAGGGGGGCAGGGCTACAGGATCTATGGGGCGCTATGGGGTCTCTGTGGGGCAGCTTTGGGGGCACAGTGGGGTCTCTGTGGATTTCTGTGGGTCTCTATGGGGTCTCTATGGGTCACTATGGGGTTTTTATGGGGTCTCTGTGGAGTCTCTATGGGGCTCTGTGGGGCACTATGGGTCTCTATGGGGCTCTATAGGGTCTCTATGGGGCTCTATGGGACTCTATGGGTCTCTGTGGGACTCTATGGGTCTCTATGGGGTCTCTATGGGTCTTTATGGGTCTCTGTGGGTCTCTGGGGGTCACTATGGGGTCTCTATGGGGTTTTTATGGGGTCTCTGTGGGGCTCTATGGGTTCTGTGGGTCTCTATGGGTCCCTATAGGTCTCTATGGGTCTCTGTGGGTCTCTGGGGTTCACTATGGGGTCTCTATGGGGTTTCTATTGGGCTCTGTGGGTCTCTATGGGTCTTTATGGGATCTCTGTGGGTCTCTATGGGGTCTCTAGGGGCTCTATGGGACTCTATGGGGTCTCTATGGGGCACTATGGGTCTCTATGGGGTCTTTATGGGTCTCTATGGGGTCTCTGTGGGGCTCTATGGGTCTCTATGGGGTTTTTGTGGGGTCTCTGTGGGGCTCTATGGGTCTCTATGGGGTTTTTGTGGGGTCTCTGTGGGGCTCTATGGGTCCCTATACGTCTCTATGGGTCCCTATAGGTCTCTATGGGGTCTCTGTGGGGTCTCTATGGGTCCTTATGGGGTCTCTATGGGTCTTTATGTGTTTCTGTGGGGTCCCTATGGGGTCCCTATGGGTCCCTATGGGGCTCTATGGGGCTCTGTGGGTCTCTATGGGTCCCTATGGGTCTCTATGGGTCTTTATGGGTTTCTATGGGTCCCTATGGGTCTCTATGGGTCCCTGTGTGTCCCTATGGGTCCCTATGGGTCCCTATGGGTCTCTGTGGGTCTCTATGGGTCCCTATGGGTCTCTATGGGGCGCTATGGGGCTCTATGGGTCCCTATGGGGCACAGTGGGGCTCCGCGTGCCGCCTCTCAACCAATCAGCGCTCCCCATTTTCCCTTCCCCCAATCACGCACCCTCCTTAAACTCCCATCAACCAATCACGCGCCTTTCCATCCCTTCGGGGGGCGGGACCGGAAGGGAGGGCGGGACTTCCGCCTCCCTCAACCAATCCCCTGCCGGGCAGCTGCTGCAGTTCGAGGAGAACTACGGGGCCGCCCTGGATGGTTACGCACGGGCGGCGGCTCTGGCTCCTGATTGGCCGGAACCGCGCATGCGCCGCGCCAGGCTGCTGGATTACCTGGGGCGGATCTGCGCCGCTCTGGGTGGAGCGGTGAGCCGGAAGTGGGCGGGGCGTGAGCCGGAAGTGGGCGGGGTTTGGGTTTTTTTGATGGGCAGGTGCGGTGGGGGAGGTATGGGGAGCGCGGTGGGCGGGGCTTGGGGCGGAAGTGGGCGGTGATTGGGTGAGGTGAGGAGGAAGTGTGTGGTTACAGAGGGGAGCGGAAGTGGGCGGGGCTTGGGGCGGAAGTGGGCGGGGCTTGGTGTGGATGGATGTTTTCTGGTTTATGATTGGGTGAAGGAAGTGGGCGGGGCGCTGACCGGAAGTGGGCGGGGATTGGTCAGTTTCTGGGAGGGGTCGGGGTTTTAGGGGGGCGTGGCTTTGTAAGCGGATGTGGGCGGGGCGTGAGCCGGAAGTGGGCGAGCTGGGTGGGTAGGCGTGGCTTTGGTGCTGTGCGTGTCGTGAGCGGAAGTGGGCGGGGGCGTTGGCCGGAAGTGGGCGGGGCGCTGACAGGAAGTGGGCGGGGCACGGACCGGAAGTGGGTTGTGGGGGGGGAAACGAAGAGGGCGTTTTTTGGGGGGGGGGGGGGGGTGTGGCTGTGGTGGGGGTAACCGGAAGTGGGAGTGTGCTGACCGGAAGTGGGCGGGGCTTTGACAGGAAGTGGCTGCTTGGGTGGAAATATTGGGAGGTTTGGGGAAAATTGGGGGAAATTTTGGGGAAATTTTGGGGGTTTGGGGAAAAATGGTGGGATTTTAGGGGAAAATTGTGGGTGTTTGTGGGAAAATTGTGGTTTGGGGAAAAATGTGGGAATTTGGGGAAAATTTTTTTGGAATTTGGGGAAAATGAATTTTGGGATAATTATGAGAATTTGGGGAAAAATTCTGAGGAATTCGGGAAATTTTGTGGGAATTTGGGGGAAAAGTGTGGGAATTTGGGGAAAATCGTGAGAATTTGGGGAAAGATCATGGGAATTTGGGGAAAATTGTGGGAATTTCAGGAAAGATTATGGGAATTTGGGAAAAATTGTGAGAATTTGGGGGAAAATTGTGAGAATTTGGGGAAAATTGTGGGAATTTGGGGAAAATTGTGGGAATTTGGGGAAAATTGTGAGAATTTGGGGAAAGATTATGGGAATTTGGGGAAAATTGTGAGAATTTGGGAAAATTTATGGGAATTTGTGGGAAAATCGTGAGAATTTGGGGAAAGATTATGGGAATTTGGGGGAATTTGGGGGGAAAGTGTGGGAATTTGGGGAAAAGTGTGGGAATTTGGGGAAAATCGTGTGAATTTGGGGAAAGATCATGGGAATTTGGGAAAAATTGTGGGAATTTGGGGAAAAAGTGTGGGAATTTGGGGAAAACCGTGTGAATTTGGGGGAAAATTGTGAGAATTTAGGGGAAAATTGTGGGAATTGGGGTAAAGTGTGAGAATTTGGGGAAAAAGCGTGGGAATTTGGGAAAATTTATGGGAATTTGGGGAAAAGTGTGGAAATTTGGGGAAAACTGTGAGAATTTAGGGAAAGGTTATGGGAATTTGGGGGAAAAGTGTGGGAATTTGGGGAAAATTGTAAGAATTTGGGAGAAAATTGTGAGAATTTGGGGAAAATTATGAGAATTTGGGGAAAAAGTGTGGGAATTTGGGGAAAATTGTGAGAATTTGGGGAAAAAGCATGGGAATTTGGGAAAAAATGTGAGAATTTTGGGGAAAAGTGTGGAAATTTGGGGAAAATTGTGAGAATTTGGGGAAAAATTATGGGAATTCGGGAAAAATTGTGGGAATTTGGGAAAATTTATGGGAATTTGGGGAAAATTGTGAGAATTTGGGGAAAAAGTGTGGGAATTTGGGGAAAATTGTGAGAATTTGGGGAAAGATTATGGGAATTTGGGAAAAAATGTGAGAATTTTGGGGAAAAGTGTGGAAATTTGGGGGGAAAATTTATGGGAATTTGGCGAAAATCGTGAATTTGGGGGAAAAGTGTGGGAATTTGGGGAAAATCGTGAGAATTTGGGGAAAGATCATGGGAATTTGGGGAAAATTGTGGGAATTGGGGAAAAAATGTGGGAATTTGAGGAGAAATTATGGGTATTTTGGGAAAAATTGTCATTTTTGGAATCTTTGTGGGAAACACTTCAATTTTTATGGCAAAACGCGTGGATTTTGGGGGGAATTGGGGCATTTTGGGCTGCAAACACGGAGAATTTAGGTGGAGGTGCTGAAAATTGGTGTCAATTCAGGTGAGTTGGGGCGGATTTTGGGTCCAAACTTCGCCGTTTCGGGTCAGATCCTCACCCAAACTTTTCACCGTTTCCGCTTTGAGTTTCTTCCATTTTTTTTAGTATTTTCGCCCAAATTTGGCTGTTTTTACCCCAAAATCAGGGCAAGGCAAGGGGGCGGAGGCGCAGGGCTCTGTCCCCATCGTTGCTGGGAGCTTTGGGGGACGCCGTGACCCCGATGGCGGCGCTGTGGGATGGGGACAACGTGGGGCGGGCGCTGCTGGGCCGAGTGCTGGGCTGCGTGCTGCCCGAGGAGCGCGTCCCCATGTGAGTTTTGGGCTGAAATCACAGCTTTTGGGGATTTTTGGGGGGTGGGGGGTTTCGTCTGCCCCATAGAGCCCCACAGAGCCCCATAGAGACCCATAGAAACACATAGAGAGCTGTAGAGACCCATAGAAACTTATAGGGACCCACAGAGACCCCATAGAGACCCCACAGAGCCCCACAGAGTCCTATAGGGACACATAAAGCCCCATAGTGCCCCATAGAGACCCCATAGAACACCACAGAACCCTATAGATACCCATAGCGACCCATAGAACCCCATAGAGACCCCATAGGGACCTACAGAAACCCCATAGGGACCCATAGAGACCCACAGAGCCCCATAGGGACCCATAGAGGCCCATAGAGAGCCATAGAGCCCCATAGAAACTTATAGGGACCCATAGAGACCCCATAGAACCCCACAGAGCCCCATAGAACCCCACAGAGCCCCGTAGAGACCCCATAGAGCCCCATAGAGACCCCATAGAGACCTATAGGACCCCATAGAATCCCCATAGAGCCCCACAGAACCCCACGGAGAAACACAGAGCCCCATAGAGACCCCATAGGGACCCATAGAGCCCCAAACAGCCCCATAGAACCTCATATGCCCTGGAGACCCCATAGTGCCCCATAGTGCCCCATAGAGCCCCATAGAGACCCCATAGAGCCCCATAGAGCCCCATAGAGACCCCATAGAGACCCCATAGAGACCCATAGAGACCCATAGAGCCCCATAGGATCCCATAGAGACCCCATAGAGCCCCATAGAGACCCCATAGAGACCCCATAGAGACCCCATGGAGCCCCATAGAGACCCCATAGTGCCCCATAGAGTCCCATAGAGCCTCAGAGACCCCATAGTGCCCCATTGAGCCCCATAGAGACCCCATAGAGCCCCATGGAGACCCCATAGAGACCCCATAGAGCCCCATAGAGACCCCATAGTGCCCCATAGAGCCCCATAGAGCCCCATAGAGACCCCATAGTGCCCCATAGAGCCCCAGAGACCCCACAGTGCCCCATAGAGCCCCATAGAGACCCCATAGAGACCCCATAGAGTCCCACAGAGACCCCATAGTGCCCCATAGAGACTCCATAGAGCCCCATAGAGCCCCATAGAGACCCCATAGAGCCCCATGGAGACCCCATAGTGCCCCATAGAGCCCCATAGAGCCCCATAGAGACCCCATAGAGCCCCATGGAGACCCCATAGTGTCCCATAGAGCCCCATAGAGCCTCATAGAGACCCCATAGTGCCCTATATAGCCACATAGTGCCCTATAGAGACCCCATAGAGACTCCATAGAGCCCCATAGAGACCCCATGGAGCCCCATAGAGACCCCATATTGCCCCATAGAGCCCCATAGAGACCCCATAGAGACCCCATAGAGCCCCATAGAGACCCCATAGAGACCCCATAGAGCCCCATAGAGCCCCATAGAGACCCCATAGAGCCCCAGAGACCCCACAGTGCCCCATGGAGCCCCATAGAGACCCCATAGAGACCCCATAGAGCCCCATAGAGCCCCATAGAGCCTCAGAGACCCCATAGTGCCCCATAGAGCCCCATAGAGACCCCATAGAGCCTCAGAGACCCCATAGTGCCCCATAGAGCCCCATAGAGCCTCAGAGACCCCATAGTGCCCCATTGAGCCCCATAGAGACCCCATAGTGCCCCATTGAGCCCCATAGAGACCCCATAGAGCCCCAGAGACCCCACAGTGCCCCATAGAGCCCCATAGAGCCCCATAGAGACCCCATAGAGCCCCATTGAGCTTCATATGCCCCAGAGACCCCATAGTGCCCCATAGAGTCCCATAGAGCCCCATAGAGACCCCATGGAGCCCCATAGAGACCCCATATTGCCCCATAGAGCCCCACAGAGACCCCATAATGCCCTATAGAGCCTCACATGCCCCACAGAGACCCCATATAGCCATATAGAGCCCCATAGAGACCCCATAGGACCCCATAGAGCCTCATATGCCCCGGAGACCCCATATAGCCATATAGAGCCCCATAGAGACCCAATAGGACCCCATAGAGCCCCATAGAGCCCCATAGAGCCTCATAGAGACCTCATAGAGCCCCATTGAGCTTCATATGCCCCAGAGACCCCATAGAGCCCCATAGAGACCCCATAGTGCCCCGTAGAGCCCCATAGAGCCTCATATGCTCCGGAGACCCCATATAGCCACATAGAGACCCCATAGAGCCCCATAGAGCCCCATAGAGCCTCATATGCCCCAGAGACCCCATAGAGCCCCATAGAGACCCCATAGTGCCCCATAGAGCCTCATATGCCCCGGAGACCCCATATAGCCATATAGAGCCCCTAGAGACCCCATAGGACCCCATAGAGCCCCATAGAGACCCCAGAGAGACCCCAGAGACCCCATAGTGTCCCATAGAGCCCCATAGAGCCTCATATGCCCCAGAGACCCCATAGAGCTCCATGGAGACCCCACAGTGCCCCATAGAGACCCCATAGAGACCCCATAGAGCCCCATTGAGCCCCATAGAGCCCCATAGAGACCCCATAGTGCCCCATTGAGCCCCATAGAGACCCCATAGCGCCCCATAGAGACCCCATAGAGCCCCATTGAGCCCCACAGAGACCCCATAATGCCCTATAGAGCCTCACATGCCCCACAGAGACCCCATAGAGACCCCACAGAGACCCCGTGGCATCCCATAATGCCGTGCGTGTGCCCCATAGCGCTGTGGGGCTGTCGGACGGGACGGGCTCGGTGGTGCTGAGCGTTTACAACGCGGCCCCAGGATGGGGGTTGGCCGTGGGGGACGCAGTCGCTGTGGGGCAGCCCCACGTCCGCCGTCACCACATCCAGCATCAGGGCAAGGTGGGGCACTGGGACGGACTGGGAGGGACTGGGATGGGGTTATGGGGCACTGGGACGGACTGGGATGGGACTGGGATGGGGTTATGGGGCACTGGGAGGGACTGGGAGGGACTGGAATGAGGTTATGGGGCACTGGGATGGACTGGGAGGGACTGGGAGGGACTGGGAAGGACTGGGATGAGGTTATGGGGCACTAGGAGGAATTGGGAGGGACTGGGATGAGGTTATGGGGCACTGGGAGGGACTGGGAGGGACTGGGAGGGACTGGGATGAGGTTATGGGGCACTGGGAGGGAACTGGGAGGGACTGGAAGGGACTGGGGGGTAACTGGGATGGACTGGGAGGGGGTTGTGGGGCACTGGGAGGGACTGGGATGGGACTGGGATGAGGTTATGGGGCACTGGGAGGGACTGGGAGGGACTGGGATGGGGTTATGGGGCATTGGGAGGGAATGGGAGGGACTGGGAGGGACTGGAAGGGACTGGGAGGGACTGGGAAGGGGTTATGGGGCACTGGGAGGGACTGGGACGGACTGGGATGAGGTTATGGGGGACTGGGAGGGACTGGGAGGGACTGGGATGGGGTTATGGGGCACTGGGAGGAAATTGGAGGGACTGGGATGGGGTTAGGGGGCACTGGGAGGGACTGGGAGCAACTGGGATGAGGTTATGGGGCACTGGGAGGGACTGGGGGGCAACTGGGATGGACTGGGATGGGGTTATGGGGCACTGGGACGGACTGAGAGCAACTGGGAGGGACTGGGATGAGGTTATGGGGCACTGGGACGGACTGGGATGGGACTGGGATGGGGTTATGGGGCACTGGGAGGGAATGGGAGGGACTGGGAGGGACTGGAAGGGACTGGGAGGGACTGGGAAGGGGTTATGGGGCACTGGGACGGACTGGGATGGGGTTATGGGGCACTGGGAGGGACTGGGAGGGACTGGGAGGGACTGGGATGGGGTTATGGGGGACTGGGAGAGACTGGGATGAGGTTATGGGGGACTGGGAGGGACTGGGAGGGACTGGGGGGCAACTGGGGTGGAGTAGGAAGGTATTATGGGGCACTGGGAGGGACTGGAAAGGACTGGGGAGTAACTGGGAGGGACTGGGAGGGACTGGGATGAGGTTATGGGGCACTGGGAGGGACTGGAGGGGACTGGAGGGACTGGGGGGTAACTGGGAGGGACTGGGATGGGGTTATGGGGCACTGGGAGGGACTGGGAGCAACTGGGAGGGGTTTGAGGGGTAACTGGGAGGGACTGGGGTGGGGTTGTGGGGGACTGGGAGGGACTGGGGGGTAACTGGGAGGGACTGGGAGGAACTGGGAAGGGGTTATGGGGCACTGGGAGGGACTGGGATGAGGTTATGGGGGACTGGGAGGGACTGGGAGGGACTGGGATGGTGTTATGGGGCACTGGGAGGGAACTGGGAGGGACTGGGGGGTAACTGGGGGGCAACTGGGAGGGACTGGGAGGAACTGGGATGGGGTTATGGGGGACTGGGAGGGAACTGGGAGGGACTGGGGGTAACTGGGAGGGACTGGGAGGGGGTTGTGGGGCACTGGGAGGGACTGGAATGGGGCTATGGGGCACTGGGAGGAACTGGGAGCAACTGGGAGGGACTGGGGGGTAACTGGGAGGGACTGGGATGAACTGGGAGGCACTGGGAGGAACTGGGAGGATGTAGTGGCCCATACTGGTTCCTACTGGTCTCCGTTGACCACTATGGGTCCGTACTGGTCCATACTGGTCCATACTGGTCCATACTGGTCTGCAGTGATCCTTACTGGTCTGTAGTGATCCTTACTGGTCCATACTGGTCTTTATTGGTCCATACTGGTCTTAAGTGACAGTAGAGGAATAAGTGTAGGCCAACTCCTACTGGTTCTTACTGGGATCTACTGGTTCCTATGGGTCTCTGTTGACCAGTACTGGTCCATACTGGTCCATACTGGTCCATACTGGTTTGCAGTGATCCTTACTGGTCCGTACTGGTTCATACTGGTCTTGAGAAACCATAGTAGACTGTAGGTCTACTGGATTCTCCTGGGTCCAACTGGGATCTACTGGTTCCTATGGGTCTCTGTTGACCACTACTGGTCCTTACTGGTCCATACTGGTCCGTACTGGTCCATACTGGTCCTTACTGGTCCATACTGGTCTTTATTGGTCCATACTGGTCTTAAGTGACAGTAGAGGAATAAGTGTAGGCCAACTCTTACTGGTTCTTACTGGGATCTACTGGTTCCTACGTATCTCTGTTGACCACTACTGGTCCATACTGGTCCTTCCTGGTCCATACTGGTTTGCAGTGATCCTTACTGGTCCGTACTGGTTCATACTGGTCTTGAGAAACGATAGTAGGTTGTAGACCTACTGGATTCTCCTGGCTCCAACTGGGATCCACTGGTTCCTATGGGTCTCTGTTGACCAGTACTGGTCCATACTGGTCCTTACTGGTCCATACTGGTCCATACTGGTCTGTAGTGGTCCTTACTGGTCCATACTGGTCTTTATTGGTCCATACTGGTCTTAAGTGACAGTAGAGAAATAAGTGTAGGCCAACTCCTACTGGTTCTTACTGGGATCTACTGGTTCCTACGTATCTCTGTTGACCACTACTGGTCCATACTGGTCCCTACTTGTCCATACTGGTCCTTACTGGTCCTTACTGGTCCTTACTGGTCCCGCAGACGTTCTCATTCGTGGGGGTCCGCATCCCCTCCCCGCTGGCACTGATGGTGAATGGCCGCCGCCCCCCCGGCTCAGCAGTTGCAGCCCCCCGCCTGTCCTGCAGCTGCGCCCCCGAGAGCCCTTCGTTGGAGCGTTAATTAATTAATCGGGACGCTAATTAGTCGGGGCCGGCTCGTTAGCGGCCGCCTTAACGAAAGGGGGAGAGGGAGGGGGGGTTGGGGGGAGTGAGTGGGGGAATAAAGGTGTGAGGGGAGCCTGAGTGGTGCTGGTGTCTGTGGGGGCGTCAGTGGGGTCAGTGGGGTCAGTGGGGGCTTTGGGGTCAATGGGGTCAGTGGGGTTAGTGGGGTCAGTGGGGGCTTTGGGGTCAATGAGGTCAATGGGGTCAATGGGGGCTTTGGGGTCAGTGGGGTCAGTGGGGGCGTTGGGGTCAATGGGGACTTTGGGGTCAATGGGGACAATGGGGTCAGTGGGGGCTTTGGGGTCAATGGGGTCAACGGGGTTAATGGGGTCAGTGGGGACATTGGGGGACAATGGGGTCAGTGGGGTCAATGGGGTCAGTGGGGGCTTTGGGATCAATGGGGGCTTTGGGGTCAGTGGGGGCTTTGGGGTCAATGGGGTCAATGGGGGCTTTGGGGTCAGTGGAGTCAGTGAGGTCAATGGGGTCAATGGGGGCTTTGGGGCCATGGGGGGCTTTGGGGTCAATGGGGACATTGGGGTTAATGGGGTCAGTGGGGTCAATGGGGTCAGTGGGGGACATTGGGGTCAGTGGGGGCTTTGGGGTCAATGGGGTCAATGGGGTCAATGGGGACAATGGGGTCAGTGGGGGCTTTGGGGTCAATGGGGTCAGTGGGGTCAATGGGGGCTTTGGGGTCAATGGGGACATCGGGGTTAATGGGGTCAATGGGGACACTGGGGGACAATGGAGTCAGTGGGGTCAATGGGGGCTTTGGGGTCAGTGGGGGACATTGGGGTCAGTGGGGGCTTTGGGGTCAATGGGGGCTTTGGGGTCAATGGGGTCAATGGAGACATCGGGGTTAATGGGGTCAATGGGGTCAGTGGGGCCAATGGGATCAGTGGAGTCTATGGGGTCAATGGGGACGCATTGGGGTCAGTGGGGTCTATGGGGTCAATGGGGTCTATGGAGACACTGGGAGTCAATGGTCAACTGGTGACAACTGGGAGCAACTGATAGCCAATGGGAGGCAACTGGTGGCCAACTGGTGACCAATGGGGTCAACTGGCGGCCAACTGGAGCAACTGGTGGCCAATGGGAGGTAACTGGTATCAACTGGTGGCCAATGGGGTCAACTGGTGGCCAATGGGGGCAACTGGTGTCAATGGGGTCAACTGGTGGCCAACTGGAGCAACTGGTGGCCATTGGGAGGTAACTGGCGGCAACTGGTGGCCAACTGGAGAAACTGGTGGCCAATGGCAGGCAACCAGTGGCAACTGGTGGCCGGTGTGGTCAATGGGTGGCCAACCGGAGAACTGGTGGCCAATGGGAGGCAACTGGTGGCAACTGGTGGCCAATGGGGTCAACTGGTGGCAACTGGTGGCCAGTGGGGTCAAGTGATGGCAACTGGGTGTAACTGGTGTCAACTGGTGGCCAATGGGGGCAACTGGTGGCAACTGGAGCAACTGGTGGCCAACTGGAGCAAATGGTGTCAACTGGTGGCCAATGGGAAGTAACTGGTGGCCAACTGGTGTCAACTGGAGCAACTGGTGGCCATTGGGAGGTAACTGGTGGCCAGCTGGAGCAACTGGTGGCAACTGAAGCAACTGGTGGCCAACTGGAGCAACCAGTGGCAACTGGTGGCCAATGGGGGTCAATGGTGGCCAACTGGAGCAACTGGTGGCCAATGGGAGGTAACTGGTGGCAACTGGTGGCCAACTGGAGCAACTGGTGTCAACTGGTGGCCAATGGGAAGTAACTGGTGGCCAACTGGTGTCAACTGGAGCAACTGGTGGCAACTGGTGGCCAATGCGGTCAACTGGTGGCCAGCTGGAGCAACTGGTGGCAACTGAAGCAACTGGTGGCCAACCGGAGCAACCAGTGGCAACTGGTGGCCAATGGGGTAAACTGGTGGTCAACTGGAGCAACTGATGGCAACTGCTGGCCAGTGGGGGCAACTGGTGGCAACTGGTGGCCAATGGAAGAAACTGGTGGCCAATGGGAGGCAACCGGTGGCAACTGGTGGCCAATGTGGTCAACTGGGGCTAACTGGAGAACTGGTGGCCAATGGGAGGTAACTGGTGGCAACTGGTGGCCAACTGGAGCAACTGGTGGCAACTGGTGGCCAATGGGGCAACTGGTGGCAACTGGAGCAACTGGTGGCCAATGGGAGGTAACTGGTGGCAACTGGTGGCCAATGGGGTCAACTGGTGGCTCCCACTGGGGAGACAGGAGACATTTGGGGCCATTCTGTGTCCCCATTTTGGGGCATTTGGGGTCATTTTGGGTCTCCTTTGGGGCCACCATTTGGTGGCCATTTTGGGGCCACCATTTTGGGCCCATTTGGGGGCCATTTTGTGTCCCCATTTTGGGTCATTTTGGGTCTCCTTTGGGGCCACCATTTTGGGGCAAATTTGGGTCATTTGGGGACCATCATTTTGGGACAGATTTGGGGCATTCTGTGTCCCCATTTTGGGGCCATTTGGGGTCATTTTGGGTCTCCTTTGGGGCCACCATTTGGTGGCCATTTTGGGGCCACCATTTTGGGGCCATTTGGGGTCAACTCTACGTCCCCATTTTGGGTCTAATTCGTGCCATTTTGGGGTCTCCACTGGGACCACCATTTTGGGGCAAATTTGGGTCATTTTGGACCATCATTTTGGGACAGATTTGGGTCATTTTGAGACCACCATTTTGGGCCATTCTGTGTGATTTGGGGTCTTCTTTGGGGCCACCATTTTGGGGCCATTTGGGGGCCATTTTGTGTCCCATTTTAGGTCATTTTGGGTCTCCTTTGGGGCCACCATTTTGGGGCAAATTCGGGTCATTTTGGGACCATCATTTTGGGACAGATTTGGGTCATTCTGTGTCCCCATTTTGGGGCCATTTGGGGTCATTTTGGTTCTCCTTTGGGGCCACCATTTTGGGGCCATTTGGGGTCAACTCCACGCCCCCATTTTGGGTCCGATTTGCCCCATTTGGGTCATTTCCCCCCCCCAGCCCCATCCCCAATCATGGCGCTCCCCATCATAAAACCATCCGTCCTTTTAATCGTTACGTCGTTAACGAGGTATCAAAATTAATTGGGGGATTGTGGGGGGGGAGGGGCGTGGGGGGGGGGGTCACAACACCACGAACACGGGGGGAGGGGGGAGGTGTGGGAGGGGGGACGATCGTTTTGGGGGTAATTTTGCCTTTTTTGGGGTTTTTTTTAGGAATCGTCTTCGCCGTTGGCGCTGTCCCGGTCGTCTTCCCCCTCCTCTGCCTCCTTCTCATCACCCTTGATGGATTCCAGCTGGAGATTCGTTAATTAGGAGTTAATTAAAGGTTAATTAATGGCTTCATCAGCCACACCATCGATGCGTTTCACCCGTTTTTTTTTTTCACTCCCGTTTTTCATTTTTTTTTTCACCCCTTTTTCCACCTTTTTTTCCTCCCAATTAATCTCCCTTATTCCATCGATTTCTCCCCAATTAATTCCCCATTTCTCCCTAATTAATTACCTTCCCGTATCCCCCACCCAATTAATTTCCCATATCTCCCCCAATTAATTACCTCCCCGTTTCTCTCCAATTCATTTCCCATCACTTTTTCACCTGCTTTCCCAAAAATTTCCCACCCGTTTCCGCCATCCCTTCTCCCACCCCTTCGCCTCCCCCCGGGGGTTAATTAACAGCCCTGCTAATTACCTGATCATCACCCCTTTCCTCGGCATCCTCATCATCCAGCAGGTCCCCCTCCTCGGCCGAATCGTCGGCGCCCGCCTCCGTTTTGGGGCCACTTTCCTCCTTTTTGGTCGACCCCCCTCCCTGCTCCTCCTCCGTTTTGTCGCTCTTCTGCTCTGCGGTGCCCGACAGAAATGGGTCAAAAAACTCCAATTTGGCCAAATCGCCCCATTTTCCAACGGAAAGCAGGTGAAGTTTTCCCACATTTGGTCGTTTTGGGCTTACTTTGCTCCTTTTCGATCTTCTCGAGGCTCTCCAGGAGGGAGTCCACCTTCTGCTTGATCTGGCTCAGCTCCTTCTTGATGGTCTGCAAGTCGTCGCCTTTCACTGAAAGAACGGCCAAAATCGTGGCTTTTTAACCCAAAAATGAGCCCAAATCACATCAACCGGCCACGAAATCGGCCCTCGGTGGTTTGCTTTATAAAAATCCCCCCCAAAGTCCCATGAAAAACGCTCAAAAAGAAGGAAAAATTCAACCCGCAAAATGGAAAACCCTCGTGGAGAGAAAGGAATGGGGGGAAATAGGGAAAAAGGAGAAATCTGACCCAAAATGATCTCAAAAATATGAAAAAATGACATCAGGAAAGGCGAAACAGAAAAGATTTACCCCCAAAAAATGAAATAATAAGGAAAGTGGCTCAAAAGACCCAATGCACCCAAAAAGAAGGGAAAATTCTGAGAACTCACCAAAAAACCCAATGAACACCCAAAAAGAACCCAACGAAAACCCAACAGAACTCCCCAAAACCACCAAAAAATCCCCAAAACCCCAGAAATAACCCCAAAAAGGAGCTCAGAACTCAACTTTCTGGACTTGGAGGAGATCAAGACTTGAAAACAAACCCAACAAGAAGAGGAACCCAACAAAAAACCCATCGAAAACCCAACAAACCGAAGCAAAACCTACTGAAGACCCAACAAAACTCCCCAAAACTACCCCAAAAATCCCCAAAACCCCATAAATAACCCAAAAAGGAGCCCAGAACTCAACTTTCTAGACTTGGAGAACACCAAGACTGAAAAACAAACCCAACAAGAAGAGAAACCCAACAAAAACCCAACTGAAACCCAAGCGAACCCCAACGAAAACCCAACAAAACTCCCCAAAACCCCACAAAATCCCAAAAACCCCATAAATAACCCCAAAAAGGAGCCCAGAACTCAACTTTCTAGACTTGGAGAACACCAAGACTGAAAAACAAATCCAACAAGAAGAGAAACCCAACAAAAACCCAACAAAAACCCACTGAAACCAAGCGAACCCTAATGAAGACCCAACAAAACTCCCCAAAGCCCCACAAAATCCCAAAAACCCCATAAATAACCCCAAAAAGGAGCCCAAAACTCACACTTTCCAGACTTGGAGAACACCAAGACTGAAAAACAAACCCAACAAGAAGAGAAACCCAACAAAAACCCAACAAAAACCCAACTGAAACCAAAGCGAACCCTAATGAAGACCCAACAAAACTCCCCAAAGCCCCACAAAATCCCAAAAACCCCATAAATAACCCCAAAAAGGAGCCCAAAACTCACACTTTCCAGACTTGGAGAACACCAAGACTGAAAAACAAACCCAACAAGAAGAGAAACCCAACAAAAACCCAACAAAAACCCATCGAAAACCCAACAAACTGAAGGGAATCCTACTGAAGACCCAACGAAACTCCCCAAAACCCCACAAAATCCCAAAAACCCCATAAATAACCCCAAAAAGGAGGCCCAAAACTCACACTTTCCAGCCTTAGAGGATACCAAGACTGAAAAACAAACCCAACAAGAAGAAAAACCCAACAAAAACCCAACTGAAACCCAACTGAAACCCAAGCGAACCCCAACGAAAACCCAACAAAACTCCCCCAAACCCCAGAACTCAACTTTCTAGACTTGGAGAACACCAAGACTGAAAAACAAGCCAACAAGAAGAGAAACCCAACAAAAGCCCAACAAAAACCCATCAAAAACCCAACTGAAACCGAAGCGAACCCTAACGAAGACCAAACGAAACTCCCCCAAATCCCCAAAATCCCCAAAACCCCAGAAATAACCCCAAAAAGGAGCCCGGAACTCAACTTTCTGGACCTGGAGAACACCAAGACTTGAAAACAAACCCAACAAGAGAGAAACCCAACAAAAACCCACAAAAACCCAACAAAAACCCAACTGAAACCAAAGTGAACCCCAACGAAGACCAAACAAACTCCCAAGACTCCCTAAAATCCCAAAACCCCAGAAATAACCCCAAAATGATCCCAAAACTCACACTTTCCAGCCTTAGAGAATACCAAGACTGACAAACAAACCCAACAAGAAGAGAAACCCAACAAAAACCCACTGAAACCCAACTGAAACCCAAGCGAACCACAACGAAAACCCACAAAACTCCCCAAAACTCCCCAAAATCCCAAAACCCCATAAATAACCCCAAAAAGGAGCCCAAAACTCACACTTTCCAGCCTTAGAGGACACCAAGACTGAAAACAAACCCAACAAGAAGAGAAACCCAACAAAAACCCAACAAAAACCCATCGAAAACCCAACAAACTGAAGGGAATCCTACTGAAGCCCCAACGAAACTCCCCAAAACCCCACAAAATCCCAAAAACCCCATAAATAACCCCAAAAAGGAGCCCAAAACTCACACTTTCCAGCCTTAGAGGATACCAAGACTGAAAAACAAACCCAACAAGAAGAGAAACCCAACAAAAACCCATCTGAAACCCAAGCGAACCCCAACGAAAACCCAACAAAACTCCCCCAAATCCCCCAAATCCCCAAAACCCCAGAAATAACCCCAAAAATGATCCCAAAACTCACACTTTCCAGACTTGGAGAACACCAAGACTGAAAAACAAACCCAACAAGAAGAGAAACCCCACAAAAACCCAACTGAAACCCAACTGAAACCCAAGCGAACCCTAATGAAAACCCAACAAAACTCCCCCAAATCCCCCAAAATCCCAAAACCCCATAAATAACCCCCAAAAATGATCCCAAAACTCACACTTTCCAGACTTGGAGGAGGAGCCTCTCTGGCCACTCTTGCTGTTGAAGCCACTCTTGCCACGCCGTGAGGTGTTGCCGGAGACGCGCTGCCGCTTGGAGGGCACGACGGCGCGGGCGATGGGGGGCGGCGGTGGGACCCGGGCTGGGTAGCTGTACATCCTGCGACCCCAAAAAGCTCCAAAATTGCCCCAAAAATCCAAATCCCAATCCCTATCTAACCTTATAAAGAGGAGCCCTCAAATCGGCTTTGGGATTGATGCAAAAATGGAAGAATTCAACCCAAAATGACATTGGAGTTCATAGTAGAATGGATGCGATCTCCAAAGCACCCAAATTTACCCAAAATGACCCAAATTTGCCCCAAAATGGACCCAAAAATCCCAAATCCCAATCCCTATCTGACCCTATAAAGAGGATCTCTGAAATCTGCTTTGGGATCGGCACAAAAATGGAGGAATTCAGCCCAAAATGACATTGGAGTTCATAGTAGAATGGATGCAATCTCCAAAGCACCCAAATTTGCCCAAAACGACCCAAATTTGCCCCAAAATGGCCCAAAAATCCCAAATCACAATCCCTATCTGACCCTATAAAGAGGATCCCTCTAATCTGCTTCGGAATGACCCCAAAAATGGTGGAATTCACCCAAAATGACATCGGGGTTTACAGTAGAATGGATGCGATCTCCAAACCACCCAAATTTGCCCAAAACGACCCAAATTTGCCCCAAAATGGACCCAAAAATCCCAAATCCCAATCCCTATCCAATCCCTATACAGAGGATCTCTGAAATCGGCTTGGGATCGGCGCAAAAATAGAGGAATTCGGCCCAAAATGACATTGGAGTTCACAGTAGAATGGATGCGATCTCCAAACCACCAAAATTTGCCCCAAATGACCCAAATTTGCCCCAAAATGGACCCAAAAATCCCAAATCCCAATCCCTATCTAACCCTATAAAGAGGATCTCTGAAATCGGCTTTGGGATCGGCGCAAAAATGGAAGAATTCACCCCAAAATGACATCGGGGTTCACAGCAGAATGGATGCGATCTCCAAACCACCCAAATTTACCCAAAACGACCCAAATTTGCCCCAAAATGGACCCAAAAATCCCAAATCCCAATCCCTATCTAACCCTATAAAGAGGATCCCTCTAATCTGCTTCATAATGACCCCAAAAATGGAAGAATTCAGCCCAAAATGACATCAGGGTTCACAGTAGAATGGATGCGATCTCAAACCACCCAAATTTGCCCAAAATGACCCAAATTGCCCCAAAATGGACCCAAAAAATCCCAAATCCCAATCCTATCTGACCCTATAAAGAAGATCTCTGAAATCAGCTTTGGGATCGGCGCAAAAATGGAGGAATTCGGCCCAAAATGACATCAGGGTTCACAGTAGAATGGATGCGATCTCCAAACCACCCAAATTTACCCAAAATGACCCAAATTTGCCCCAAAATGGACCCAAAAAATCCCAAATCCCAATCCCTATCTGACCCTATAAGGAGGATCCCTCTAATCTGCTTCATAATGACCCCAAAAACGGTGGAATTCGGCCCAAAATGGACATCGGGGTTCACAGTGGAATGGACGCAATCTCCAAACCACCCAAATTTGCCCAAACGACCCAAATTGGCCCCAAAAATGGACCCAAAAATCCCAAATCCCAATCCCTATCTGACCCTATAAAGAGGATCCCTCTAATCTGCTTCGGAATGACCCCAAAAATGGAAGAATTCAGCCCAAAATGACATCGGGGTTCACAGCAGAATGGATGCGATCTCCAAACCACCCAAATTTGCCCAAAACGACCCAAATTTGCCCCAAAATGGACCCAAAAATCCCAAATCCCAATCCCTATCTGACCCTATAAAGAGGATCCCTCTAATCTGCATCAGAATGGCCCCAAAAATGGTGGAATTCACCCCAAAATGACATCGGGGTTCACAGTGGAATGGATGCGATCTCCAAACCACCCACATTTGCCCAAAAGACCCAAATTTGCCCCAAAATGGGACCAAAAATCCCAAATCCCAATCCCTATCTGACCCTATAAAGACGATCCCTCTAATCTGCTTCGGAATGACCCCAAAAATGGTGGAATTCACCCAAAATGACATCAGGGTTCACAGTAGAATGGATGCGATCTCCAAACCACCCAAATTTACCCAAAACGAACCAAATTTGCCCCAAAATGGACCCAAAAATCCCAAATCCCAATCCCTATCTGACCCTATAAAGAGAATCTCTGAAATCGGCTTTGGGATCGGCGCAAAAATGGAGGAATTCGGCCCCAAAATGACATCGGGGTTCACAGTAGAATGGATGCGATCTCCAAAACACCCAAATTCACCCAAAACGACCCAAATTTGCCCAAAACGGCCCCAAAAATCCCAAATCCCAATCCCTATCTGACCCTATAAAGAGGATCCTCCAATCTGCTTCAGAATGACCCCAAAAATGGAAGAATTCACCCCAAAATGACATCGGGGTTCACAGTAGAATGGATGCTATCTCCAACCACCCAAATTTACCCAAAACGACCCAAATTTGCCCCAAAATGGACCCAAAAATCCCAAATCACAATCCCTATCTGACCCTATAAAGAAGATCTCTGACATCTGCTTTGGGGATTGACGTAAAAATGGAGGAATTTGGCCTAAATCCCCCAAACCCCAAATCTCCCCCCCCCAAACCCTAAATCGCCCCCCTATCTTCCCCCAAAACCCCAAATCCCCCCAAAATTTCCCCCCAAAAAACCCCAAATCTCCTTCCACCCCCCACACAACCCCAAATTCCTCCCCCAGACCTAAATCCCCAAATCTCCCCTCCAAAATCCCAAATCCAACCCCCAAAACCCCCAAATCCCATCCAATAGCTCCAAATTGCCCCCCAAATCTCCCTCCAACGCCCCCAAAACCCCAAATCCCCCCAAAAACCCCAATCCCCCCCCAAATCTCCTCTCCAAGACCCCAAATCCACCCCAAGACCCCCAAATCCCACCAAAAAAACCCAAATCTCATTCCAACCCCTCCCCAAACCCCTCTCCAAAAACCCCAAATTTCCTCCCCAAAAACCCCAAATTCCCCCCAAAAAAAACCCCAAATTCCCCCCCAAAAACCCCCAATCCCCCCCAAATCTCCCTCCAACCTCCCAAAACCACAAAATCCTCCCCAAATCTTCCCTCCAAGACCCCAAATCCGCCCCCAAGACCCCAAATCCCCTCCCAAAAACCCCCAATTCCCCCCAAAATCCAAATCTCCCTTCAACCCCCTCAAAAAATCCAGATCTCCCCCAAAACCCCCCTAAACCGCCTCAAAAACCCCCAAATCTCCTCCAACCCCCCCAAAAAACCCCAAATCTCCCCCCAAAATCCCCCAAAACCCCACCCCCCCCCAAAAAAACCCAATCCCTCTAAAACCCCCAAATCTCCCCCAAATCCCCCCCCAAAACTCCCCCCAAACTCCCAAATCTCCCCCCAAACCCCCCAAAATCACCCCCAACTCCCCCCCCCAAAAACCCCAATCCCCACAAAACCCCCCAAATCTCCCCCAAATCCCCCCAAAACCCCCAGATTTCCCTCCAAAACCCCCCCAATCCCACCCCCAACCCCCAAATCTCCCTCCAACCCCCCCCTCAAATCCCCCCTAAACCCTCCCAAAATCCCCAAATCCCCCCCAAAACCCCCAAATCCCTCCCAAATCCCAAATCTCCCCCCAAACCCCAAATCTCCCTCCAAACCCCCCCAAACGCCCAAATCTCCCCCAAATCCCTCCCCAACCCCCCCCCCCCCAAAAAAAACCCCAAATCCCCCCCCCCCCCAAAACCTCGTTACCTATCGTAATAATCCCGCTGGAAATCATAATCCAGATCGAAGGACGACCTGCACGACACAACACAACCCCCCCCCACCACCCCCCAGTTTTGGGGTTAAAAACCCAAGGATTCGTTTCAACCCAAAGGCGGGTCGTGGGGGGTGGGGGGGGTACAGAAACACCCCCCCCCCCCCCCTCCTCTGACCTCAGCCCGTTTTTTGGGTTTTTGGGGTGAAACGAAGGGATTTTGGGGGTGAAAAGCTGAAGGGGCCGACCTGACGAGGGGGGACGGAGAAGGTGGGGCAGCTACTGACCCGTACATCTCGGCTGCTGAGCGTTTGACCCTGCCTTGCCACGGTTCACCTTGGGCTCGGCCGCCAGGTTGATGTCTGGGGGGGGGGGGGGGAATGGGGAGAAAATGGGGAGAAATGGGAGAAATGGGGATATTTGGGGAGAAAATAGGAGATATGGGGGGAAATGGGGAGAAATGGGGAAAAAACAGGGAGAAAGGGGGGGAAATGGGGAGAAAATTGGGAAAAATGGGGAAAAAATGGGGAGATTTGGGGGAGAAAATGGGAGATAATGGGGGAAATGGGGAGAAATGGGTAAAAACGGGAAGAAATGGTGAAATTTGGGGAGAAAATGGGGAGAAACAGGGAGGAAACGGGGGAAATTGGGAGATTTGGGGAGAAAATGGGGAGAAAGGGGAAAAAATGGGGAGATTTGGGGAGAAATTGTGAGATTTGGGGAGAAAATGGGGGGAAATGGGGAGAAAACAGGGAGAAATGGTGAGATTTGGGGAGAAAATGGGGGAAAATGGGGAGATTTGGGGAGAAAATGGGGAGAAATGGGGAAAAAACAGAAATGGGGAGAAATAGTGAGATTTGGGGAGAAAATGGGGGGAATGGGGAAAAGATGGGGGAAAATGGGAGATTGGGGAGAAAATGGGGAGAAATGGGGAGATTTGGGGAAAAAATTGGGAGAAATGGGGGGAAATGGGGAGAAATGGGGAGAAAATGGGGAGAAATGGGGGGAAATGGGGGAGAAAATGGGGGAAAATGGGGAGATTTGGGGAGAAAATGGGGGAAATGGGGAGAAAATGGGGGAAATGGGGAGATTTGGGGAGAAAATGGGGAGAAATGGGAGATTGGGAGAAAATGGGGAGATAATGGGGAAATGGGGAGAAATGGGGTAAAAACGGGAAGAAAATGGTGAAATTTGGGGAGAAAATGGGGAGAAACAGGGAGGAAACGGGGGAAATGGGGAGATTTGGGGAGAAAATGGGGAGAAATGGGGGAAATGGGAGAAAATGGGAGAATGGGGAGAAATAGGGGAGAAATAGGGGGGAAATGGGGGGAAAAGGGGAGGAAAACGGGGAAAATGGGGTAAAATGGGGAGAAAATGGGGGAAAATGGTGAGATTGGGGGAGAAAATGGGGAGAAATAGGAAGATAAGGGAAGAAAATGGGGGGAAATGGGGAGAAAATGGGAGATTTGGGGAGAAAATGGGGGCAAATGGGGAGAAAATGGGGTAAAATGGGGAGAAATGGGAGAAAATGGGGAGAAAATGGGGGGAAAATGGTGAGATTTGGGGGGAAAATGGGGGGAAATGGGGAAAATGGGGAGAAAATGGGGAGAAATGGGAGAAATGGGGAAAAACGTGGAGAAATGGGGGGGAAATGGGGGAGAAAATTGGGAGATTTGGGGAGAAAATGGGGAAAAATGGGGAGATAATGGGGGAAATGGGGAGAAATGGGGTAAAAACGGGAAGAAATGGTGAAATTTGGGGAGGAAAATGGGGAGAAACAGGGAGGAAACGGGGAAATTGGGAGATTTGGGGAGAAAATGGGAGAAATGGGGAAAAAACAGGGAGAAATGGGGAGAAATAGTGAGATTTGGGGAGAAAATGGGGGGAAATGGGGAAAAGATGGGGGAAAATGGGGAGATTGGGGAGAAAATGGGGAGAAATGGGGGAGATTTGGGGAAAAAATTGGGAGAAATGGGGGGGAAATGGGAGAAATGGGGAGAAAATGGGGAGAAATGGGGAGATTTGGGGAGAAAATGGGGAAAATGGGAGATTTGGGGAGAAAATGGGGAGAAATGGGGAAAAAACAGGGAGAAATGGGGAGAAATTGTGAGATTTGGGGAGAAAATGGGGTGAAATGGGGAAAAGATGGGGGAAAATGGGGAGATTGGGGAGAAAATGGGGAGAAACGGGGAGAAATGGGGAAAAAACGGGGAGAAATGGGGGGAAATGGGGAGAAATGGGGAAAAAACGGGGAGAAATGGGGAGAAAATGGGGCAAATGGGAGAAAATGGGGTAAAATGGGGAGAAAATGGGGTAAAATGGGATTTGGGGAGAAAAATGGGGAAAAATGGGGAGGAAACGGGGGGAAATGGGGAGAAAATGGGGTAAAATGGTGAGATTTGGGGGAAAATGGAGGAAAATGCGGAGAAAATGGGGGAAAGGGGGAAAAAATGGGGAAAATGGAGAGATTTGGGAATAAATGGGGTAAAATGGTGAGAAAACGGGGTAAAATGGGGAGATTTGGGGAAGAAAATGGGGGAAAATGGGGAGAAAATGGGGAGAAATGGGGAGAAAATGGGGAGAAATGGGGAGATTGGGGGACAAAAAGGGGAGAAAATGGGGAGAAATGGGGAAATTTGGGGACAAAAAGGGGAGAAAATGGGGAGAAATGGTGAGATTGGGGACAAAAAGGGGAGAAATGGGGAGAAATGTGAGATTGGGGGAGCAAATGGGAGAAAAATGGAGAGAAATGGGGAGAAAATGGGGGAAAATGGGAGAAAATGGGGTAAAAAAGGGAAATTTGGAGAGAAAATGGGAGAAAATGGGTGAATTTGCAGAGAAAACTGGCAGATTGGGGGAGAAATGTCCCTAAAAAGACCTGCATGACCCCAAAAATCCCCAGTATCACCCTTCCAATGACCCCAAAGTCCTCAGTAACCCCAATTTCCCCCATCCCAAATGTCCCACATCCCCAATCTTTCCCCAAATCCCCAATATTTTACACCTCCAACCCCTCCCAACGTCCCCAAATGTCCCCCAAATATCCCATAACCCCAATCTCTCCCAACATCCCCCAATATCCAACATCCCCAACCCCTCCCAACGTCCCCAAATGTCCCCAATCTCTCCCAAATGTCCCCAAATATCCCATATCCCCAATCTCTCCAACATCCCCCAATATTAACACCTCCAACCCCTCCCAGAGTCCCCAAATGACCCCAAATACCCCATATCCCCAATCTCTCCCAACATCCCCCAATATTTAACACCTCCAACCCCTCCCAACGTCCCCAAATGTCCCCAAATGTCCCATATCCCCAATCTCTCCCAACTTTCCCCCAATTATCCCCAAATATTTGAGAATCCCCAACCCCACCCAGAGTCCCCAAATGACCCAAATGTCCCATATCCCCAATCTCTCCCAATATCCCCCAATATTTTACACCTCCAACCCCTCCCAACGTCCCCAAATGCCCCCAATCTCTCTCAAATGACCCCAATGTCCCATATCCCCAATCTCTCCCAACTTTCCCCCAATATCCCCAAATATTTGACATCCCCAACCCCTCCCAACGTCCCCAAATGACCCCAAATACCCCATATCCCCAATCTCTCCAAAATATCCCCCAATATTTAACACCTCCAACCCCTCCCAACGTCCCCAAATGCCCCCAATCTCACCCAAATGACCCCAAATATCCCATATCCCCAATCTCTCCCAACTTTCCCCAATATTTAACACCTCCAACCCCTTCCAACATCCCCAAATGACCCCAATCTCTCCCAAAATCCCCAAATACCCCATATCCCCAATCTCTCCCAACATCCCCAATATTTAACACCTCCAACCCCTCCAACGTCCCCAAATGTCCCCAAATGTCCCATATCCCCAATCTCTCCCAACTTTCCCCCAATTATCCCCAAATATTTGACATCCCCAACCCCTCCCAACGTCCCCAAATGACCCCAAATACCCCATATCCCCAATCTCTCCCAACATCCCCAACATTTAACACCTCCAACCCCTCCCAATGTCCCCAAATATCCCCATATCCCCAACCTCTCCCCAAATCCCCCAACATTTAACACCTCCAACCCCTCCCAACGTCCCCAAATGCCCCCAATCTCTCTCAAATGACCCCGAATGTCCCATATCCCCAATCTCTCCCAACTTTCCCCAATTATCCCAATATTTGACATCCCCAACCCCTCCCAACATCCCCAAATGACCCCAAATGTCCCATATCCCCAATCTCTCCCAACATCCCCCAATATTTTACACCTCCAACCCCTCCCAATGTCCCCAAATATCCCCATATCCCCAACCTCTCCCCAAATCCCCCAATATTTTACACCTCCAACCCCTCCCAACGTCCCCAAATGTCCCATATCCCCCACCTCTCCCCAAATCCCCCAATATTTAACACCTCCAACCCCTCCCAACGTCCCCAAATGTCCCCAATATCTCCCAATGTCCCCCAAATATCCCACATTCCCAATCTCTCCCAAAATCCCCCAATATCCAACATCCCCAACCCCTCCCAAAGTCCCCAAATGTCCACATCCCCAATCTCTCCCAAAAATCCCCCAACATTTAACACCTCCAACCCCTCCAACGTCCCCAAACGTCCCCAATCACCCCCAAATCCCCCCCCCCAGCCCCCAAACCCCCTCCCCATCCAACCACTCACCCAGCACCTGCCCGGCGATCATCCTTCCATCCTCCCCAGCCACGGCGGCCCGGGCGTTTCTTTCGGTGACAAATTGGACAAAAGCAAATCCTTTGTGGACAGAGCAACCCACGATTTTGCCATACTTGGAAAAAATGGCTTCCACGTCGCTCTTCTTCACCACCAGAGTGTTCAGGTTGCCGATGAAGACCCTCGAGTTGAGGGAGCGGGGGTCCGTCTTGTTGGTGACGTTGCTGGCCATGGCCTGGAGGAAAAGAGGAGGGGAGGGGGGGGGAGAGAATTGGGTTAGAGGGGGGTTAAAAGGGGGGGAGGAAGGGTGAGGAGGGGGAGATGGGTTGTGGGGGGTCAAGGGGGTGGGAGGAAGGTTGAGGAGGGAGAGGAAGGTTGAGGAGGGGGGAGATGGGTTGTAGGGGGGGTTAAAAGGGGGGGAGGAAGGTTGAGAAGGGGGAGATGGGTTGTAGGGGGATTAAAGGGGGGGGAGGAAGGTTGAGGAGGGGGGAGGAAGGATAAGGAAGTGGGGGGAAGGTTGAGGAGGGGGGAGGAAGGTTGAGGAGGGGGGAGATGAGTCGTAGAGGGGGAGAGATGGGTTATAGGGGGGTTAAAGAGGGGGAGGAAGGGTGAGGAGGGGGAGATGGGTTGTAGGGGGGTCAAGGGGGTGGGAGGAAGGTTGAGGAGGGGGGAGGAGGATGAGGAAGTGGGGGGAAGGTTGAGGAGGGGGGGAGGAAGAGTGAGGAGGGGGGAAAAAGGATGAGGAAGTGGGAGGAAGGTTAAGGAGGGGGAAGGAAGGATGAGGAGGGGGGAGGAAAGATGAGGAAGTAAGGGGAAGGTTGAGGAGGGGGGAGGAAGGGTGAGGAGGGGGAGATGGGTTGTGGGGGGGTCAAGGAAGTGGGAGGAAGGTTGAGGAGGGGGAGGAAAGATGAGGAAGTAAGGGGAAGGTTGAGGAGGGGGAGGAAGTTTGAGGAGAGGAGAGGAAGGATGAGGAAGTGGGGGGGAAGGTTGAGGAGGGGGGGAGGAGGGTGAGGAAGGGGGAGATGGGTTGTGGGGGGGTCAAGGGGGTGGGAGGAAGGTTGAGGAGGGGGGAGATGGGTTGTAGGGGGGGGAGATGAATTACAGGGGGGTTAAAAGGGTGGGAGAAAGATTGAGGGGGGGAGGAAGGCTGAGAATGGGGGAGGAAGGTTGAGGAGGGGGGAGATGGGTTTGGGGGGGGGGGAGATGGGTTATAGGAGGGTTAAAGGGGGGGGAGGAAGATTGAGGAGGGGGAGGAAGGATGAGGAAGTGGGGGGAAGGTTAAGGAGGAGGTAGGAAGATTGAGGAGGGGGGAGATGGGCTGTAGGGGGGTCAAGGGGGTAGGAGGAAGGTTGAGGAGGGGGAGGAGGTTGAGGAAGTAAGGGAAGGTTGAGGAGGGGGGAGGAAGAGTGAGGAGGGGGGAGAAAGGATGAAGAAGTGGGAGGAAGGTTAAGGAGGGGGAAGGAAGGACGAGGAGGGGGGAGGAAAGATGAGGAAATAAGGGGAAGGTTGAGGAAGGAGAGGAAGATTGAGGAGGGGGGAGATGGGTTGTAGGGGGGGGGAGATGGGTTGTAGAGGGTCAAGGAAGGGGGGAGGAAGGGTGATGAGGGGTGAGGAAGGATGAGGAGGGGGAGATGGATTTAGGGGGGGGAGATGGATTGTAGGAGGATTAAAGAGGGGGGAGGGAAGGGTGAGGAGGGGGGAGATGGGTTGTGGGGGGTCAAGGGGGTGGGAGGAAGGTTGAGGAGGGGGGAGGAAGGATGAGGAAGTGGGGGGAAGGTTGAGGAGGGGGAGGAAGGGTGAGAAGGAGGGAGATGGGTTGTAGGGGGGTCAAGGAAGTGGGAGGAAGGTTGAGGAGGGGAGGAAAGATGAGGAAGTAAGGGGAAGGTTGAGGAGGGGGAGGAAGTTTGAGGAGGGGAGAGGAAGGATGAGGAAGTGGGGGGGAAGGTTGAGGAGGGGGGAGGAAGGTGAGGAAGGGGGAGATGGGTTGTGGGGGGGGTCAAGGGGGTGGGAGGAAGGTTGAGGAGGGAGAGGAAGGGTGAGGAGGGGAGAGGAAGGGTGAAGAAGTGGGGGGAAGGTTGAGGAGGGGGGAGGAAAGATGAGGAAGTGGGGGGAAGGTTGAGGAGGGGGGAGGAAGATTAAGGAGGGGGAGATGGGGTTGTAGGGGGGAAAAGGGGGTGGGAGGAAGGTTGAGGAGGGAGAGGAAGGGTGAAGAAGTGGGGGGAAGGTTGAGGAGGGGGGAGGAAGGGTGAGGAGGGGGGAGATGGGTTGTGGGGGGGTCAAGGAAGTGGGAGGAAGGTTGAGGAGGGGAAGGAAAGATGAGGAAGTGGGGGAAGGTTGAGGAGGGGGGAGGAAGATTAAGGAGGGGGGAGATGAGTTATAGGGAGGAAAAGGGGGTGGGAGGAAGGTTGAGGAGGGAGAGGAAGGTTGAAGAGGGGGAGGAAGGATGAGGAAGTGGGGGGAAGGTTGAGGAGGGGGGCAGGAAGGTTGAGGAGGGGGGTGTCAAAATGGATGAAATGGGGAGGAAAAGGGTAAGAAGCTGATGAAATGGGGAAAAAATGGCAAGGAGGGATCAAAACAGATGGAATTGGGGACGAAAAGGGGAAAAAGGTGATGAAATTGGGGAGGAAAGGGGGAAAAAATGGCAAGGAGGGGCCAAGGTGGGGTCAAAATGGATGAAATGGGAGAAAACGTTGGGAAAACATCATGGAAGTGTTGAGGTGGTGTCAATGTGGAGTCAAACTGAGAAAATGAGGAGAAAAGATGGAAAAAAATGATGAGATGTGGTGAAAGTGCCATGAAAGTGTCAATGTGGTGGGTCAAAGTGGATGAAACGTGGGAGAAAAGGTGGAGGAAAGTGAGGAAATGTGGAGAAAAGTGGAGGAAATTGAGGAAATGTGAGGAAAGGTGGAGGAAATTGAGGAAATGTGGAGGAAAGGTGGAGGAAATGTGGAGGAAAAGTGGAGGAAACTGAAGAAATATGGAGAAAACGTGGAGGAAATAAGGAAATGTGGAGGAAATTGAGGAATGTGAAGGAAAGGTGGAGGAAATGTGGAGGAAAAGTGGAGGAAATTGAGGAAATGTGGAGGAAACGAGGAGGAACTTGAGGAAATGTGGAGGAAAGGTGGAGGAAATTGAGGAAATGTGGAGAAAGGTGAGGAAATGTGAGGAAAAGTGGAGGAAACTGAAGAAATATGGAGAACACGTGGAGGAAATAAGGACATGTGGAGGAAATTGAGGAAATGTGAAGGAAAGGTGGAGGAAATGTGGAGGAAACGTGGAGGAAATTGAGGAAATGTGGAGGAAACGAGGAGGAAATTGAGGAAATGTGGAGAAAGGTGGAGGAAATGGAGGAAATGCGGAGAAAATGAGGAAATGAGAAGAAAAGGTGGAGAAAGTTGAGGAAATGTGGAGGAAACTGACAAAATGTGGAGGAAAGGTGAAGACAATTGAGGAAATGTGGAGAAAAATGGAAGAAATGTGGAGAAAAAGGTGGAAGAAACTGAGGAAATGTGGAGGAAAAGTGGAGGAAATTGAGGAAATGAGGAGGAAAGTGGAAGAAACTGAGGAAATGTGGAGGAAAGGTGGAGTAAATGTGGACGAAAGGTGGAGGAAACTGAGGAAATGTGGAGAAAAGGTGGAGGAAATTGGGGAAATGTTGAGGAAATGTGAAGGAAAGGTGGAGGAAATGTGGAGGAAAAGTGGAGGAAACTGACAAAATGTGGAGGAAAGGTGAAGAAAATTGAGGAAATGTGGAGAAAAATGGAAGAAATGTGGAGAAAAGGTGGAGGAAATTGAGAAAATGTGGAGGAAAGGTGGAGGAAACGTGGAAAAAAGGTGGAGGAAATTGAGGAAATGTGGAGGAAAGGTGGAGTAAATTGAGGAAATGTGGAGGAAAGGTGGAGGAAATTGAGGAAATGTGGAGGAAAGTGGAGGAAATTGAGGAAATGTGGAGGGAAACGAGGAGGAAAGGTGGAGGAAAGGTGGAGGAAATTGAGGAAATATGAGTAAAGGTGGAGGAAATTGAGGAAATGTGGAGGTGATGTCAATGTGGAGTCAAGATGGTGGAGGAAATATGGAGGAAATGGAATTCAGTGTAACACCAATGCAGTGTTAATGTGGATGGGAAATAAAGAGGAAATGGAGTGGAAGTGTTAAGGAAACAAAGAGGAAGTGAAGTGGAAATGAAGATGATTAAAGAAGAAATGAAATGCAAGTAGAGTGAAAATAAAGAGGAAGTGCAGTGAAAGCAGGCAGAAATAAAGAAGAAATGGAGTGGAAGTGAAAAG